>QEPC01003796.1:3565785-3587751 GCA_003113815.1 Sphenodon punctatus | reverse complement strand
CATCTTCATGAATGTTAGACCCCTTGTCTCTCCCTCTGTTCCCCTTCCTAAGTCTCTCCCCCAGCTCCTGTCTCTCAGATTGTAAGCCCTAGGGGCAGGGACTGTGTCTATTTTATTACTTTGTAAAGTGCCAGGTACACTGCTGGCGCTATATAAATGTTTGTTAATAATAATAATAATAATAATAATTGAAAGGTTTGTGACTGCTTTTTGTCCCCTCTTTGTCCCCATGCACTGTGGATTGATTCACTTGGCTAAGGCTCTGTTGTTGTTTGCTAGAACTGCTATCCTTGTGTGCTTGTTCTATTCCATTGATCATGATCATGTGTGTAACTTTGGTATTGGCTCCACCTACCAGGGGCCACTTTCAGAATATTTTCCAGGGCTGTTCTCCCCTGGGAAGGCCAGTCAGGAGAAGACCGCAATAGTCAAGGTGAGAGAGGACTAGAGTCTTGGTGGTGGAGACAGCAAGGAAGGGATGGATTTTAACAATGTCGTGCAGGGAGAGGTGATAGGATTTGGTGACAGATTGGTTCTGAGAGAGAGGTGATAGGATTTGGTGATAGATTGGTTCTGAGATTTAAAGGAGAGGGAGGAGTCAAAGATGTATCACCCCAGCTGACATGCCTGAGGGACAGGCTGGACCCCAACAATGGAAATTGGGAAGGAAAGAGAGAGAGGTAAGTTTTGGGGGGAAGATGAGGAGTTCAGTTTGGGACATATTAAGCTTGAGTTGACAGTGAGACATCTAAGCAGAGATATCAGAGAGACATTTTGTGATACAAGACTGGATGGAGGAAGATAGAGTGGAGGTGGAGAGATAGAGTTGAGCATCATCAGCATAGGTGACACTGGAATCCATGAGATTCAATGAGTTTGCCCAGGGACAGAGTGTAAAGTGGGCCAAGGACAGAGCCTTCACCTTGGGGAAATCTGACTGAGAGGGGAAGTGATATGAAGGAAGTACTAGCAAGAGACACATTGAAGGAGCCACCAGGGAGATAGGAAGAGAACCAGTTGAGGGCTGAGCCCAGAAACCAAAGGAGTGAAGCAAGCAAGTCACAGGATGGCAGTGTCAAAGCAGCAGAGAGATCAAGCAGGAGAAGATGGAGTAGAGGCCATTGGATATGACTAAAAGAAGGTCATTGGTGATTTTGGCAAGGGCAGTCTCAGTCGAATGGAGAGCGCGGAAGCCAGATTGAAGGGGCTTGAGAGGGAGTTGGGGGAGAGGCAGTCGAGACAGTGGAAACTGAATTAGGCCAACACTGACTGCTTTTGAAAATGTAAAGCCCAGTAGAGAGATACCAGCTCTGTAGAATTACATCATAGACAGCCATTTACTCTCAATTCAAGGTGCTTTATTTCACTATTTTCTAGAGATTTTCTTCTGTGTCTTCTGATGAACCATCCCACCCCCTCCCCAGGGCATCTCACAGAATAATATCATTTTGATGTTATTAGCAATGTTCCTGCCAGAATAACACATTAATTTAAGTCTTCAACTGCTGTGGAAGATAATATAAATTAAATATTATTGTTTTTCATATGTAGAAACTGAGGCATAAACTTGTTAAACAGTGAAAAGTTATGTTCACTTCAACCCCACCACACTCAAACTCTCTAAAGAGCCGTCCCTCAGCCCACATCTATCTGGGACTATGGCTTTCAACAGCACTCATGCAGTGACCTGTCCGGGATCGGGCTCTGATGGGTTGGGTTGTTGGGTGCATACGCTATGAGTGGCTAAGGACAGAGTGCATTGCTACATGAATCTGGGGTCTAGGTTCCTTCATAATTATCTGTAGATCTGAAATGGGGAACACATTTACCACCCCCTGTTAATAACTGCAGTTTTGATTAATCTGCCTGGTGTCTGATCGGTACCCGAGTCAGACACTTAATTACTTAAAAAAACCCTAGATATTTCCATTACTGAGTTACTGATTTACCATTTTATCAGTCGGAAAACTGGAAAATCACCACCGAAATGTGAACAATTGGGTAGTCTGCTGGACACTAATCAGGTACCAGTTAGTACTTCATGTTATCGGATTGAGTTCCATAATTTTTACAGGTAAACCCATTTTTACGGGTACTTGTTTCAGCTCTGGTCATCTGCTGCTTCTCCATCTTCTCAGGGCTCTGTCCTCTTCCCTTGACCAGCAGCACTAGGCCCTCCCTTCCAGCTCTGTCCTCACTTTATCCAGCCTCAGAGTAGGGCTGAAATGCTGTAACGCTGCGGCAACATTTACCGGCGGAAAGTGCTCTTCTGCACCAAGCAGCACGGTTAGGAAGGGAGCAATTTTCGCGCCTTGCACTCGCAGCTTTTCGCAGTTGCTGCTGCGGTATTTTCGCCACTGTAGATTTCACGCAGAAGCGGCAGGTTTGCCACAGTTTCCCCTTTCCCTTAAGCGTGGGAGCTTTGTGATTCTCGCAGCATTGCAGCCAGGGGCATAGCCACTGTGGCGCGGGGGGGTGGGGTGGGGGGGTGGAGTTGCTGCCTTGTAAACGAAGTTCTTCTTTGAGGGGCTCCTTCCATTCTCACTTGCACGCCCTTTTCTTACCGGCATATACCAAGCTCACTAGCTTAAAAAAACCCCACATAACGTTCACATGCCGCCACCCTATATAAGGTACCTAAACTCGACACAGTTCCTTCCAACCCTAAGCCATTAGGAAGAAAATTCAATGCGGGGTCAGAAGGGTGGGTACTTGTGAGAATGTTTGAAGCCATCTCGAAGAACCTTGTTTACAAAGCAGCAACCTTCTGTTCGCCTTCGAGTGGCTCCTCCCATTCTCACAAATGGGATTGTACCAAGCCTAGAAAGAAGTGGTGGGGTAATTTTCTAACAAAATGACACTCCATGCAGGTTGGATCTACAGCCTGGGAGGGGGGCAGCAGGCAGGGGGAAGCCTGCTCTGGGTGGTACATTCAGCTGGGGGAGGGTTGGTTGTTCAGTGCTGTCTCTGTTAGAAGGATGGACAGATCCTCCCTCTTCCCTTTGTGATCGCCCCATAGAGAGAAATAGGAGTGCAGAGCAGCTACAATGAGGCATAAAGCCATCCCAGCAAAGGGGAAGAATTTGTCCTTGGCACCCTAATGCACAAGAGAATTCACAGAAGAGCAGGGACTCCCCCCTCCCCCCCTTCCATCCCCTGGATCAGCATCAGGAGCCAGGTGCTCGCTCACTGCTGCTGGGGAATCCCTGCACTCTAAGTGGATCCAACCTGCATAGAGGTCATTTTGTTAGAAAATTCCCCCATCGCCTCTTTCGAGGCTTGGTACTCTCCCATTTGTGAGAATGGAAGGAGCCCCTTGAAGAAGAACTTTGTTTACAAGGCAGCAACATTTGCTACAAAGGAAGGGATGGGGGGGAGGGGGATTCTTCCCCCACCCGTGTAGCAGCGCTGCGGGGCTACAACTGAGCTGTTTAAAAAGGCGGTGCCGGTGGTGCAAGAGTCTCCTCTGGGACTCGGGAGCAGGGCTCCTGGCTCCCGCGGATGCCGCATATGCCTGGGGCCAGCCCTGATCACTGCCGGCCCCCTCCCAGGGCAGGGCATGGGTGCAAATGCGCCCCCTGCCCTGTGCCATGGTGGCTATGCCCCTGCAGCGGACTCTGAAGCAGGTAGTCAGAGTCACCCTAAGTTCATTCAACGATCTATTATTCAGCATCACGGTGCATCAGGGACTCGCGCTCAGTGGCGGTAGGCGGCATAAAACCTCTTGTGTTCCCGAACTGCGGACATGCCGCATCTGCAGATTCTGCAGCAGGTAATGCAGAATCGTGGAAATATTGAGGGGAAGTCAGCGGCAAGACACATTAAATGCCGAGTTCTCGGAATCGAATGGCGGTGCGGTAACAGCTGCTGCCGCTTGAGCCCTATCTCAGAGACCTACCCTCCCCCTGATCTTCCCTCTAGCTCAGCTCAAGCCAGATTTCAACTAAGGCTTCTTTTAGACGAGTGGGGCATACTCACGTGATCTGCTCATATGACTTTTTAAAAATACCGCGGGCGGCAATTAGACAAGACATCTCGTGTGTTAAAGCCAGTTGCACATTCTTTTAAAACCATGAATTAAATACCTTTGTTAGTTCGTGCTTTTAAAAGAACTCACGACCAGCTCTAATGCGTGAAATGTCTCGTCTAATCGCCGCCTGCAGTATTTTTCAAAGTCATGTGAGCGGATCGCATGAGCGCACCCCACTTGTCTAAAAGCGGCCTAAAATTCAATGCCACTGAAGTCCTATTTATCATAGAAATTTAATTTTGTTATTTATAGAAGATGTAGTATACCCCGCAAGGGTTAGCTGAGCCCCATCCATCCGTGAGGTTTTGACTTTTGACCCAAGGATGGCAGGTCTGCAGTAACTCACTGCATTGTGAGGTTTGCAAAGATTCACTGGATCCACATGGCTACACATACTCAGCTGCTCAACTGGCATCTCTCACAGAGCTCTTTGCAGCTGTACCATCCAGATCAACTTGCCTGAGAAAAGCTTGCAAGGAGGTGTCAGGAGACAATCCTCTACAACCCGCTTCAAAACAGAATCACTGTGGAATTCCATCCCATGTCTCTCAGACTTGCTGCTTAGACATAACTAATGCTGTAATGGCTACATTAAAAAACAACAACAGGTAAAACAGTCAAATTTATACTACCCAAACCAAAAAGTAGTGGTTTGAGTAGTAACAAATATCTGTCCATTCTCCGATGGGTATCCATTTCAGTATTATTATTATTATTATTTATTTATATAGCACCAGCAATGTACCTGACACTTTACAATCATCAGTTATAGACAGGTCTCTGCTCCAGCGGGCTTACTGTCTAAGAGAGACAAAGGAGGGGAGCTGAAGGGGAGGGGGACAGAGGGAGAGACAGGAAGATGTCCAAGTAGTTGTGACGTTGCAGGTGTACATGCTTAGCTTAGTTGGTTATTCTGCCATTTCCATGATTTGGGTATTTTGGTTACATAATTTTGGCAACATCTGCACTATTTCACAGGCACAGTTGCCAAGAATGACAACTGAAATACCAATATGACCAAAAATTCAAAAACCCCTAATCCAGAAACATGAAAACAAAACAAAATTACAACTAGAACACTCACAAAACTGGGTATGAACGTTTCTGTTTTGGTTGTGAATATTGTTTGGTTATCCCAAAATGCAAATAATATTCATAAATAATGAATCCACTACTAATTTCAATCTTATTCATAGCCTTCTTCCCATATGCCTCTTCTTTACCTTCCTCCCACGTGGCTCTCAACTCCCCAGCCAACAGGCTTCTTCTCTCATTTTCTGTCCACATGATCACACATCAAGCCCGTGCCAAGTGCTGCTGCTATGTGATGGAAAGGGGTGCCGAATCCCAGCCAGATCGGCTACATCACACCAGTTCCAACACAGCCTTACACGTTGGTAATGACGTTATGAAAACAACACTTACCTTTTTCACACTTCGTCCCCGTATATGGCATGGGGCAGTGACATGTATAGCTTTCTTTGTGCTGTTCACACACCCCGCCATTCTTGCAAGGCTTGGATTGGCATGGATCTATCGGCACAAGGACGGAGACATTGGTTTTACAACTCAAGCCCATGAGAATAAGCACGGCTCTGTTGATTTCCTCCTACATTTTCTGTTGCCAAGAAGAGTTTGTAAGCCTTGTGTATATGGGAGACTAGAGGAGATACGAGCATTTAACATGAAAACTTTTCCTGCTAAAAAATGTGGATTCATCAAATTGAAGTTTTCTTTCGGAAAATGAAAATTTCAATAATAGCTGAAAGGAGTACCTAAAAAATGGGTAAAGCCATCTAATATACCCTACCTGAGCAAAAGTGGTGATTTGAGTAATAACCAATGTTCATTTACCCTCCACTGGATACCTGTTTCGGTTATTCCATTTTAGTTTCTCCCTAGTTTGCTTCAGCTCAGCAATATTCATACTATTGTGCATTCACAACTGCTGATAATGACGTAAACAAAATACAGAAATGATCCAACAAAAATAACCGAACCCCCCACCCCAAAAAAATGCCCCGAAAGAACCAAAATGGAGTACCCAAAAAACGTATATGCAAAATGTATATACTCACTAGGGTATATAATCTGGATATTCAACGGATGAACAAGACAAATAATACCCGTGAATAATAAATGCACCACCTGCTTCAGCTTTAATTTTGATAAATTATATTGATATATGCAACATGCCATTTTGAAATGTTGAATCGTTTTCTTTACCCCAAAGCGGTACATTTATTTTATGTGGATATCTCAAAATCTGACTTTATTTCTGTGATTGATTGATTTATTTTTTACATTTTCACTTTCTACTCTGGTTTGGAGCTTAATTTTGAAATTTCAGCCTCCCATGGGATGAAAATTCCAGTTCTGCATCAGCCTGAGCATGCCCCAATTCCAGGCCATAGTTGTCTGAGCTTAGATGACCCTCTTTTCAGACACGAGCCACAGCTCAGCTTACCCCTGCAACTCACAATTTATGACTTTCTGAACTTCTGACCCTCAGCCAAAATTCAGTGGTGGCCACTTCAAGTCAGTTTCTATCCACACGAGCTGGGAGGGCCCAATCTCCTGCATGCTGTGGGGTGGGCAATTGAAGTCACCTCTCTTCGGGGCTGGCACAGAGAGCAGGGGAATCTGGGTGGACAGGGTGCTGTTGGACATCTTGCCAAGCCGCAAGGTGGGCTGAACCATCAGCTACACGTGTGGGTGTCCAGCTCCGCCTCACCCACCCTTCCCTGACCCAGCCACAATCCCACCTTGGCCGTGTCATGGCCGTGCAGGAATAGCACAGCGACCATTGCTTTGAACCCCGCGGTGGACCTCACCATGCAGCGAAGCAGACAGAGACTGAGCCCATGGGCTGGGCAGCCTGATCCCACTTTGGGTAAGGTTGCTATGGCCTGTGTCTCCAGCGGTTTTCCAAGGATGCAGGGTGTAGCAGCCTGATGCCTGTCCTACCCCGGGGTGAACATCTAGTGGCTGCCAGGCACATGAGACACTGCTCAAATTGGGGTGAGGTTGCCCACGTCCCGTGTGGCTGTACTCTATGTTCCTACACAGCGACCTGTCTAATAACGGCGAGCCAATCAGTATAAGGCGTGGTTCTGCACTGCTTACTCAAGCTGTTTATGCGTACTTAACTGGACAAGGGCTGCATGATCAGATGTGTTTGAATCTAGTCCAGTTCAGACTTGGAGAACTTTGCTAATGTGCTGACGTATCTGGAGTTGACATTTCCCCTGGTTCTGATTCTACTGGAACTGGGTGGGTCGATTGTTCTGATCAAAACTGGAACAGATGAAATTCCTGAAATGTGATTTCTGATCAGAACAATAATAAAAAAAAAAGTTTGACATTTTGTGCACGTGCAAAATGGTGAGAGCTGTACTCTGCACTTACAAAATGGCCACTGCCGTACAACGAAACGATGGCTGTGCTGCACTGGAGTTCAAGCAGCTGCGCCACCTGCTCCTATTATAGCCAGCGACCCAGGTTCAATGGGGAAAACACAGAGAACACGGGTCCCTGGTTGTAGCAATACCCTTCGGTGTTATGCCACTGCTCTGACCCTGACCCCAGATTAGGACTCTGGGGTATCTCGTAGTTCAGCTCTTGACCTCAGCTTTTTTCTAAGTCCGACCTGGTTGACTAGAGTCCCTCGCACCCATCAGCTGGGAATCACTGAGCACAGTTTTCTCCAGGCATGTCCCATTTCAGTCCCTGGAGATACAGGAGAATAGGGGATAGAAGTAGAATCCAATCCCCAAATGTCTCTTTAAGTCACTTTCCCATCCTTTCATTCTGTTAAAGTGGTCGAAACCGTGGCCCAAAGTTTGGTAAAACAGAAAATATTTTCTGGATTAAAAAAAAAAGCATTTGCTCCACATTTGGATTCCCCGCTTCGACAGGGAACGTGACTTCGGTGAAAGTGGCAATTACATCTCACTGCGTCTCTAGACAAATAAACCCGCGCCGTTTGTTGCAGCAATCAGAAATGTTCTGCATGTTCAAAATCTGTCCTGCGGAACCGAGAGATAAAACATGGGCTCCTTACGAGAGAAATACAAAGGAGAATGTTGCAAACAATCCCTCCTAGGCAATTCTTTTGATGCAGACATTTTGAGAGAGCACTGGCAGATACAGTCAGACAGAGAGCAAGACAATGAACGTTGCCATACTTAGAGCAGTGTGGTTCCTATTTTTTCTTACCCCCAACTCCCAGTCCCGCACATTGCAAATGTTATGTCATTAAAATTGATTCCAAATATACCATTGTAGCCAAAGTGTTCAGAGAACCAGTAGGGAGCTGGGGAGGATTCGCCGTAGGTGGCGTTGTTCTGCTCCGGCTGGAGATATTCTTCACTGTATTCATAGTAGTAGTCATCAGCCCAGTCTTGAGAGGTGATGGGAGGGAAAGAAAGAGAGAAGAGAAAATAACTTTTATTAAACAGAAAACTGTACAAAAAAGATTGCTGGTGACTCAGTCCTGCACAGTGGGTTACAACCACAGGCTTCTCTGTGCTATGCTGGGAACTGAAACTTGATCCTCCCACATGAAAAACACAAATCATTGCTGTACTTTGTTGGCAGTATCAGCTGAGGAAGTATGTAAATATCTCCCAGGGAGAGCCGTGATTCTCATGCACACATATACTAGTCTATGCAGTAGATGGCAGTGGTACACAGATCCATACCCACCTCCCAGCATGCTCAGCTGAGTGGTAATATGTATACACGCATACATTCACATGCCCAGTAGACAGCATTAATATATAGGACCATACCAACCTCCCAGCATGTTCAGGTGTATGGTAATATGCATACATACACACACCAGCCTTCAAGTAGATGGCAGTGATACACGCCCCCAAACATCCCAGCATTCTCAGCTGCTTAGAAAAAAGGCAAGCTGGATGAGTTCACATATTTTCTCCCTGTTCCTCACAACTTTTTGACGCCTTCTGTTTCCTCTCCATACCTGAGAGAGTTGGAGTGAATCAGAAAGCTGGCTCAATAACAAACATTGGGTGAAAACAAACATGACGCTAACCACCCTTTAACCACCCTTGGTGGTCATTTCTGCATATTTCAGGGCTGCATAGGGCACCAATACAGCCCTGCAATATGCATAAATAACCACCAAGGGTGGTTAAAGGGTGGTTAGCATCATGTCTGTTTTCACCCATTGAGTCTGGTCAATTTTGTCATCTGCTAGAGCTGGAAAACCACTTCCCAAGAAGGTGTTGCTAAGATGGTATTCTGAAAATCCCTGCATGCTATGATACCATAATCATTGAATCATTGTGTTGGCTCTAAACTCTACAGGGATGGTCTCTCCGAATGTATCTTGCTGAAGGCCTAGCCCGGAGCCCATGTGGGGCCTCTGGAAAACAGATCACAACAATAGTTTCATCCAACTTAGGGATAGCATGAAAAAGGACAAAGACTGTTGAGAGTACAAAAGGTGCAGGCAGGAGACTTTGCTTTCCTTTGAGCTGGGCATCAAACTTCCAGCTTGGACATAATTAAGCACTTACATTGTTGTTAATAGCCACGGGACGCAGGTAATGGTTGATGGCCGTCCTTCAGAGCCGCAAAATAAAGCTCTTTTAGCAGACCTTTTACTGAAGGGAGTTGATTAACACGGGTTGTCCGTGGCTTTCTGGCAGGTGTCACTGCAGCTGGATGGAACCATGGGCAAGTATCAAAGAGTAGGTATGGTAATGAGAAAAGCTGAAATGCATATAGGGAAACTTTAAAAAGCTCTCCCCTAGGGTTGGGCCGATGGCCTGGCAGATAACGCTTTGCCTTGAACTGATTATCGACTGCATTATTTTAGTTTTCTCAATTCATTCATTCGGTTGTCGCCTTTATCTTTCGTCTTCTTTTGCTTTTTGGAAGAGAAAAAAAATCCGCTTTTGTACAATAGATGTTTTATATTTCATATTAAAATAGAACCGTCTTTTTTTCTACGCCGCGCCAAGCCTGGTTCCTAGCCGGAAAAAAAAAAAAAAATTCACCTCATTTATCGTTATGTCAAGTCAAGACTCCTTTTCCTCGCTCATTATTTTCACAGGAGCAGAGTCTCCACAATATGAAAGTGCGGCAGGAGTGCGCGCCTGGCGGGGGAATAAGGATCTCGTTCCGAGATAAGGCCATTGTCTTCACCGAGCAAATAAAGTTTAATGTGATGAAGTTGAAAAGAGAAAACAAAAGAGAAGCATTTGCCTGGAGTTCAGGCTTCAAGCTGACATTGCTTAGGAAGGAAGATTTCGCCAGAGTTTGATTTTCCTCCATTTATTTATTAAAACGTCCACATGGAGGAAGGTAGCTTCGGTTTCAATGAACACCTTGAAAGAAGGCCCTGATACTTTTGATTAATGAGTAACTAGCTCACAGAGGGTTAATCAATGATTAATAGAAGTCATAAACGCATTCTAGAGATGAGAAGCATGTGTTTTAAGGGGCTATTAGCAACTAACTGGCAGAGCAAAAAATAAATAATTGGAACGAGCTTGAAGGTAGAGGCTGTTCTAATGTTATCTATTAAGCATTTTCTCGTAATCATAATGCATACTTAGGAGGTGACAATATCTCCATCTCACAGGTAATTTAAATCAATTTTATATGCCAACTGCAGTCTGTAACAATTGATTAATCACTTATTAAATAATCTATTAAGTAATCACAACACCTTTATGAACCATGTACAAATGCACCTTTGCTATAAAGCCGGACTCCGTTGTTCACCCTAAAGGGATTATCAACCAGTTGGTTGGGGCATGAAGCATCTGACTGATGGAAACTTGGAGAGAGTGATAGGGATGGATCACTCTATATATGTCAAGATTTTGAGTACTTTGTCTGAAACATCTGGGGCTGCCCACTGTCAGAGAGAGATTCCTGGGCTAGACAGATCATTGGTCTGATCCACTGCGGCAATGGCAATGTCCTTAGAAAATGAATTTCCAGTTAGATTTGGTGTAGGCCGACAAAAAAGCACTATTGAAATTCATGCATATGGGTTATGATGACTGCCGTTGTTTGAGCTTTAAAGTCCTGATCCTGCAATGATGAGTGCAGCCAATTCTTGTTAATTCATAGTATGCATACTCTTGAAGGTCTGAATGGACCATTATGATTATCAAGATTGCAGAGTCATGCTGTGGAATTTGCCTAATTATTTATCTTTTTTGCTCTGCCAGTTGGTTGCTAATAGTCCCTTAAAATATGCTTGGATTCAACCATGTCTTTTAGAAAAATATTGAATCTCAACTTAAAGATATCAAGAAATGGTGAGTCTATTTTGTCTTTGTGGTGTTTGCACGTTAAACTATCCTCCTTGCTAGGAAATTGTGTCTTGTTTTGAAGCTGAATTAGTCTGAATTCAGTTTCTGTTGTTTTTTGTTATTCGTGTCTTCACATGACTGAGGAGCCTACTATTGTTGGATGTCTTTGCCATGTACCATCTACTCATCATAGAGGCCTGCAGTCCAACGTGAATCTAAGCAGGTCCCAGCTGGTCCCAGAAGACCTGGGTCAGTTTGAGGATGCTTTCTGATCAAGCCCATTGGATTTCAAGGAATCCAGGCTCTTCCAGTGCTCTGGGGTGGGGACATTTCAGAAAAAGGTAGGAAAGTTTCTTTGTCTTGTTTTCTTCCGACATGGCCATGCTCTGTATGGAGCATCATGTGATGTCAAGACGTTCTGAAAGCATGGCATCATCTCAGAAAGGAGTGAGAAAGCCTTTTTTGTCCCACTGCCTTTCAGTGCAGCCTGACCCCATAGACTATCATGGTGTCACACAGGTCCATAAGGACCCCATGATGTCACAGAGGCACAGTTGTAAATTCAAGTGGGCTGGGCTCAGAAGAGGTTGGCTGCATGGGGCCCAGGCTTGGGCTGTTCTTAATGTGGTTGGGTTGGATTTGGGCTGTGTTTGAGCCAGTTTTTCTGGTCAAGGCGGGGGTCTAATTCGCCATGATCAAGTCATCCCTAAAACTTCTATCAGAAAAGCTTGAGTCTTATATCATAAGGCTTGTTTTCCAACCATTGGATCACTTGCTGTGTGGCCCTCCTTCGGCCTCTCTCCAATATTTCTCCATCTTCCATGAGTCCCATGGTATTTTTTGTTTTCCTTAAAATACAAGTTCCTGGAATCAGGCAATCATGTGAGAATTGCAGCTCTTGCAGGAAACAAAAATGCAGCATTTGTAAAGTAGAGCTTCAAAGCATCAAACATGAGGCGGCGAATAAAAAAAGGCTGGCCCATTTGAAAATGTAATGATTTTTTAAAGTCACTCTCATGATTTTGGAGGGCTGTTGAATGGTGTTGGCAAGATCAAATTGGCTCCCTCTGGGAGCTTGAAACCAGGTTCCTAGAGCTCCCTGCCACATCAGGGCTGTGGCAAGATCCCTCTGTTATAGAGATGGGAAGAAACTGCCAAGGTCAGATGCTGACCTTGGTCCAACATCTCCCCCACCTCTGGGTGTTTGTATTCATGTTTTGGACGAAGGTCCTTCACAGAATTCTGATTGAAAACTCCACCTCTACTGGTTTTGGGAGTATTTTTAGGTGTGGTGCATCTCTAAATACCATGTTCTAACATAATCCTTATTTAGAACAGTGAACTCGATCCCAAACCCTACTCGCCGCGCTAACCACAAACACACATCTTGCATGGAAAACGTGTACACCTACGTACAAGCCAGGTGCACGAGTAGGGGTTTGAGGTCACCCCCATTTCAAGCAGTAAAATGGAACTGGAGAAAGAGGACTAGGTTTCAGGAGGTTAAGAAACCGGCAGGGGCGTAGCTAGCTTGGGATGGGCCCAGGGACAAGAAATATTCATAGACCCACCCCCCTTTTTTCCTGCCAGTGGTGAAGCCGCCGGCCTAGGGGTGCCTCCCAGCTCGGCCAGCCTAGAGGCACTGAGCTGCTGGTACTCAGGACTTACTTGCTCTCTACGGTGCGCGGCTAGTGGCATGGGGCACTCTGCCCCTCGCGGCTTGCTGCCTTGCACGCCGGGGCAGAGCGTGGCTAGAAGCAGCAATGCCGTTGCTTCCCCTGCCCAACCGACCAGCCCTGGAGGCCGGGGTCTGGACGGGCAGGACCAGGTCCAGACTGGTAGGGAGGACTTCTCCACGACGCGGCACCAGGGGATGAGCCGAGCCATGAGGCTTGTGAGTGAGCCTGACGCAGACTGCTGCATGGGGCCCCTCTCCATCCCTGCCCAAAGTTGCAACATTGTATCAGACACAATGTAGCCAACAGAAGGGCCCCCAGCCAGCTCAGGTGGCAATTTTAAAAAAGAAAAAGAAAAAAAAAAAAGGGGGGGGGAGGGTGGCTTAGCTACCTTGGCTATTGGGCCCCCAGCCAGTACAGGCCCCGGGACAAATGTCCCTGTTTGTCCAATGGTAGCTACGCCCCTGGAAACCGGGGCTCAGGTATGCTTGGACATAAAATAGCAGAACCTCAGTACAGTGGTTCGAATCTAAAGCTTTGTAGACTGTCTCCCTTTCTTCTTGTCTGTGGTACTTTGTGCTCTCTTGCTCCCACTACACATACATATACGTTGCCTTCTCCCTCCCTCATCACCCTGCCTTTGTCCCCATCATCTTCCCCTTGTCTTTCTCCTCTTCCTTTCTCATGACACCTCATCCTTGCATCTCTGTAGTTGCTGCTTCTGTAGTTCTCTTTGCACGGAGCAGCTGAGCTGGGGAGGTTTACAAAATGATACCAGCTTGCCGACTTTTGATGTATGAATTTAGACTGGTGGCTGCTGTAACACCAGTCATTCATGTTCTAGAAGCTTCTTTCACACATTACAAAATGGGCTAGTATAATAATTTGAGATAATGCAGGGTATTACAATTCTGCAATTTTTGTAATGCATGAATGCACTATTCCCCTTTTATGCTGCGAGATCTCAGGCCTTTACAAGAACCCGAGATCTCACAACATAAGAGGGGAATAGTGCAGTCACACATTACAAAAATAGTGGAATTATAATACCCAGTATTATCTCGAGTTATTATTATTAGGAATGTGCGAACAGAACGCGGTTCGGATGTTCAGCCGTTTGGTTCGAAAACCGAGTTCGGGTTTGGTTGTTCGGTTCGGCGGAGTTTGGTTCTGCCAAACATTGCCGAACATTCGAAATAGCGCTATCGGTACCGATATCGATACTGAATTCGAAGATTTTTTTCAGTATCGGTATCACTTGGCCCTCAGACCACCCCTGGTCTTTCCACCCCTGGCGCCAGGAAGTCTGCTCCTCAGTTGCCTCCCCATTCCAGTCACGTTTTTCCCGCCCGATTGGGCCTTCCAGTCATGTTTTTTCCCGGCCCGAACTCATCCGAACTCACCCAAACATGACCGAACTGTTCGGTTGTTTCCAAGTTCGGTTCAGACGTTCGGTTCGGTTGTCCGAACAGACCGAGTTCGGTCCAAACTCTGAACATCCGAACCGCATTTGCACATCCCTAATTATAATAGCCCATTTTACAATGTATGAAAGCAGCCTCCGTGGACTCAAAGCCATTTTGGAGATTCCCTCTCATTCAGTCAGAGAGGAGTTGGGCTTTGACAACTGCATCCCTTTCCTTAGCACATCCCTCCAGTTTGACAACTACTGCCTTTCCTTAGCACATGATCCTGACCTCTCAGTGTATTTGCAAGGCAATGTGCCCTGGGAGAGCCTTGAAGCATTTGTTTGGGTGAAAACAGTCATGACGCTAACTGCACTTTAACACTGTTTAAACATTTCTTATGCATGTTACAGGGCTGTGGGGGGGCTCTATGCAACCCTGCAACATGCATAAAAATGTTAAAGCATCATGTCTGTTTCCACCCTTTGTTTCTGCGTTATCCCTGCTGTAACAAGCTACTGCTATGAACACCATCCCCCTAGGGGAACCGGCCCCTATTTAATTTGGGAGATCTAACCCCAAATACCCCAGATTAGATTATGGAGGTAGTCCAAGATAGCCTTAGCCTTCCCTCATGTAATAGTTTCACAGAAAATAATCCTAAATCACCAAAGGAGGAAACTAAACCCAGATACCACTTTATTGGATTGCTCTTTCTTACTATTTGCCATTGTTAGAGTCCTTCCAGTGTTCAAAGCGATTTACAATCCTTACCTAGTTCATCTTCACAATGACCCCAGGATGTAGGTCATTATTATTCCCATTTTACAGGTGGAGAGCTGAGGCTGATGTCTTGTCCAAGACCATGCAGTGAATTCATGGCTAAGACAGGATTGAAACCCTGGTCTAAGACTCTATCCAGTAGGGTATCAGTCCACTAGAGCAGGGGTGGGGAACTTACCAAACGCTCCCAGTGGCAATCGTATGTGTGGTCCCTTTCTAGTTCCTGGATCTGGCCCCTTGATCTAGTCCCTAACCCCAACCACTGAAAGACTGAGCTCAGTGAAAGGGAGCCGAGATGAGGGCATGCACACGAGAATAGGGGACAGATTCATGGCACAGGTCCATAATCTGGACTAGGGCTGAGACTCCCCCTGGCAAATCTTGGTGAGAACCCTCTGAGATTGGCAAGAATGAAACTGGGTCTTGTGAGAGTCTCGCATGGCCGAAAAATGGCTCTGCGCATGCATGAGCAGAATGTCGGCCGCCGCCGTTCTACACGTGCGTGGCCCCCCAGTGGCCATTTTGCACATGCACAAAGCGTTTTTAGGGTTTCGAGAATCTCATGAGAACGATTCACGTTCTCATTTCACCCCTAAATTCTGGACCCTTCTTTTCTAGAGTGCACCCCGTAAGCACGCCCCACCCGCAATGTCTAGGTAAGCCCTTGGACTCATTTTCAACATGGCTCCTGGGAGGGAAAAGGTTCACCAGGGTATTATTATTATTATTAACACAGGGGTATTATTATCCTAACTACAAGAAGTTTCTCCCTATTTTAAGTTGCAGTAGCCTCCCTCTAGAACCTGAGCTGTACACCTCACTTAGTACAGGTCCGGCGCCATCATACCCCCGCATGCCAGCTCCCTGACATCCCTACCGAATTATCTATACCTTGGCTTCAGCAGCTCTTCCTGAAGGAGTGTTCCCATCTGATTTTTTCTTTAAATTATTCATCACGAGCCATAGGTTTTAGTGAAGCAAAAAGCAACCATTAATTTTTTTATCTGAGCACATAATTAACGTACAACGTCGGAGGCGCCGGCTGATTTAAGCATTTTACTGAATCAGAGCACTCATTCTTGGCAAGAGCCGATGAAAACCCGAGCATGCTTTGCAGAATCAGTGATCTGACATTTGTCACTGAAATGTGACTATTACGCCAAATTAAATTAGACATCCTACATGCAAATTTTCAAAGAAGAACTTCCTTCTGTGAAGTAAAGGGGAAAGCCCCCCCTCCCCCACTAGGAAGGGATTGACTTTTAAATCGTTAAAACAGCTCCGAGACTTGGGTGATCTTTCCCTCTGCTCTGGTTTGTAGCTGCAGGTTTTTACTCGGGCTGAAAGGAGCAGCTAAATTGCTGCTCGCAAGAAATGTTGCCATTTTGGGAACCGAGATTGATTTCCTGACCGTTTCCCAATGCCATTGTGATTTCTCAGTTCTTGCAATACTATGAGATACTGTCCCAGCTTACTGACTTTCCACTTACTGTTTCCTGCGTACTGTTCACTTGCCACTTATTGCATTGCTGAGGGTACCGTTTTATTTCTGAGTTTGTTGTTTCCTCATTTCTGAGCCAACTGCTGTGCGAATATCCCACCCCTTCACCTCCCCCCACTGCCTCCAGTCAGAATAATGGTTGTATCTTATTGCCTTTGCTTTGACCAATCTTCAACTGGATTGCAGATCAGTAAAGGAGTCTTCATACCAGCCAATGAGTGACAAGGAAGTACAAGGGAAAACGGAGTGCAAGAAATGTGGTATTGTGTTGGTATTGCCTCCCGAGATTTGAAATGGATGGCAAAGCAGTAAATGGCAAAGATATAAAGTGGATCCCAGTAAGCAGAAAGTCAGTAAACTGAGAAATGAAATGTCAGTGGAGACATTACTGAGTGAGTACCGAGAGGTTCTTGATTCGACCAAGATGATATCGGGAACTGGGACTTCAACGAGATTTCCTGTTGGGGTGAAATCTCGTTTCAGCTCTAGTTTTTATATCTGTGCATTCATGGATTTCTGATCAATAATCTCTCATTCATTAGTTTATTTGGATTCTGAATAATTGTCCTGATACTGGCAGTCATGCTGCACTCACAAACTAAATTGGAGCCAAACGAATGTGCTGCATGAAAACAGGGATGCATTAGGAAGCCACTTAATCGAATGTGGCAGCAAAGTGAATTGCATGGGAATATTAACGATTTGCAAATGATGAAATAGTGATCAGCAGAGTTAAAGTTCATTGGGCACACGACTCAAGATATCCAGATGCTTAGCTGTAAATGGCTCTAAATGGCCACACATATTTGAATGTTTCTTCCCCTACATTCCATAGCAATCCCTGTGGCCATCATGCAGAGCACACTTGCAAATACCACCTCCCCATCAAGTTCATACAGCCACAGAGTGAAGAGAGATTTTCTCGGTGACTGCCCTGCTGATATAGAAAGAAATCCCTTTCTTTTGATCAGGCTTGAGGCTTGAACCTCAACTCTGGGAGCGTAGGTTCCCAATTCAAGGTGTTGGTGATTACCTTTAAGGCCCTATACGGTCTGGGCCCCGTTTGTCTGCGGGTCCGCCTCGACCGCCAAGTCTTGGACTGGCCCCTGTGGTCATCTGGGGGCGCCCTTTTGGAGGTTCCCCGGGGTTGCTGGGTGGCGACCTCCAAGAGGACGTTCTCGGTGGCCGCACCTTGGCTGTGGAACTCCCCCTCCTGCTGGAGATCCATCTCTCTCCGGATCGCCCCTCCTTTTGTAAACACTGTAAGGCCTGGCTGTTACACCAGGCGTTCGGCGAGGGAGATGGGTAGTGGGTGGGTGGGGGGATGTTTTCTGTTTTGTTATGGAGCGGGGGAGTTGCCGGGTTTAGTTGGCCTCTTTTAATGTTAAATTTTAATTATATTGTTTTATTTTGATTTTACTATGTGTATTTTTATTTGTTGTACCCTGCCCCGAGCTGCCATTTGGCAGGAGAGGGTGGGTTAAAAAATACTGAAAATAAAACAAATAACTAACTAAATAAATGCAGCCTGTTGCTTGGTTTTTACTTAGTCCCTTTGCAGTTTCTGGATCTGGACCCTCAATCCAGTTCTTACCCCCAAGCACTGAAAGACTGTGTTCATGGTAAGGGAGTGGAGATGAGAGCATACACACAAGGACAGGGGATGGATTCACGGCACACACCCATGATCTGAGCCCTCTTCTTCCTGAGCACATACCTTAAGCACCCCTACTCTCAACTCCTGGAGCTTGTATTAATTTTCAAAGTGGCCCCTGGGTGCAAAACGTCTCCCCACTCCTGCCTCAGATTTTTGTCAACACCCAAGCCTGAGGTCACTATGAGACCTTTCTAGTTGGCCGAGCATTTGGCAGGTGGGGATAGAATTTAAAGAGATTTGTATGTATGTTTAATATATTTTTATTCTTATGTTTTTATATGTTGTTTTGTGCCCTGAACCTTCAGGATAGGTTTGAATACAAATTTAAATAAATATCCATGCAAAGTTTATTATTAATTATTATTAATTATTATCAATAATAATAATAATAATAATAATGCCAACAATGTACCTGGCACTGTACTCAGACTCTAACTTCTTTGGAGTGCAAATATGGGTTAATTTGGCTTTTCTTGGAAGGTTTCTTACTCCCTGCTTTCTGCCAGTGTTAAGATATTGTTGAAACGGCCATCTCTGCCAGGTGATGCCCTGCCATGCTTTGGGGTGCCTGGCTATGCTGGAGCAAGTGCCTGTTGCTCCTCTGCCCTTCTGCAGCTGCTGCCAGTCTATGTGGTGATTGTGTGTGTGCGGTGTGTTTTTAGACAAGCACCTCCGCACACACTACCTACCTACCAATATCACCCACTCATCATGTACGTGGCAGGGCTGCATAGGGTGACCCTGCAAGATGCATGGTGGGTGGACGATTGGTGGGTAGTGGGTGGGGAGGCACTTGTCTAAAAACACCCTGTATCTCTGTTATATCTTCTCCCCTTCTAGGGCATTCTTTGCAAGTTGAAGCCCAACATAGAGCACATTCCCACAACCAGGATATAAGCGCTTTTTTCTTTTCCCCACATATTATAATAAGAACATAAGAAGTGCCATACTGGGTTAGACCAACGGTCCATCGAGCCCAGCATCCTGCCTCCAACAGTGGCCAGTCACGGGGGCCTGGGAGAAGCACCCAACAGGTCTCCATGCTATCCATTCCCTGTGGGTCATCCCCAGGCTCCTGACAGTAAAGGGTTTTGTTCCCCAATCCTGTCTGGCTAATAGCTGCTATTGGAACTATCTTCCAGAAACTTGTCCAAGTCTCTTTTAAACTCAGCTATAGTACTGGCCTTGACCACCTCCCCTGGCAGTAAATTCCACAACCTAATTGCACGCTCAGTGAAAAGGCACTTTCTTTTGTCTGTTTTTACTCTGCCACCTGTGAGTTTCATGGAGTGTCCCCTAGCTTTATTATTAGCTGAGAGGGTAAATAACCGTTCCCTGTTTACAAGTTCCACACCACTCATGATCTTATAGACCTCTATCATATCTCCTCTCAGCCGTCTCTTTTCCAAGCGGGAGAGCCCCAACCTATCAAGCCTCTCCTCATACGGGTGCTGTTCCATACCCTGGAGCCTCTCCTCATACGGGTGCTGTTCCATACCCTGGAGCCTCTCCTCATACGGGTGCTGTTCCATACCCTGGAGCCTCTCCTCATATGGGTGCTGTTCCATACCCTGGAACAGAGTATAATGATGTGGGAAGGACTCCATGCACTTATTTAGGGGTGCTTCCGCTTGTTTTTTAACCGCATTTGGGGGCAGCCAAAAGCTACCTTTACAAGCGCGCATTTGAAATGCCCACATAAATCCTCTTGTCAGAACGGTAGCTAGTCAGTATCATGTCAGTTACCCAGCGCCCTGCTTTCCCCTTCCTCTCCCCTCTGGGGAGCCAAGAGCCAGGGAAGCAGGGAACTGTGTAACTGACATGATATTGACCAGGCTAGTCAGTATCCAGTCAGTTGCACAGCGCTCCCTTCCCCGAAGAGAGGAGTGGAGCCAAAAACCGGGAAGCAGGGCGCTGTGGGATTTGCGGATATATAGTAAAGGTGAGAATGTGGAAAGGTGTATTATTTAAATTGGCTTCAGAATGTGATTTGCACCAAAAAAAAAGATAGTGTGACTAGCACATGGTTCTATTTATGCACATTAGGATATTAGCAGCATTTACAGATACCCGCATTTTCTTGTATGTGGGAATGCGCTCATACTTTGGGCAGCGTGTCTCCTTTGCCAGTCCCTGCTGTTCCTCAGTGCCTGCCTGCTGCCTCCAAGTCTCGGTATGATATTCTGCCTCCTGGGGGCATTCTGTGCCATTTGACACCTTAGACTTGGGGCACCACTGTCTCCACCTATGCCAGTGCCTGCAGTTTGAGTGCCTGGTGCCCACTGCCTGCCAGTGTCTTCTCTGTCCTGTGCCCGCTGGCTGCACGTCAGTCTGTCGCTGATATTTCTGCCCTCCCTCCCGGTTGGGGCAGTCTGTGCACATTTTGGGGAAGGGAAAGTGTCACAGAAGGACAGCAAACTAGTAACTAAAGGCACAGAAGCCGTGCCAAGTGATTCCCATGGATTTCAATCAGAAACAAATGTAAAAAAAAAAAGAGTGAGTTTTAAATGAAAAAATTGAAAACAAATTAATTTTTGAAACAAAAACCAAAGAGGAAATAAAAACAAATGAACTTTTAAAAACAAAATCAATCAATCAATCAATCAATCAATCAAAGTTTATTTCAGCGTGACCATTGGTCATTGCTTATAATAAAGCATACATTTTTTAAAACAATACAAAATTACCTAAAAAAATAAAATAAAGAAAAGAGAACAAACTTAAACAAAAAGTAGTAAATGTCAGAAACAAAGGGATCATAGATACTTATAGGCTAATGTTAAGAGGGTCATGGCTCTGTATACATTTCACTTGAAGATAATTTAAATTCTAAAAAACCCCAGCGGCGATTGACTGCCAAACCTAAGAATTTTGTAATTTTGGCGGTCAGCTCCAACTCAGCATCCATCAAGGCCAGTTCCAAAAGGTCAGATTTTCCTGGGAATTTATCCAGGAAGGGCCTCAATAATGACTCTCTAAGGTGACACCTAAAGAGGAGGTGATCTGAGGATTCAACCTCCAGATGGTCAAAGGGACATAGTCGTTCTACAAACGAAAGGAGAAACAAAAATGAATGAGGTCCCTTCTGCACACCCCTAGCATGTGCTCAAAGGCTTTGGCTGAATCAGGTCCATAACATCTTTGCTACGGCTACTGCAAGAGCATGTTGCAAAAAAGATAAAAGGTACTTACAAGTCGGCAAGTCGGTCAGAAACGACAAGAAGCCACAAAACTGCAGAAGACAAAGAATGGAGGCCATGGGTATTAGTGAGTGTGTGTCCTTGCAGGGCTGGCTTTAGAATTTGTGGTGCCCCTGCCCCTTGGAGGGCACCCTCCACGGAGCCCTACAGGTGGTCATGTTTGGGGTACTTCTGGGAGGGTGTGGGGACTCCCACAAGCTACCATGATGAAAACAGGGGCCACTGTTGGGCCCCAGCAAAGACTGAGGGTCAGAGCAGTTACCCCCAGGTCAAGCTCGGCGCCAATAGCAGCTGGATTTTTAAGAGGGCTCCCCCTCATCCCACTCCAGTGGATGTGCCTCCTCCCCCTCTCTGTGCCCCTTCTGCAATATGCAGGCCATTACCCCCATGGAGTTTGCTTCCTCTCTATCCCCCC
>QEPC01003796.1:3546633-3558758 GCA_003113815.1 Sphenodon punctatus | reverse complement strand
CCCTGTCAGGGGCGGGGGGGGGGGGGGGGGGGGGGGCAGGGAGCCATCCGGACAGCTCCTCGCCCGCACTGCGTCCAGTAGGCCACCCCACCCCCATGACGGAAACTGGACTGATCCAGGAACAGCGGGTTACCACACATGAAATCCCGCTTCGGACAGGTTGGATGGGCCATTTCCCAGGTGTATTGGCATCTAGGCCAGGCTGTTATGCTGGAGGTCTCCGGGCTCACATCCTGGGCTAGACACCAACATACCAGGGAAAACTGGGCAAAAAGTTGGATTTCCCCCGACAAATGTGATGGTGGCCTGCAGGCCAAAGCCGGTCCAGGTGGGCCTAAGCGGGCCACTGTCACATTTGTTAACACTCAAGATTGACAGGAGAAAGCACCATGTATCAGTAAAGCAACTAGGAGCCTTCCAACGTCGAAGTGCTTTGTGCCTTAGTTGGGCATGCTGCTGTATTCTCTGTAGCCAGCAGAGGGAGCACTTGCCTTTCAATGGACGTCTGAAGACAAAGTAAAGACTAGGATTCAAACAAAAGGAGAAAAAAAAGAGATACTGGGATTTGTTTCACCAACTGTTATCGTTTCTGCAGCTCGACATTGATACTTTGTGTTCTCAAGGGGGAAAAGAATTGCTGAATATGTGAATCCTCTTGGTGCAGGGGACTGCGGCGAGACCTTTTTTTTCCGGTTATTGTTGCAGCTAGAGAATTTGACAGACCCTCATTTTTGAATGTTACTATCTGAGTCTCTTGCAGAAAAACAGCAATTAAAAAAACACAAACCAGCCCTGGAAGAGGCCTTTCTCTCTGCTTTGAGATAAGAATCCCCGGCCTGGAGTCGCATCTGGGTCAGCTAGAAAGATCATTGGGAAAATAGCTGAAATACAAGAGAGGCAAACTTGGACTCAGCCTAATTGTGGCTTTATTTCCGCCAGGGATCATCTCCTTTCAGGCCAGAGCTCAGCCTTGGTACCTGCGTCCAGATCCTCTCTCTGCTGCTTCTTTGCATGAGTCCACTCCGAGCGGGATAAAGTTTGGTGAGGGCTGGGACTAGTCTTGTTTAGAGCTGAAACAAGTACTTGCAAAAATGTGGATACTGAGAGGTTTTCATACCTCCCCTTTAAAAGAGGACACTTATGAAAAATACATGGTGCAGGGCTGCATTGGTTCCAGTGCAGCCCCTGTAACTGGTATTTTTTACAAGCGTCCTCTTTTAAAGGGGAGCTATGGTGACTCTAGACACCCATCAGATTTGTAGTACTCATTTTGACCCAAACATTTTGGCTACTTTTCAGAACTCGAAACGGCATGTGGTTGAGTATCCAAATGATTGAAATACCGATTTTGTCCTGATTTTTCAATTTCTGGTCCTGGATTTCTAAAAAATGTTGGGATTATTTTTTGAGCCTTGGGGTAACTTTGGGTACTTGGAAACCAAAATATCAGTTTTCAGTAGGGGTGGGAATACTGGTATCGGATTAATGCAAATACACCCGATAATCGGGGTGTATTGGATTAATCCGATAATCACTGGTATCGGCGTACCGGATTTTTAACATTGGCCGCTTTACTGTTTTTTTTACATTGCGGCCATTGAAGTTAATGTAAAAAAACCTGGTAAACCGCCCAATGTTAAAAATCCGGTACGCTAATACTGGTAAATCTGGTACCGGGGAGATCCGATACTGGTAAATCCAGTATCCGGTATTCTCCCCGGTATCTCACCCCTAGTTTTCAGGTACTTGAATGGTTTTTGAATACCGATTCGGATACCCAAAACGGTACTCAAAATTTCAAATAATTGCCCGTGGCTTTCAGCTCTAGCCTATGTTGCTGCTGCCACCCATCAGCTGTTGGGTGACATAACTCTCCCAATGCCAAACAGCTGATGGGTGCCAACAGCATCCCCTTCTGCACCCACCAGGAGACGCACCAACCTCTCGACTGATAGTACTGAGGTTGTGGCTGCTGCTATGCATGGGCATGGAGGCTGCTGCCACTGCTAACAGGGAGTGTTTCGATTGGCGGAATCATGGGTAGGGTGGCCACCTCTTATGGTTTAACCCCGCTACTCCCATCTGCCAAAATAATCTCAAGGTCAAACCATGGCTCACAAGAAGCACTGATCCTTGTGCTGGAGGCCTCTTATGGCAGCTCTATCAGCTCCCCCTGTCCATTGGAGTTTACGGGATGGGACTTCCTGGACAGGCTTCACCACCTCCAGCACCACTTGAGGCCCTGGTTCGAGTTTCTCCATTGCCAGAAACTCACTGGATGACCTTGGGCCAGTCACAATATTCTTTCAGCCTAACCTACCTCACAGGGTTGTTGTGAGGATTAAAAGTTGTGTTAAATTTTTCTATGCAAAGTGTTCCGACGGCTATGGCAGGGGGGTGCTATATAAAATAGAAATTATTTATTATTATTGCTATTGTTATTATTAATTCCTTTTTTAACATAGTAAGCCCTGACCTTAATTGCCTTAATATTAACTATCACCTCTCTAGGGCTTGATTCCTCCAAAGCGCAAGCACAAATGTCAGCTAATTGGTTCGACTTGGAGCAAAGAAGTAGTAAGAATGTATAAGGAGACCAATTTTGTGTTTCTGATTTCTGTTCTGGCATCAGTGCCAAAGTTTTCATTCTCTGTCTCAAAATTTGGAGACCTTTTTAAAGGGGAAAAATCTGGTAGTTACTACCGTTGGTTGGAAAACAAGCAAGGTGGGTAGGTTAAGGCATGCTGCTCATGTGTGTAGCCTCTTTGTGTGTAAGAGGGTGAAGACCTGTGTGTGTGTGCATGTGGTTGTGTGTGTGGTTTTGTGTGTGTTAGTGTGTATGTGTGTGGTTTTGTGTGTGTGTGTGTACACTGTATAGGTGGTGACCCTACAATAAACAGCAAATGACACTGGTATCAGTGAGCTCCGTAGCCCCAGTCAGGGGGATCCAATGCTCTTGCCCAATCCCAGGCAAACGGATCCCACTCAATAGTATCATTTGCACGACACATGGATCTGGTTCCTTGGAAGCGGTTCTGCCTCAGCTGCCTATGGAAGCAGCCCAACCCCCAGAACCACAAAGCACTCATAGATCAAAATAAACCTAAATCAAAACACAGCCCTTCCAATTCTATCGATCACGGGCCGTATTTACATGAGACACGCCCATGCAGGTCTAACCATGCCCCCCCCCCCCAGTGCCCATCTGAAAGCAGCATGGAGGGGGCGGGCGGCCGGCCTAGGGCTGAAGCAGCAACTTCTTTTTCCGCACCGATATTTAATTCCGCCATTTTGGAATTGCCCACAACATTCCGCGCAGCTTTTCCGCCAGCATTTTGCTAATTCCGCGCCCTTTGCTTTGCGACATCAGAATTATTGGAAAATGTCGGAGAGTGTCGGAAATTGTTCAGCTACTTTCATACTGTGGCTGCATGTCGGAAAGTGCCGGCAGAAATTGCGGAAGATCACAGACAAAAGTAGCAGAATAATCGTCTCTATCACACCATGCCACTCATTGTAGAAGAGCTCTTTCCGTTGGAAACAGCTACCGCGGCGGCTTGCCGTTTCAGCCCGAGCATACGCTCCCGTGACCCAGGCACCGCCCATTTATGCTGACACACAGAGCATTGGGGGGAAATCCAGGATGCTCTGTGCAAGAGCAGGCCAAACTGTGCATGAGTAGGAACACCCACCCATCCCTGGCCTGTTTAAATCCTCCCCCCACTCACTGGACGTGCTTGGGTGCTCTGATCAGCTCACACAGACCTGCCCCCTAGCCGTGCTCATTTAAAAACAGCCACTGTTGTTGGGCTACAGTCCCCCCGCGACCAGCACAACATATCAGGAAACTTTAAAGATGCTCAAACTTCTAGATGAACAATGAAAACAGTCCAATTAGAAGTTAGAGCAGGGGTGGGGAACCTCAGGTCTGGGGGCCAAATGTGTCCCTCATCAAGTTTTTATGTGGCCCCTTTCCAGTGTCTGGACCTGGCCCCTGGATCCAGTCTCTACCCCCAAACACTGAAAAACTGAGCTCATGATAACAGAGCAGAGAGAAGGGCATGTACACAAGGATTGGGGACAGATCCACAGCACAGATCCATGACCTGGGTCCTCCTTTTCTTGAATCAACCCATTAAGCACCCCGACCCCCAACCTCTAGGTGGCCCTCGGAGCTCATACTAATATTAAATGTGGCCCCCAGGGCAGAAAAGGCTCCCCACCCCCACGTTAGAGGTACACAGAGCACACTAACAACACAGCTGAACATTGCAGGGCAATTAGAGGTAGGTTTACCTGCCCCCATCAGGTGCCCGGATGCCCCCAAATGCGTGTCTTTCTGGGACTTTCCAGAATACCCCAGGATGCCCCACCCTCACTGCTCCTCTGGCTGCTCCTCCTCCCGGCCCGGCACACTGCTCAGCTGAGCTTGGCGGCACACCACAGTCCCCGAGTGTGGGGACAAGCGCGACTGGAGGAGCAGCAGGAGCAGCTGGGCAGATGACTCAGCCCCAGGAGTGTACGGGGGCAGGAGCTTCCTGGGGTGCTCCTAGAACTGACTCACCTACCCAGCTGTGTCACTGCTCCTGGTGCCCCTCCGTCCCCATGCACACCCCTGCTTTGGTAACTGGCGCACTGCCCGGCGGTGAGTCAGGCCGGGAGAAACAGTGGGAGCAATGACTGGAGGAGCACCGGCGCAGACGGACAAGTGAGTCTGCTTGGGGAGTGCCCCAGGACACTCCAGGAAGCTTCTACTCCCGCACGCTTCCCAGGCTGACTCACTCGCCTGACTGCACCGCTGCTCCGCCGACCCCACGCACATCCCTGAAAATAGTGAAAAACCTGGTAGGTTTCCTTGTCATGCGAGCACTGGTGAGTGGTCTGTTTTCGATGGAATCAGCTTTCCCTGCGGTTGCTTGATTCATCACTTAATCGGTAGTAATACAAACTAAGGGCGGAACTCCGGGTGAAATTTCAGTTTCAGTTTTTTTTGGTTTTGGTTCTTTCTGACTTTCGTATCTAATTTCGGTAATTTCGGTTTCGGATCTTTTTCACCCACAGCAGCTGCAACCAACTAAGACAAGATGACACACGCAGCATCAACGTGTAGTGAACTGAAGTCTGCAGTTGTCGGTGCCAGTTACAGTTAAGCTGAAGCTTAAGTTAAGTTGACGCCAATGCCCCAAATCACCATCAACCCCCCCTCAAAACTCCAGAACTGAAGAATGATCTGTAATGGCTTGATTTACGGATTACTGTTTTAAATCTGAAACAGCAATTTTCGGATGATTTCGGTTCTATCTGAAACTGAAATTCTCACCCCTAGCGTGGAAATTCTTGCCACATCCTGAGCTATATGAGGCAAGGGTCGGGTCACTGAAATGCAGGGAAATCAGCAGCTGTTTGAATGCTTTGCTGCAGGGCAAGAAAAAACAAGATTATGGAACAAGTGATGAATTTGCAAAGGGGAAAGTTGTTGCATAACTGAGGCCTATGTCTTCTAGCCTCCTGACCTCTTGCTGGTATCTTCTCTCTAACATCCCACCCTTTGTCAGGTGTTTTATTGGTCTTTAATAGGCTGCCCTTGCTAACCAGAAGTTATTAGCCCCTTAATAAACTGCTGGTTGTAGTGGCCAATGTGCTGGAAGGCCTAGGGCAAGATCCTGTAGTTACTTACCCTTGGCAACCAGCCACAACCCTCTTTCCAGCTAGGGTAAATTATGTATAACTGAACCTTTCAGTCCCCAAATCCGACAGGCTGTGCATCTCTCTCGCTACTAGCCGTGCTCCTCTCAGAATGGTGGTTTCTGCTAATTGAGAATTCTAATTACCAAGGACAGTGGGCCACCAGCTGAGCCATCCCAGTTGAGCTCATTCTTCTATATAACTGCAATTATCATAAGGTCACAGTATCAGGATTTCAGCACTCCATAGCCTTCTATTAAAGCTTTGTTTGGCGTAACAATTAATGAGAATAGGAGCTATTCAGTTAGAAGAATCAGAAGAACGTAAGAAGTGCCATACTGGGTCGCATCAGTGGGGCCTCTAGCCCAACATCCTCTCTCTGACAGTGGCCGACAGTCAAGAGGTCTCATCTCCTGGCCAATTTTGACTAATAGCCATCTATGGACCTATCTTCCAAGGACTTATCCAATCCCTTTTTGAACCCAGCTCTACTATTGGCCTTCACAGCATCCCTTTCACATGAATCCTCTTGGTTTCTCATCTGCTCAACCTCAAGCCCGTTTTACGTGTGATATTTTTTCAGGTAGCAATTGGTCCTCCTAAATTATGACCTATTTGTTGTCTGTAAAAAAAAGGTCCAGACAGTGATTAGCTACATGACAGCCAGTGTGGTGAAGTGGTTAAGCTTGCGGTACTTGGACCGGGCGGTGAGGGGAGGTCCTGGTTCAAATCTCACCTTAGCTATGAAGTCACTGAACTACCTTGTGTCAGTCACCTATCTCTCACTCTGACCTATCTCACAGGATTGTTGTGAGGATTAAGAGCAGAGTTAATTAGTTAGCTGTTAATGTTACAGTTAATACATTAAAAAAAATGGTAAGTCAGCCTAAGGGATTGGGTGGGATAAAAAAAATCTAAATGTTCACTAAGTAGCCAACGCCACTTTGCTAAACCAAAACAACAGGCTATTTGATCTGCTGTTAAGTAGCAGGAGTCATGTCTAAATGCACTAAGTAACAGGAGGTACTTTGAGGTCTGTCAGTGACTAGGGAGACATGGGGAACAAAGGAAAGCATCAGAATACTGCTTTCTTCTCAGGAACAGTGCATTCTGGGATATCGTCTACAAATTCAAGTGGAGGAGGGGATACTTGAATTGCTGCTCCCAGTCCCTACACATCCATCAACCAATGAAAGACGTGTGTGAAACCCCTTCTATTTGATGTGCTTCTGTGTGTTATGTTGTGACCACTAAGTGTAAAAGAGGTCATAGGCTTTCCTCACTGCGTTGTAGAATTGTGATGGTTCTAGTCCCTGGGCCTCCTTCCACCCGGATTCGTATACCAGCTGGAGACTATGGGCTAGTCTGAGTACAACTGGGCTGAGATTTTGGTCAATCAGGTTGAATTTGGGCTGGAATTCCCTTGAGCCTTTGTGGCTCAGAGAGATAAACATGCCAACAAGGACAAGTTAGAACGATTGAAATTGTCGCCAATAGAAACAGGACAGTGAACTAAAAATGGACTATAGGTCAGAAATATGGTAATTTCCTGTCCCTGTGCATCAAAGAAATGCTAGCAGCCCACTCTGCAAATGGAAACCATCAAGGCCCACTGACTTCCAAACAACAGGATTGTTACAGATCTCCATTTCCTTTTTCAGACATGCCCAAATTCACTTATACTTTATCAGCAAGCTACAAGTGTTGACTATTCATCTTCAGGTATTACTATAAATCATCTGTATATCACAACAAAGGGTTCAAAGTGCTTTACAGTCCTTATCTAGGGCATCTTCACAGAAACCCATGAGGTAGGCCATTCTTATTCCCATTTTACAGATGGACAACTGATGCTGAGAGATAACGACTTGTCAGAGGCCACCCAGTGGCTATGGTGGGGTTTGGATCTTGGTCTCGCAGATCCAGGTCCAACACCTTCTCCATTAGGCTATATTGGCTTGGGTACACAGAGATGCCCAGCTTGTCTGGCTTTTGTGGTGAGATCCAGGAGCTCTGCTAACTCAGTGGAACCCAACACTGTGCTGTCCATGTTAGATCAAAGCCTACGTTGGAAAATTCGCCTGCACCTTGATGTCAGCTACTCTCAGAAGCAATAGGATGAATATTAACATTTTAGTTTCTCCCCCAAATCCTGCATAACTACAGCAGGGTGTACTTTGTTAAAAACCTTAGGCTCTGGAGGAAGAAGTCTGCCAGATGATCACAAGGGCGGAAGGGAAAAGAGAGGGGAGTTAGGGTTGCCTTATAAGCAATTTTTTAGAAGGCACTTATGAGAAATACAAGTTGCAGGGCCAATGCAGCCCTGCAACCTGTATTTCGTATAAGTGCCCTCTAAAATTTGCATATATGGGCACTTAAGGACAGTCCAAAGGCACGTGGAGAAGAACAGCCACAAACCAAGAAGAAACCAGATGAGAGAGATGATCCGCCGAGCTTCCTGTGGCTGCTGTAGGTCTGCCGTTTATGCAGTAGGCAGCCAATCAGGAAGCTTGGGACAGGGATCAAGGGTGAGGAGAGGTGTGGCCTGGGATCCGCGGGGGAAGGTCTTCTGCACTAACGCTGTACCTTGGCCAGAAAGAACCAGTGATGCTGTGGAGTCAACCACCATCTCAAGGGCCCCAAGTGTGCTAGTTCAAGCCTTTGTCCTTACAGCCTGTCTCTGGATGGCATGACCTCCTCTAGGGGCTTGGGTAGAATTTTTAGCCCTCCCGTTTCAGCTGGAAACTCCAGATTTTTGACTCAAGAGCCTCTGGGCTCCAGGAAAAGCCCCAATTTCTCCAGGTCAGCCAGGTGTGGCCGACTTTAACCCAGAGAACTGGGGTTTCCAGGTGCCGTCATGAAACCACTTAGCATCACAATGCTCAGTGGTCAAGAAACATTGGGTTTCCTTTACAGGAAGGTAGATTTAGGATAAATTTTAGAAAAAAACGTACTGCTAGGACAGTTCAACAGTTGAACCTCTAGGGAGGTTGTGGAATCTTCTTCACTGGAAGTTTAAAAAAAAATGATTGGTCAGGCATCTTTTACTGATGCTTTAGGTATAGGGTATCCTGTCTAGGACATAGGGTTGGCCTAAATGGACCATGTGGTCTAGGAGTTGGCCTGTGAGGTCCCTTCCAACTCCCTAGTTCTCGGATTCAGCAAACGAAGTCCCTTCCAACTCCCTAATTCTGAGATTCCAAAGCATGTTTCATTTCATTACTAGGGATGGGTGAACAGAATGCCGTTCGGATGTTCGGAAGTTTGGTTGTTTGGTTCGAAACCCCATTTCAGGTTCGGCTGTTCAGTTTAGCGGAGTTCGGTTCCAGCTGAACATTCAAAAAAGTGCTATCGGTACCGAAACTGAATTTTTTTCGGTATCAGTATTTTTGGCCCTGAAACCACCCCTGGTGCCAGGAAGTCTGCTCCTCATCTGCCTCCCCCTTCCAGTCATGTTTTTCCCACACAAAGTCACATTTTTCCCACCCCCGAACTCATCTGAACTTTTCCAAACTGTTTGGAAGCTCGAGCGTTCGGTTTGGAAGTTCGGTTCGGTCGTCCGAACAGGACGAGTTCGGGCTGAACTCCGAATTTCCAAACCGTGTTCGCCCATCCCTATTCATTACTTAGGAAGTGATCCTCTGGACAGACAGTGCTGGTGCTAGCATTTAGCACCCACGTTAAGTGTTAGTGCTATTTGCCCATTGGATCATGCTGTTGGTTGGAAGTGTTATATACGTTCTAAGTGTTGCTTGATTCAGGAGCGTGCTGCAGGCAAGGATCTCAGAGGTGCCTGCTGCTGATACCAGCTGTGTTTCCTGTATCCTGCTCACATGACTCAGCCTTTCAAGTGATCAAAGTTTCCTCGCTTATGTTTCCACAGTGAGAGACTGCCCAGAAACAAGTTTGGTATTTTTAAACTGGGTCAGCCAAGTGAGGTGCATTGATGTGCTGTTACATTGGGAATGGACTTCCTTTAAGGAACCAAAGAAGCAGTCTGCTACATCTGCTTTCACCAGGACTGCAAAGACAGATCCCAACGGCCTGACACAAGTGCCGTGCATCAACAGACATGTTGCAGTCTTTGTCGAGCATGCCGGTTATGCCGTTAGACTTAAAGCTTATGCAAAGTCATTAAGTCCCTTTAGTTATGAGGGATATCTACCCGCATGCTTCAGGGCATAAGCTGATTGCCTTCGGGGGTCAGAAAGGAATTTCTCCCTCTATGACAGAATTTTGCAAAATTAACATAGTGCATTTGGAAAGCTTTTTGCTTTCTTGCGGCAGACTTAGGCCAGTGCTGCACAAACAGAATATTGGGGGTTTTATTGATTACTTAGCGTGGCTGGCTTGACTAGCGGTATTTTCAGATGTGACGAGATCACGCTCAACCACGGTGGATTCCCACCAGGCGAGAAAGGTCTTATCATGTCTGAAGGGGGAACGGAAGTTCCCCCCCCAGATGTTCACCCCCGTCAATCGTGGCGGGGAATCACATTCACCACGCGATCGGCGATACTGGTGGGGTTGGCCCCGATCGTATGGTGAATGTGATTCCCTGCCATGATGAAGGGGCCCATCCCATCTGGACGGCTACCACGGCCCGGAATCCGTGGCAGGATTCTGGGCCGTGGTCAATTTGGGCGGGCGGCGAGGGAGCGTGGGGGGGGGCATGTGGCCGCACGTTGCGTGGCGCGGCCCCTCCCCGATTCCCCGCCGGGATCAGCCGGCACATCTGTTGGACGTGCCGGTGTGATCCCGGCGGGGAAGCCCCGTGGTGATTCCGTGCTGCGGTAACTAGCGCCTCATCACATCTGAAATCACCCAATGTACATGCTTCTGTAATGAGTAGGACTGTAACAGGTACCTCTGAGATCCTTCAAAAATGAGTAAACTCATCGGATCTATGAAACCTGAATAAAAAATGGGATTTTGTGTAATAACTGGTACCCATTGTACCTCGATGGTATCCATTCCGGTGATTCTGTTTCAGTTTTTTTGTTTGGTTATTTTGTTTTTTTTGCTTACGTTCTTTAAGTTACTGATGCTTCCAAAGTGCTTTTTAGAGCTGGTTTGAAATAGCCCTTCTGTTTTGTGGAACAGCTCCATGCCAACAGACTGTCTGGTGAAATTTCTATCGGAATCCCGATCAAAAATGTTTTGTGATCAGAATTCTGATTGGACCATTTTGTTCATGTGCAAAAATCAGCTAAAATTGTTTCAATCATCCTGATTGGAAATTGAAATGGGATTTTGTTCATTCCGATTCCTGATTGAAATGATCAAACCGGCTGCTTTCGACAGAATTGAAACGTGGGCAGAATTTCCGATTCACCCCTAGCGCTTTCCATTATAACCCTGAGATTTTGGACTTGCATGCTGTCAGGCTCCATACAACGCAAGTCCTACCTTGCCAGGGAAGCAGTGCTCGTGATCACTGAGCCTTGAGCTTCACAGCCCCATTTCCTGTGTGCACCGCGTGCAACTCACATGCGTGCATGATGGCGTGTGCGTTGGGGGTACGTTATGTAACGCGTAATCCGAACAGATCCCACACGGATCTTGTGTGGAGTGGGTTTGGAATGGTGGCCACTGACAGGTGCTGACAACCCAGTCCTGATACATGCTTTCTGAAATGTTCATATGAAGAGGCACAGTAAAGGGTCAAATACTACAGCTTTTACACCTTTTAACCATTCTTACTCCTGCAATTAATACTACTGAAGTCTAGCAGTACTTGCATGAAAAGAGGTTGCAGGATCAGGCCCTAAACTTAAACGTTAGCACACCAAGTCAATAGAGCCTTTAAGCACAGGCTTAACTTTAAACTTATGCTCAAACTTCGATACCATTTAACACCTGCCGAAGTTTACTAATAGATCATGACCTTAGCTTTTTTTTCTTTCTAAAAATGTCCATCATTGTGGAATCAAGACACAAGTTCAGTATTAACTGGTTTCTGACTGAGGTATTGATTCAGCCAAGAACGTAACCCTGCTCTATTGGCTGTTTTCACACGGCCGCTATCGTGGACGTGCTTGGTGGAGATAGGTGGACAGCGTCCGTGTGAAAACAGCCATTGTCATGATTATAAAAATGTTTTAGTGTTTGGGGTATATTTTCTCCCCCAAGTTCATTGTTATGGTTTGGGATATAAATGTTATCCCACTCAAATATCCTTGTTTGTGGGAAAAGTAGTAAGTGTGTTTCACAATACCCACACACCCCATGCCCTGCAAACACACAGGGTGTCTTTAGACCTAACGTCAACGGGTGTATGAATGTATATTTTGACCTTGATATGAACACCAGTTTGGCCCTGTGGTCACCATATGGCGCTGCTTAGACTCACAGCCCATCTTGGGGCAAATCAGTGTTTTACTCACCACCCGATCTCAGCACACAAGCACTGCCTCCTCGTTCCCCATGTTGTACCTGAT
>QEPC01003796.1:3528628-3539739 GCA_003113815.1 Sphenodon punctatus | reverse complement strand
TGAATGTTTGTTTGTCTTCTCCCCTGTCTCTCCCACTGTCCCCTCTCCCTGTCTCCTCCTCCTTGTCTTTTAGATTGTAAGCCACAGGCAGGGACCGCGTCTATTTCTATGTTTTGTACAGCACCAGGCACATGGCTGGCTCTCTATAAATGTTTATAATAATAATAATAATAAACAGGCAGATGGACAACCACCTGCTGTGGGATAATGTCAGCTAAAATCTCATTTGCTGACACTCCTAGTTTCTGCTGTCACTGGCTTTGATTGGCTTTGCTCAAAACACAACACAACAAAGGGGGAAATTGCTTGGTTCTGATCTAAAAATAAATCCCAAATCAAAGTAATTGACCTAAATGATATTAAAGTAACTAAAGTCAAAGCAAACCAGGGTGTGACCAAGGGGGTGGGGGCATGGGGGCCCAGTGCCCCCATTAATTCCTCTCCTCTCTCTGTCTCCTAGAACCCACCTCATAGTTGTGCCCTTCCCACAAAGGAAACTCCTCCACATGTAAGAGACACTGGTTACCTCACTCAACCAAACTTAGTAAAGTTGACCAACCAAAGTAAATGAATACAAACAGGAATCTATGTCAAACCAAAGGCAATGAATCTCTCTCTTGCTTCTGATCTTCTTTCCCTGACACTGGCTTTTCTAAATGAGTTACCCCCAGTTCCAGTCCCAGGGAAACCGTCAATACTTTTGCCTAAACAAAATTTTGAAATAATCGGGCAGCAGAACTGCATATACTTACACATATAGGGCTATATCCCAGCACAATGATCAGAGGAAAGACTCGAAGAGACAAAGGACTGTTAACCATCCTTCTTCTTTGAGAAGCGCTCGCCCCGACCCCTGTGAATAAAGCTTTCTTCTTTTGCCTCCTGTTTTTCCGTCAAGTCAAACTATCATGGTTAAAGAGCAAGTTAATACAGGGCAAATTATTAACTTTCCCCTCCAATAGCGTTTAATGTTTAATGTCTGGTCAACAGACTTTCCTGATCAAATAAGCGTTGACAATAAATGTTGTCAATATGATCCTCTTGTCTCTTGAGAAAGAAGACAAAGGAGAAAGTGACATGGTTTAACCAAATAAGGGATGTGAGAATTTTATAGCCCTCTGCTGACTAAGGAAATTTCCAGCAGTAGCCTCCCACTGACTAAGGAAATTTCCAGCGATAGCCTCTGAGGCGTGCTATATTACAAGGATGGGCACATTTCTCAAGCTCAAGAGCCACATACCAAAATGTTCATATCGCCGAGAGCCACAATATCGATTGCGGCTTCTTTCCCCAGCTTCTCCCTCATATCAAACCGTGGGCTCTCAGGTAGTCTAAAGGGATCGGGCAGCAACAATAGCAGCTCAGGGCACACTCACCCGGCTTCCTTGGACCCATGAGGCTCTGGCAGCCAAAATGGGGGCTTGGTTTCTCTTGCTTCTGAGGAAGTCGCATAGACACACACCTGGGCAGCCATTTCTGGTGAGAACCACAGTTCAGGTGCCTAAGAGCGGAATGAGGATCCCGAGCCATCATTTTCCCACCTCTGAAATAATAACATTGATAAAACTAAAATCGGTTACATTTCCCAGACACCCGATAGCAGAATCCTAGTGAAAGGCCACCAGTGTAGCTGAATACCAACCAATGAAGAAGTCAGTCCTTCGTACAGTGACTGAGGCATCATCCAGGGTAGCCAGGCTGGAACATGCTCTGAAGATGAAATGCCACCCCCACCCCCTTGGCCTCTTTCCAGTAGCAAGTGACACAGCTGCATCAGGAAGTGTGGGCCCTGGTGTAGCTACGTGACCTACTGTAGCTTAGTGGAGAAGAGAGTGGACTTGTACTTGGGAAAACACGGGTTGAAATCCCATCATAGTCAGGAACTCCACTTGTGCTCTAACTGCCTACCCTCCTCTTCAGCCACCTCAGGTACTCCGTAAACCAGGTGGACCTGTGCTGTCACAGCAGAGGAAGCAGACGTCTGGGTGCAACCGTGTCGATGGCCATGGCCAAGATGTCATTCCATAAAATGAACAAGTCACCAACAGATTAACCACCACGGTCAGTAGGTAAATCCCCCAGAGAGTCCTGGAAACCAATTGGATCCATTCATCTCCAAGGGTGGACCATCCTAATGGGTTCACCACCATGCTGAGTGCATAGAAGGTCAGGGATCTGTGCCTTCAGAAGGTAAGGATCCGACCACGACAATGGTGTCATAACTGTTGGAAATATATTCCTTTGGTTGCATCCCCCCATAGCCCCTCATCCTGTTTGTTTGCTAGAAACACCAGGAGTAGACAGATCAGGGAACCCTTCCCCCATCCTATCTGTCCTACTCCTGCCAGGACCTGATAGGTCAATCTCCTCCCCCAGGAGGTTTCTCATCTCTTTGTGTCTCAGAGAGCTTCCTTCCTCCATCCTGAACACATCTAGTCTTAGGACTTAGTATAGATGATGTAGGCCTTTCCTATCCTACATGTTTTTCCTAATAAAGCTACTTAACCTTAAGTATGCTTCCTGCCTGCTTATTGATGATTAGCTACTCACACTCCTCTGTAAACTCTGCATTGGGCAAATGGATGCAATGATCTCACAGTCCTTGCATTTCCAACAATAACAACACCCTTGATAATAGGAACCCTGTTTCCAGGCTGGTGCAAAACATCAAATCTAATGTGCCTCATGTGTCGGGCCAGATATTACCTGCAATAGGCTCACTTTTGTCATGGCGGTCATGAACTCCTGCTCCGCCCCTGAAAGGCTAGCTTCAGCATGCATGCAGATAAGATTTTTAAAAAAAATAACCCTACAATAACTATAAATGCTGAAAGTGTTATATAAATTATTAATAATACCCAGATTGAGTTTGTCAGTCATGGATGGTGCCAATGTGGGTCCACAAACACACACTGGGTGTAAACAGCTCTGGAGGTGGCTGAGCCAGCCATCTTCACCCCTGGGCTGGTTGGTCCATCTGAAGGCGACCCACCAGATGTTTAAGCAGAGCAGGGGGCAGCTCTGCTGGTGGTAGTTCGGAACATCCCAGAGTGCGCCCAGTGGAGCGGCTGTCCGCGTCTGGTTGGCCAGACCCACACTGTAGCTCCAGTCCCGGCCAACTGTTGCCCCGACAATACCACAGAGACCCTTTTACACCGGCCTCTCCCACTCATCATGAATATGCCGAAATCTGCATGTTCCGGAGTGGACGCGATCCGTTTGAAGGATGCTGCGTGGGCGCGAGCGATGAGTAGGGGTCCATGCGTGCTCCTGCCTAATACGCATCCCCTCTTGCCCCTACTCATCCGCACACACAGAGCAACCGTGGAAAACAGGTTGCTCTGTACATGGAGATGCATGTGCGGCCGTGTGCACGTCGCACACGCACCCCCCACCTGGCGGCGCCATGTAAAGATGGCCAGAGTTACAGGTGCCAGCCTAGAGAGTTGGGCGATCGCCCACAACTCTGCGGTGGTGGGAGCTGTCGCGTGGGCAGACTGTGGCCAGTGAAACCTGCTGGGTCCATCTAAAGAAGACCCAGGTGGGGCTGGACATGGGCAGACATGGGGGATACTCTCCCCAGAGCAGCTCTGGGGGCAGGAACACATTTTGTGATATTTTATCTTAGCCAATTGATGGCATTTGATATTGAGGAAAAGGGGGAACAGATGGTGTGGAAATCAACTGGTGTTTCTATGAGACTGTGGTTGTTGTGCTGGAGGGGGAGGAGACAGAGGGCAGGAAATCGGATTTTGTCCAAGATAGTAAGTAGCTACAGTTGACCTTCGATAGCAAAGGGAACTTTCTGACTCACATGGCTTGTCGGGGCCTATCCCATCTTTCTATATGATGATAATATCTCTCTATCGATGCATCCTTCTGTGCACACCCACAGTATAATATGGGGCGTTGCTTGTTGATGGTCACCCAACGTTTATATAGGGAAGATATTTTTCCTAGTTAGGAAGAGAGCAAGATAAAAGGATTTAGATAATGCATGTCTTTATGTAATGTGTCCTTGAGCAAGCTGATTGGCACTGAATTTTAATGGAGCCCTGATTCATCAAATCTCAAACAGAATTAAGGTACGGACCGGATCCTAATAACATCATGCTTTATACCCATGAAAGATAAATTAAAGGATGCAAAACTGCTATTGACAAACATTGATTATATGTACTTTGAAGGACTTTGAAGTTGTGCCAGATGCGTCTTGTCAGCCTCGAAAGTTTTCTTTTAAATCTCATTGCATAAGGCTTTTACTTTTTAATTATTTTTTTTTCTGCTGCTCTTTGATCAACAAAAATGTAGATCCTATTTGGGTGATGCTTTCCTATGCATTTTCTTTAGATGTGCCCTGGTGTGTAGCTCCAGGCAGCTACATCTTTTCTTTTTTTAAAAAAAAATAAATGTTATAAAAGTACTTAATAATCTTAACCTGTTAAATGGGAAGCTGTTTATCTCTTGCTTTAGCTTCTTAAACTGGCTCGTTAAATTTACTTGTAGCAAAGTCCTGTATCTTCTTCTCAGCCCCAGGACAGTTCGTTGTGAGAGTGGTGACCACCACTGTTTGGTGATCTGATCATTATGACTCAGCTTCGGGGGAAATCAGTTGACATGGTATTACTTCATTTCAGCTGCAATTGCAGTAAAAACCGGATGAGCTAATGAACTAAATTATCTCCAAGCTCTAGTAAAACTCAGCTTAGGGTAGAAATTGTATCCAGTTTTAATACTCTGCTATAGTGCAGGCAGGGGCTGTATAAAACTTTCCCCTCCAAGGGGCCAGTTTGGAAATCAGTACAAGCTCCAAGGGTTGCATAGAAGAAGCATGTAAGAGGGTGCACAGGCCACCTGTCCCCTAACTTTGTGTACATGCGTTAATGGTTGCTTTCCCACACCACTGATTTATGTGCATTATTATTTTATCCAAATATGTCAGTAACTTGGGAATGCCTTCATCTTCATGTTTTCTATCCAATGCACATGTTTGAAAAGTGCATTACAACCTGTGCCCCAAACCATCTTGAATAAGGATGGTTTTTTTTAATTCTGCACATAGATTGATGGTGTGAATGCTGTCTTGAAACCACATTCCCGTAATGCACATAATTTTCAATGTGGGAATGCAGCGCATCAAGGAATGCAGAGGAATCCCCTCTTACTCCTCCAGGATAATCGAATTCCGCAAAGAGAGCTGAGGCTGCTCCAGGCATGGCAAACGAGGGAGGGAAAGAACTTTCTGAGCGGTGGGAGAAACAACTTCCGGAGGAAGGGAGAAAGGTCATTTCTGGTTTCCTTCCTGTAATGCTGAGAATGCGGATAAAAGCAAGAGAAATATGCGCATCACACTGAATGCGGGAATGCTTATAATGCACAATTTTACAATGTGCATTGAGTTCAAATGCGGAGAAACGTAGAACATATGAATGGTGAATAGCAAATTGTAATGCGCATCTTAAAAACAACCAGATTAAAACAATGCAAACTTTTTTATAACTTGGGAAAGCTTCCTCTGTCTGCTTCTTTACCTTGAGCTCTGTCTTCCAATGCTTGTGAGATTAGGCACTAGATCCAGGCAATGCTGGAAAGGGGCCAAATACAAAATAGCCACAGGCAGCATTCGGTCCCTGAGCCTTAGTTTTTTGCATCCTTGCTCTAGTGAAAGGCTTCACTGATATTTTTGTGCAGGGGAGAATCAGGGCTGGCGTTACAAATTGTGGGGCCCAGGGCAAAGACAAAATGCAGGCCCCTGGATCCCGCCCACTCCCCAAGGCCCCGCACAATTCACACAGGCTCTGCCCACTCCCCAGAGCATGCCACTGTATAACAAGGAAGGCCCATAATCTCCAGCCCTTGGAAAGCACACAACATGCACCAGAATCTCCTCTGGGTTTCCTCATTTGAAGCCCTGCCAGGCTGCCCGGACTGCCCCCCCCCCCCTTCGGTCCTCGTCCTCTGCAGCACAAAATAGCCAGAGCCCTTAACAAAAATGACAGCAATATCATCACCACCATTTTGGTTAAGGGCAGTGTGTCAGGCAGGCCTACCTGCGCCGCCGGCGGGAGGGACTGCGGGCCCCTAGAACCCACCAGGGGGCTGCCCCACTGGTCCCAGGCTGCGGGTAGACATGGCAGCAGTGCAAGATGGATCCTTGCAGCAGCGGGTTGCTAAGGCAACCCGCTGCCCTTCCGACACGGGGCCTCCCCAACCTTCAACCTCACGTGGCGTGAGGACCCCGCCTGAGCTGCTGCGATGTTCTACGTGGCTGTGGGCACGACAGGAAGGGGCGGAGCCTAGCAGATAACACCAGCACTATGGAGCACACAGCGCTGGTGATCAGTGCAGAGAGACCGGCCCTGAGAATGAGCTAAGTGTGCTTATGTTTGATTTCCTGGAGTACAGTGTAACGGACTGTGTGAGTGTGTGACTGTGCCCTTGGTGTCTTCCCTGGAGTGTGGCAGTGCGTGTGTGAGTGTGGTGAGTGGAAGAAGCACAAGACTGTCACTACCTGGGCATTCCTCCCTTCCCCCTGTGGTGAACGAGAGTCCCTCTCTCCCTTCCACTCCCGCTCCCCGGGTTCCCTTGTTCCCCCCTTATCCTCCACTGGTACCCTCCCGACACTGCCTGCCCTTTCCCCGTGTGTAGGAGTATCGGTAGACTGGGTGGAGGTGTAGAAGCCGAACTCTCGTGCCAATGCTCTGTGCCCAATGATGATAGAGGCTGGGTCTTCTTAAGATCCTTAAGCCACCCTACTATCCTGATGGGCATTGTTTCCCTCGAGCCTCCTGGCAGGAGCGAGCAAGTGAGGGCTTTAGTGTGTGCAAGATTTGTCTGGGGCCCCCTTCCCCTGCCCTCTCAGTGACACAGTGGAAGTTTTGTGTATATTCAGTTCTGGGCATCCACACACCTCAAAGCCTAAAGGTGCCACCCCTCTACTTGTCCTACCCCTGGTTGTGTCTAGGGCTGACCCTGCCAGGTCACTGTATACCCGGGGTGGGTGTGTAGGATCCATAACAATGTAGGTGGATCTGGGTTTGGGTTCTATCCCTGCTGTAGTCCTGAAGTTCCACATTGGCATAGTTTGCACTGGTTCCCCAAGCTTTGTCTGCGTGATTGACTTAAATACAATCCTGTAACCCCTGACAGCAAGAAAGACACACACAATATATCCAATATCAATATAACAAACTTGAAAGGATTCAGAGAAGAGCAACAAAGGTGACCAAGGGTCTAGAATACAATCTGTATGAGGAAAAATCTGACAGCACTGAGGATGTTTAGCCTAGAAAAGAGAAGATTAAGGGGGAACATACTGACAGTTTTCAAAATTTAAATGGATGCATTAAAAAAAGATGGAACATTTATTTTTTCACTGTCAGTGAAGACAGGACAAGAATCAATGGCTTCAGATTTCAGAAAGGGCAGGTATGGGTTAAATATTGGGGGGAACTTCCTAACAGTTGGACCAGCTCAGCAGTGGAACAAGCTGCCTAGGGAATCTCCTTCCCTGGGGGGTTTCAAGAAAAGACTGGAGAGACATTTGTCCGGGACGCTTTAGGTCCAGGGTGTCCTGCCTCAAGGCAGAGGGTTGGGTGGCACTAAATGACACATAGGGAGGCTCGTTCTTACCCTCTCATTCTATGATCATGAGCTCAGCTGCAGAGGGTGCACCCGCATTTGGGGTTCGGTTTGACCCAATAGTTTGGAGACACCCTTAGTGTGTAGCATATTGTGTTGGGTCACACCGCTGACTGCCACTGTGAAAACAGGCAAGGAAAAGGTGAATTGCCCAGCAGAAGTCCCTGGCTGGGGATACTGGACTGATGGCCCTATTATTACAAGGGTGATGAGTGCAGTTTAGGTGACCAGATAATCCCTGTGATATAAACCTGCACTGGGAGCTCATCTGACAGAGACTCAGGCTGTTTTTAGACGATCGTGCCCGCGCTTGTTTTGAAAAAAAACTGGGAGCCGGGATCAGACGATACACTCCCAGCAATCAAGTGCCCGGAAAGGGGACGCGCATGCTTTTCTGGCCGCGTTTGACCGGGTTGATTTTTCAGCCACGATCGTCTAAAAACGGCCTCAGGGTCTGTTCTCGGGCTGGTCTAGTGAGTACCCTAAACTGGAGAGAACCCAGAGACTGGGAATTCTCCCAAAGCCCTTCAACGATAGGACACACCCTAGTGTTGGCTGGCCAGGGGAGGGCCAGGCCAAAGGAGACCAAAGGCTGGGAGTTCAGTGAAGGACTAATGAAAGCACTGCAGTTAGTGAAGGAACTAGTGTGAGTTCTCCCGCCTCCTGGGGTCCCGGCCACATGGCGGACTCAGTTGCTTAACTGCTGCTCTCCTCAGTCTCCAGCCTGCTGCATGTCCTCCAGACTCCACTCACTTTTCCCGCCACAGGAAATTGCATAAACTTTCTGTGAGGGAGAAGAGGAGTCGGAGGACAGGGAACCACCTCCCGCGGTGGCCGGGACTGAGAACTCTTGAAGGGCACGCATGCAGGCCGTGGACGTGGACTGGTGTTACGGTGTGGGTCGTGGTGCCACTCCGCGACCCCCCTCTAAAAAAAAAAGACAGCTGGTGCAGTGCAGGCAGGGCCCCACACTGGAGCCCCGCCAGGCTGCCACCGTTACGGAACGGGCTATTATGGACTGATCTGTACCGAACTGAAAGAGTGTGACAAGCCTGTTTCTGTTCTAAAATTAAAAACATTGACTGTGCATGTGCAAATGGCTGCCGTACTCTGTGCATGCGGTCCTTTTCCTAAAATGGCGGTGGAAGTGTCATTGCCATTTTGAAAAAGGGCAGTCATTCTTTTCATGCACAGTGTCCATTTTGTGCATACACAGACCAGCTGCCCTTTTCCAAAATGGCGGCGAGCTGTGTAGAATGGTCCATCAACCATTTTTAGCATGCACTAAATGGTCGCTGGACCATTCTGCACATGCACACCCTTTTCCAAAATGGCAGTGGCAGCATTGCCACCATTTTGGAAAAGGGCAGCCAGTCTGCATGTGTGCAGTGGCCATTTTGCGTATGCACAGAACCGCTGTCATTTTCCAAAATAGCAGTGATGCTGCCGCTGCCATTTTGGAAAAGGGCGTGCATGCGCAGAATGGGCTGGTGGCCATTTAAACACGTGCAGTAATTTTTAAAAAATTTATTTTGCATTGTTGAATTGATTTATATACGGATCCATAATATGAATCTGCGTTTTTTAAATCCGATAACTTTGGAAAATAAAATGAAAATAAACGGATAGGAATTTGCATCTGAAAAGACCAATCCTATTAGATAGGAAAGTAGCGCTGTTAGTTACTGCCAAGCAGAAAGACCAAACTCAGTTGTAATACTAGACATGGGAATTGCAGGACCAGAGGCCAGCGATCCTCTTTGTCTGGTCTCGTGTCTCTGGCAAGGGCCTATGCTAGAGGCTTCAGAAGAAGGCGTAGGAAACACCGCAGAAGGGAGTTTGAAAATAACTTGCCCCATGGGACTCATTCTTTCGAACCATTGTCAGGTATAGGTTGGCTCCCCATCCCCACCCCCTCCCAACATGAGAGTTTGTATCCCTTGTAAAACTCTGGTTTCCCCTCACACTTTAATCCTAGCTATAACAACTTTGGATTTGCTTGTTATCCTTATAATGCACCAGTCCCATTCCTGGTCTCTCGCCGCTGCCTGCTGAAAGCATTACAACAGTAAAATTGCTATGGGAGAAGCTAGGCTTCCTTTTAAGCTGAAAAACATTCATCAAATGTCCCGTAGTGAGTTGAGAGATGATGGAAGAATGAAAGGTAAATTTCCATAGGATAATATTGTTTTAGGGAAAGGACAGCTGTGCATTTACACCCAAAATCTGTATTTGCATTATACTATTCTGACTACAGGTATCGTCAGACATCACATCCACAAGTAGTAAAGTTCTCCCTGGCCAATTAGAGAAGAACAGTCACACATGTCTAATCCATAGTAGAACTATGTGCCAAGTGGTAAATCCTTGGGCAGAAATTTCCTTATATTTTCCTACTATGTCTTATTATAGAGCATTTTTGTAACCCATTCAGTGATCAAAGTCCTTTACAATCTGTATCTAGTGCACCCTCATTACAATCCTGTGAGGTAAGACTATAAGAAGCTGCCTAACCGAGTCAGACCAATGGTCCATCTTAGCCCAGTATTGTCACAACCTGACACGACAGCAGGGTTTCAAATCTGGCTCTCCGGGCTCTCCAGAAGAGGCCTTACCCAGGCGTGCTACCAGAGATCCTGAATCGGAGATGCCAGGGATTGAATTTAGGACCTTATACGTGCAAAGCATGCACTCTACCACCTGAGTCACAGCCCACCCCAGGCAGAGCATCATTATTCCCATTTCACAGCTGGAGAACAGAGGCTTAAAGATAGTGGGTAAAAACAAAAGGAGGAGCTACTTTGGATCAAAGTGGAGTGCAGGACCTGGTGCAAGAGGTAACAGTGGAGGAGCCACTTGGCAATAGTTATCATAATATAATCAAATTTGACATAATTACTGGAGGGAGAATGGTAAATAAAACTACCACTGTAATGTTTAACTTTAAAAAGGGAGACAATAGGTATTTTTAAATGTGATGCTACCACGGGTGGCACGCTAATTCCAAAATGGTCACCCACAGTGGTGTCACGTCTGTTCCCGCCCTCCAGATGTTTGCTGTTGGCGGGAGCAGAGGTAACCCCGGACTGTGGCAGGGCTAACTCCGGGATGTGCGCTGAGCTCCCTGCCAGCATACATGCTGGAGTTAAGCATGCCATGGTCCGGGGAAGCCTTCCCTGAACCGTGGTAGAGTGGGGCTATCACATCTGGTGGTCTGCTCTATCTAAACCTGACTGGTGGCCGGAGCTTTTCCGGGCGGGCACAGCAGCCTCATAGGTTGCCACACCCATCTGTTAGGGAGCATGCGGGGCTGTGCTGAGCAGCGCAGGGGGTGGGGCCGTGCAGATCCATGTCCACACATCCCCCCACCCTCTCCCCAGCCCCGGCCACCAGAACATTTGTTTGGCAGCTTGGCCTGATCCGAGGGCTCTCACCACAGGCAGGATCTAAGCATGATGTCTTAAAGAGTC
>QEPC01003796.1:3509786-3520875 GCA_003113815.1 Sphenodon punctatus | reverse complement strand
GGGCCGTGCGGCCGCACATTGCACCACGCAGCCCCTTCCCGATTCCCCACCGGGATCAGCCGGCACGTTTATTGGACATGCCGGTGTGATCCCGGTGGGGATTGGAATCCCCGCAGTGATTCCGTGCCAGGGCGACTAGCACCCCGTCATGTCTGAAATCACCCGGTGTGCTGGAGAGGGGTGTGTAATTCGTGTTGTTTTAATTAATCACGCAAACAAATGGAGCCTCCTTTCTTTTTGTGACTAATGTTACGAAAACAGATGAATAAGCAAATGATTGTTGTTTGCTTTCATCGGTTTTCTCCCCCCCTCTTTTTTTATTTATTAAAAATAATTTTAAAAGTTCAAAATCACTGCACATGTGTAAAATGACCGCTGGACCATTTTGTGCATACGTGCCCGCCCTTTTCCAAAATGCACAGAAAGGTCCGGCAGCCACTGTGTGCATGCGCAGTGATTTTTTTAAAATTGCATTTTTAAAAATAATTTTTTTAAAAACCAAAAAACAAACAAACCCCAAACCAGCATTTTGTTTATGAAAATCCATGAAAATGAAGGAGGTGCCGATAAATGAAAATGACTGATGTGCCTGCTTGCTGGAGCAAGACGCGAGCCGTTTGTAGGCCTCGCGCATTGCGGGATCGGACTTGATGAGGGAGTTGGACTAGGTCAGAGATGGGCAAATGGTGGTTCGGGAGCCAGGTGTTCAAGAGCTGTGTCAATGGCAGCTCAGCTGCTCTTGGGCACCTGTACTGGGGCTCTCACCAGAAGGAGCTGCCTGGGTGGGGGGCGTTGTCCATGCAGCTCCCTCAGAAGCGAGAGAAGCCGAGCCACCATTTTGGCTGCTAGGTTCTTGGGGAGGCCATGGAAGAATGCCCTTTGTTGCTGTCCAAATCCACCAGACTGCCGGGGAGTTGAAGCTTTGATGTGATGGAGCGTTGGGGAATGCAGCGCTGCCCCATCCCTAGGATTGAGGGAAGCCGTGAGCGATGTAATGTGTGTTGTGGCTCTCAGCGATATCTAAATGTTGGTATGTGGCTCTTGGGCTTGGGAACTTTGCCCGCCCCTGGAATAGATAATGCTTGAGGTCCCTTCCAAACCTATGACTTTAGGACTCTGTGCTAGCCTTTCTCCCAGAGGTTAATTTCATTTGTCTTGAGTAAGAGCATCCCACGTGCAGGACTAGATTTTTATGATCTGTGTGCATCAGGGACATAGCTACAGATGGCCACTTCCCCAGGGCCTAGGCTTTCAGGGAAGCCCTGTAGCACCAGCCCCACTAGGACATCAAAATGCCCTGCTTTATCTAATTGATGGAGGAGGCTAAACCAAGGCACCTCAGTTCTCCTGAACTAAGCAGAGCGAATCTTTTTTTAGGGCTCCATGTGTCTTCCATACTGCACGAGCTGGGACACCAAGGACATAATTTAAGTCGTTCTTGTTTTTTTCCTTTTAAGTTTCCCCTGTCTTCTTTTTCTTCTTTCTGATCAGCTCGGATGGTTTTAGGCTAAGCATTTCTCAGAGTTATGTGTCCCATACACAAAGAACAATCAGAGCCTTTGTAGTCAGAGCAACTTTTATATTTGATTAAAAGCACTCCAAAAAAGATGAAAAATGGAAAAGAAAGTCTAAATGAAGGATCACTCCGTGTGCATGTCCATGTGTGTTAGTGTGAGTGTGTGCATGTGTAATGGGACACAAAGATGATTACCTCAGTCTGGATACACTAGGGTCTTGATAAGCCAAAGGTCCAATAATTCAAAAGTAAAATGCATAACAGTTACATCACTAAGTATGTCTCAGTCTGGGATATATTTTATATTTAGGGATGGGCGAACACGGTTCGCAAGTTCGGAGTTCGGACCGAACTTGACCAGTTCGGTCAACCGAACTGAACTTCCGAACCGAACTCGATTTTCGAACCGAACTGAACCGAACCGAATTTCCAAACTCGGCTCTGCTCGCTCATCCCTAAAAGATAATATTCCATTTAGTTCAATGGGGTTTGAATTTCTGAACTTTGTTCGAAAGTTCGGAGTTCGGACCGAACTTGAATGGTTTGGTCAATCGAACCGAACTTCCGAACCGAACCGAATTCCCAAACTGAACTGAACCGAACTGAATTTCTGAACTCAGTTCTCTTCGCCCATCCCTATTTATATTTCTATCTGTTGTTCACATGCACTGTGGGGTGATGACCCCTCGGTTTTCATCCATCTGACCTGCCTCCCTTTAGAAAACTGTCCTTTGGGTTGGGCAGTCCAGGGGTAAGGAATCTTGTCTATCCCATGTGCTACTTTGCAAAACAATACAAGCCCTATGGACTGCAGAGGAGTTGGGGATGAGGGCGCTGGAGGGGTGCTGCTCAGAGTGGCAGATCATGGATCTATGCCATGGACCCATCTCCTCATCCTTGAGTGCATGCCTTCGTCTCTGTTCCCTTCTCCCGAGTTCACTTTTTCAGTGCTTGAGGTCAGGGACTGGATCCACAGCAGGAACGTAGCTACCATCGATGCAGCAGGTGCAGTTACACCAGGGCCCACAGTCCATGTGGAATTTGTGTGCGTCTCATGTGGGGATGGGTGGGCAGGATGAGGGGTGGGGCTGTGACATCTTCTGCGCCAGGGCTCATTCCAATCTATCTACGCCCTTGAGCCAGAGGTCAGATCCAAGAACTGGTAAGGCGCCAAATAAAAACCAGCCATGGGCCAAACTCTAAGATAGAACCCATTTGTTATTTTCCAACTGAAAAATAAAGACTTGGGGCGTAAGGAAGGGCCCTTTCTGCTCTCTTGATTCATCAGAAGCAAAACCGCCACGCGATGCTTTTCATGAGTTTCTCACTGCTCCGTTAAAACGGTGTCTCCATCGATGCACACTGACGGGATGGATTTTTTTCATGTATTATGAATGCCTTTCTTTCTGCAATGTTTGAAAGAGGGGGAAGGGAAAAAAGTTTTGATTTATTCCACACCTTAAACCCAATGTGACAAAACAGTAAAACGGCAGCCGGCTGCCTTTTTCTTTTCCCAAAATTTGAAATCGGAACTTAAAAGTCTGGAATTATACTCAGATGCATCACACTCTTGTAATATTAACATTTTTTTTATTACCTGAACTATTTCCCCTGTCTCCCTTGACTCCCACAGCAGGGAATCTCATATTATTTCCTGCTGTGTTCCACCCTCACTTTCAGAGACCTGGATTTGAGGAGCTGCCCTATCGTTTTTCAAAGCTTTTTCCTTGGTCATCAGAGAGAGTCTTGTCTGGTTTGGGTTGTATGAAATTGTCTGCTTCTACTTTTTTCCTGGCTTTTTCTTCCTCTTCTTTGTATTGAGTTATCAGTTCACAACTGAGTAATCTCTCTAGAATGGTTGGGATGGAGATCTTAATACAGAAACTCTCTCGGCTAAGTGATAGGCTCGTGAAAGAGATGGGTATATTTTTAGCTACACTTGCTTGTGCTTGAGCACGTGAGCTACACTGCACCTGAGGAGTGTGAGTTTGAGAGTTCCAGGTGATAAACTACATTTATCCCTTGCCTTTAATCACCTTAATAAGAACATAACTGCCAGATGGGGGTCAGAACAATAGTCTACCTACCCCAGTATCCTGTTTCTGACAGTAGCCACTGTGTGAAGTCCGCCAGAGGAAGCATTACCTAGGAGCCACTGATGGACATCAATGGATTCTCTGTCCATAAATCTACCTTTACCCAGAACTAATTACCGCTTGCGACCTAAACAACTCAGCACCTTTAAGTGCAAATATCATTGTTACATCACATTATTTATTTATTTATTTAATAATTTCTACCCCACTCCCTCCAGCCTTAAAGCAGCTCGGGGCGACTCACAAAACATTTAAAAACAATATATTAAAAATACGTAAAAGGATTACTAAAGAGGTAAAACCACTGGCAAAAACCCCACCCTCAATTCTTCCCCTCCTCCAAAGGCCCGGACAAAAGGCCATCAGACTGGGAGCCAGGCGAGCTTCCTCTGGGAGGGAGTTCCACAGCCGTGGTCCTGCCACTGAGAACTACCTCTCCATCGTGGATCCCTGGTTCACCCCGGGGGACCTCCAGGAAGGCGGCCCCGGTAGACCACAAAGGCCACCCCACGGCCCAGGGAGTGAGGCGGTCTCTCAGATAGGAGGGGCCCAGACAGTTTAGGGCTTTAAAGGTCAAAACCAGCATCTTGAATCGGGCCCGGAACGCTATAGACAGCCAGTGCAGTGTCCGGAGCACTGTTGAAATGTGCTACCTATGGCCCGTCCCCATCAGGAGATGGGCCGCTGCATTCTGCACCAGCTTCAGCCTCCGAATCATCACCGAGAGCAGCCCCACATAGGTCACGTTGCAGTAATTCAGCCCTGAGGTGATGAATGCATGGATAATAGGGATGGGCGAATGCGGTTCAGAAGTTCGGAGTTCGGACCAAACTCGACCAGTTCGGTCGACTGAACCGAACGTCCGAACCGAACTCGATTTTTGAACCAAACCGAACCGAATTTCCGAACTCAGCTCTGTTCACCCATCCTTAAAAGATAATATTCCATTTAGTTCAGTGGGGTTTGAATTTCTGAACTTTGTTCGGAAGTTCGGACCGAACTCGAATAGTTCGGTCGACCGAACCGAACTTCTGAACCGAACCAAATTTCCGAACTCGGTTCTGTTCACCCATCCCTAATGGATTAGGGTGGCCAGGTCAGTGCTTGAAACATATGGCTCGACCACATAATCACAGTTCCTGACCCCCAACACACACATAGTGCATTTAACTGTGCTCCCTGGCTGAAGAGTGGTAAACACCAAGGTGGACCTTTGGAGTTATGGGGCCCAGAGAAGGAGGGATGGGGCGCGTAAGTGCAGAGGGGTTATGAGGGAACCTGAGACATAAGGGCTGTCTAGGAAAAGAATGGGGGGCACTGGGTGGGATGGGGCATACTAGAGGGGCAGCAGGCAGAGAGGTAGGTCTTAACTGAGTGGGGCACTGCAATGGGGGGTAAAGGGGCAAGGCCCACTAGGTGCGCTTGACAGCTTGACAAATTCGTTATCTGCAGCTAATAGGTAGTACACAGCAGATAATCTTGTCCAGTCCTCTAATGCCAACAAAGCTAACCGACTGCCCTTTGCAAGAATTTTGAACACATTTGTTCTGCTCCTTCCCTCCCTTCCAATCCCACCTAGAAATGTACCTCTTCCCTAGGGTCTCATCACCACAGATTGCTCACTGATATTTCCTCTCCTGCCCTTTCTTTTGAGCTAAGCAAAACATGTGTACTTTTCAACTTTGTCAGTGTGTTCCTGTTTCTCCCTACATCCCCCTCTCCTTTTGTCTCCCCTCCCTTGTCTCTAGATTGTAAGCTCGTTGGGGGAGGGACCTTTCTCTAACAGTTGTCCAGTGCCAAGTGTGTTGCTGGCACAATATAAAAACTTAATAATAATAATAATAATAATAATTACCATGTGCAGCCCCTCCTCTCTTCGCTTCACCGGCTCCCCCTTCCTGAACAAATCTTGCACAAGCTCCTAGTCTTCACCTATAAAGCTCTTCACAACCTCGCTCCCCCCTACCTCTCTGCACTTATCTCCCTCCATACTCCAGCCCGTGCACTTCGCTCCTCCTCTGTCCCTTCTCTCACCCTTTCACGCCTTCCCTGCTCCCCTAAGCGCCTTCGTCCCTTCTCACTTGCTGCCCCCCATGCCTAGAACTCCCTCCCTGTCCACATCCGCCTTGCCCCCTCGCTTCATACCATCAAATCTCTCCTTAAAACTCACCTCTTTCGCTCTGCTCTGTCTGACTCTTTATCCTGCTGAGCCACTATTCCTATACTTACGATCGGTTTACCCTTATCCTTGCAACATGGACCTGCCTGCTGTCATTCTCATTGTAATCAAGCCAAGTATGTGCACCTGAGACCTTGCATTTTCAGGAATGTTAGACCCCTTGTCTCTCCCTCTGTTCCCCTTCCTATGTCTCTCCCCCAGAGCTCCTGTCTCTCAGATTGTAAGCCCTAGGGGCAGGGACCGTGTCTATTTTATTACTTTGTAAAGTGCCAGGTACACTGCTTGTGCTATATAAATGTTTGTTAATAATATAATAGTAGAGCTCATCAATAATCAGGTGACTTTAGGTCCTCCTAGCCAGCTGATATTTTCAGTGCCATGTTGGTGCATCACAGAGCAGAAAATTATTAAAACGTTTTTCCCTAAAATGGGATGCTAAAACAATCAAAAGTATAAAAATCCATCAACCAATCACAAGAGCTGGCTCATTAGTGGTGACTACTCCAAAGAGGTTTGTGAAAAGGGCATTTATCTCTGGCTATCCAGCAATAATACCCAACATTCTAAGTAGCCTGTTGGGTGTCTGATTGGTGCCCAGTTACCAAGTCAGACAGCTGATTAACCAAAATACCAGGTATTGCCACTAGTGATTTTCCCATTTTACCAGCTTATTTCGGGTTTACCACTCACCTTTTTTCAACCAATTTTCCATTTTACCAACCAGTTTTGACTTTCCATTTCACTTTTTTCGTGTGTTTCTGAATTTTCCTGACCGTTTTCCTACCTTTGGACATGGTAAAAACAGAAAATTGGTAGCAGAAAAAGAGAAATTCAGGTAACAGAAACCAGAAATTCGTTAACAGAAACAGTATTTCAGTAAACTGGTGCCCTCGGGCACCAGTCAGGTACCTGTTAGTAACCGATATTACTGGGTCGAATCGGGTATTGGAATTTCAACGGGTTTAGCCATTTTTGCGGGTACTCCATTCCGCTCTAGCTGACCCTCAGTCTGCTGGTCAAATCCAGCAAAGGGAGAGAAATTGGAGTTGCCAATCATTTGGATATTTGTTTGTTTCGGTTAGTCAGTTACTTCATTTTGGCTATTGTGCATGCACAATACTGCTAAATACAATAGCGCTCCATCGAACAATCACAGTGAAAGATGTTTCCATCAGAAACAAACCATTTGCCTGTACTCTTGCGATGAGGAAACTTACAGGCTTTTTGCTATTTTTGCTAGTTCCATTCAATAATTGCCACTGATCAGTACTTCCAGTAATTCTTCCTCGGCAGGCGCAGTTATGTGTACACAAAACATTTCTTAGGTGTTGCTTAAGAACCAGTGTGGTGTAATGACTAGGTGTGCAGTACTTGGACCGGGAGATAGAAGGGGACCCTAGTTCTAGACTTGCCTTAGCCGGAAACGCAGTGGGTGATTTTGGGCCAGTCACAATAGTCTCTCAGCTTGATCTAATTCACATGGTTGTTGCAAGGATTAAAAAAGTTGTGTTAAACTGTTATGTGTAAAGTGCTCTGAGTGCTATGGCAGGGGGTTACTATATAAAAATAAAGGTTATTATTAATAGCACTTGTGCACAATTGCAAGTTCACAATGTAACTTTCATAATGTCTCTTATTGGTCCTTGTTTTGGCACCTTGTAAACTGGGTGTTTTCAGACAGATGTTACCCCATAGGTGCAACCATTGGCCCCACATCCGACTGCCCATCTAAAGGTGGCACAGCCAGATGCGCGCTTCCGCAAGCCTTGGAGACCCCGCTCTCAGCCACTCATGACAATATGCCGGGAAATGCAGAGTGCACCGCGCAGGGCAGGCCAAGTAGATCCGTGGCAATGGGCAACCGCGTGGCCCCTTCCTGTTTGAATGGCTGCGACCAACCACGTCAGCAGACAGGTCCATCCGTACCATAGAGCAGTGGTTGTCAACCTTTTTTCATTTGTGGACCCCTATAAAATATCGAATGGAGGTGGAGACCCCTTCATAAATCTTTTGTGTGTATAGCTGGGGCTTGTCACTTTCAGCGGATAGGTGCTGTGGCAGGGAAGCAGCCTTTGCAACTGATAAGAAATGTTATGAAAGTGGCTGAGAGTGGGTTCTCTGTGGCTCGCGGGAGCGGGCATTCAGACGGGCAGTTGGATGTGGGGCCAACGGGTGCGCCTGCGTCTCGTCATAATAACAGCCATAATAATCTCGTCTGAAAACACCCAGCTTACAAGGTGCCCAAGCAAGGACCAATAAGAGAAATGATGGAAGTTGCATCGTGAACTTGTGATCGTGCACAGTGAGATTAATAATTTATGTTATTTGGGGGGGGATAACGGACTTCGGGTCCTTGATTGCGGTGTGATTTTAACTGATATTTTATTTATTGGATTTTGTATTTTATATTTTTATATCGTGTTTTTATGCATTGTTCACCACCCCGAGCTGCTTAGGCAGGAGAGGGTGATATAGAAATATTGAAAATACAATAAAATAATTAAATACATAAATAAGTGCTGGGCATGAGCGCTGGAGAGTCTAGGCTCCACAGCACTTGCAGCTGGGGCATGTCACTTTCAAAAAAGCCACCCCCCCTCCGACCAGTGTCTATCAGCTGAAAAGTGCTGGGGCAGGAAAGTGGCCTTTGAAAGCGGCAAGTGCCAGTCGAGAGTGTTTGGAAAGAGATGATACCATTTCTCAGGGGCGTAGCTAGGGTGCAATGGACCCCTGGCCAAGAATTCAAGATGGGACCCCCCTCTTTGTGTCCCGCCGGCGGGCCTAGGGGCGCCGCCCGGCTCAGCGGACCTGGGGGAGCTGCTATAAATCACACAAGACACCCAAAATGCAGCCAGCCTATTAAGTGCATTATGCCATGAAAAGAGACATATATGTAACCAGTTCAGTTGTACTCCCATAATCAATTCACTCTGCTCCCACCCCATAACCAGTTTATTTGCGCCCCTGCTCCCAATATAATCAATTAATGCTGCCCACCACCCATAACCATTTCTGCCCCCCCCCATAGCCAGTTCATTTGCACCCCTGGGGCAGCACAAATTGATTATATGGGGGGCACAAATGAACTACTTATGGGGTGGGGGGGTTTAAAGACAGTATTCCTTAGCAATAACTTCATTAAGAAGAGTTAGTGAAATAACAGCCATAATAATGTCAGAACGATATCTGCAGATTTTCCATGATACAATAGATATTGCTTTACATCCTAAATTCCTACCTAAGATAGTACAAGACAGACAGTTGTGAGAATGTGGCCCTTTTTACATGGGCCTCTTCCACTCATGAACATGCAGATTTCTGCGTGTTCATAAGTGGGGGATCCCCGCGTGAACAATGCGGTGAGTAGGGGTGCATGCGGCCGCCTAACACGCATCTCCACTCACCCCTACTTGTCCCCACGCACGAAGCAACTGGGGAAAGCAGCGGTTGCTCCATGGGTGTGGATGATTGGGGGGTGAGTAGGGTTGCGTGTGCAGCCATGTGCACAACCTGCCCTTGTACCAGCACGCCCATGGACCCCCCCATCTGGTGGAGTCGTGTAAAAAGGACCTGTGAGGAGCCACTAAAAGAACAGAAGGTTGCTGCCTTGTAAACAAGGTTCTTCGAGATGTCTCCTAACATTCTTACAACACTCACCCTTCCAGCCCTGCATGAAATTTTCTTATATTCCCAGAAAGGGTTGGAAGGAACTGTCATTCTGAGGGGGAGAGTGCTTTTTATAATAGAGGAGCTCGAGACCATCACGTGGTCTATTATTTGAATATGGTGATCATGCACAACCCAGTTGTGAGAATGTTAGGAATCATCTTGAAGAACCTAAGGCAACAACCTTCTGATCACTCACATGGGGAGGAGTTTGTTTACAAACAGCTTTATCTCCCAGTCCAATCCGTGTCCTGCTGCTGCTGCTACAGAAGCACTACTAGCATGCAGAGCAAGGTGAGGGATGGGCAACCCCCCCACCCCCCATGATGTGGGGATGCCCTGAACCCAGACCTCCTTCCGCCCAGTCACGCGGCTGCCCCCGCGGGGCCAGGCAGTGACTCCTGGGACCTAGAGGCCCCCGTCTTTATGCCGGGTTCGCTCAATGGACACTACGCCCCTGCCTTTTTCTGGGATCCATCTGAAACTTTATTTTCCTAGTCATCTTCTTTCTCAGACCCCTTATACATAGTCTGCAGACTCTCAAAAATGACTGCAAGAGGGTCATGGACCCAAAGCTTGGAGCATTCCCAGGGGCATTTGCATCCTGGCTGGACTGCTTGCTTGGATTTTGCTGTGGTTTTTTAGTCCCATTCCCTTCTCATTATCAGCACTCAGTCAAGGGTGCACTTTGCTCCCTGAAATCCGCATATTGTGAGTGGCGTGTTGGGGTTCATGCATCTATCAGTAGGCCCTTGATTTAGTGCAGCAAGAGGCATATATATGACAGAAGTGGACTCTCAGAAGTCTTTGAAAAACCCAGTTTTAAGCTGAGTGAGCAACACCCATTTTCTGTTACAAGGAACTGGGCACTCACTACAGTGTCTTAACTATGGGGCCATGTGTTAGCTGGAGAAAACAGTGTTAGGAAACAGAAGATACCAAAATCTGAATATCAGGCCTGCATAATCACTCTGATGAATAATTAGAAGCTGGTGGACTTACGCTAGCAGGTCTCAGTGCACTGCCAAGTGGCATCCCATTGCTGAACTAACCATTGGCTAAATAGCTCTCAAGTGTCCCAGAGTTTTCAGGATATTTGTGAGTTAACACCTCTTTTGTTATCTGTCTGGCAGTCATGGAAATCTGCTGCAGAGAGTCTCTAGAAAGGGAGGTGTAAGAGACAGCAATTTGCAAGCCATCAATGGAACAAATGGGGAATTTTAAAGGTGTCCTGGAAAATCTGGGACACTTGAGAGGTATGATTGAGAATTCCACTTTCAAGCTGCAGTTCTGTGCTGCCAGAGGCAATTTTTGCGACAGTTTTGTTGCGAGAGGTGCAGAATGCACCCCAAAAAGGACAGCGCCCCTCCCCCATGGTCGGAAAGGACATGAGTCATCGGACATCGGAAAAGCATGAGTGAAGACATGGTTGGGCAACAAGGTAGCCTAAGGGAATGGTTCTTTCATGCAAGAACCAGCCCGCCCTTGGAAAAGGTGACGGAGGAGGCTCTGAGTAAATATTGGGGCAGTTAAAATAAGGCCTCCTTCCTGTTTAAAGAAATCACTGGTGAATGGAATCTAGATTAGCAACGACTCCAAAGGCATGGACAATGAGAAGCACCCAATGTTTTA
>QEPC01003796.1:3453470-3485192 GCA_003113815.1 Sphenodon punctatus | reverse complement strand
GCCTCAAGGCCAGTGCAGAAAACCAAATCCAGTGTATGTCCCTCCTCATGTGTGGGGCCATAGATGATTTGGGACAGGCCCATGGTTGTCATGGAGGCCATGAACTCATGCCTCGCTCCTCCAAGATTGGTGTCAGTATGGATGTCAAAATCCCCCCAGGACCTCTAATCTCGGGGTCCGGAGGATTACATCAGACACCAAATCAGCAAGAGCATGTAGGGATGCATGTAGGCAGCACCCCTAATCTGTTCCCGGCCAAATCCAACACAAGATGGAGGCACTCAGCACCTGGTGGAGCCTGCACCGGATACCTCCTAAAAGACAGTGCATTCTTGAAAACAATAGCTACACTGCCCCCCTCCCCCCCATCCCTCCATCCGAGGCTGATGCTGCACAGAGAACCCAGCCGGAACAAGATCAGCCAGAATAGGGCCCAATTCATTGTCCAGCCAGGTCTCTGTAATACACGTGAGGTTGGCGTTGCACTCTGGGATTAACTCCCGGATGGTAGATGACTTATTAACCACTGACCTTGCATTTAGCAGCACCAGGCCAAGGCCTGAGGTCTCCTGGGCCTCGACCCACAACCTTCCCATGTGGGGGGTTGAGGGGGAAATGGGCACAAGGCACCGCTCCCTCCTCACTGATGAAATACCCCTCCCCTTTGGACCATATCTCCTGCGACCCGTAACAACCCCAATAGCTGTGGAAGCCCTCCCATCCTCAGAGAACCCCGTTTGACACCCACCCTCTATGGGCTGCCCCGACAGGCCGGCGAGAGGGACTCCACTCCCAACCGCCCCCTCCCCAGGACTCCCTCTCTCACAGGGAGTCCCCCTTCCCCAACATATGGGACCATCTCCCCTCCTCTCACCACCACATAGGGGGATTTGCCCTATCCTCCCTAACCCATTCCCCATACCCCCCATACCCCCCACCCTCAAGCCCCACCTGCCTCATCCCGCCCAAAACCCCTTAAAACCACAACATAAAAACAAAACAGTGGGTCCAGCGGTGGCAGCAACAGGGATGAGCTGTAAATTCCTCTTCTGGAACAGCAGTAGAAGGAAACAGGGTGGTGGTGGTAGTGGTACGGACCGGCTAACAGCTGACACCCTTTGGGTGTCGCCCTTCGGGCTGGCGCCCACAGGACCCCGCCCTGGCAGTTGTTAACTGGGGAGGGGGAGGGGAAAGCAGAGTGGCAGGCAGCTCCTCCAATCCACACAGCCCCCTATCCCCACAGCAGCGGACACAGCTTGCAGCTTCCCATGTTCAAGTGCCAAGAAGTTTGGCACTTCTTATGTTCTTAATTTTTTATTTCTAATACTTTTTTTTTTACTTCCTGTCCCAATTCCTATACCAACTTACAGATTGGTAAAATGGTAAATTGGTAACTTAGTAATGGTAGTACCCAGTCTTTTTGGGTAATCCAGGTTCCTGACTCAGTACTCAGTACTGATCGGGAACTGATAGACTACTTTTAAATGCTGATATTACCCATGTGTAGCAAATGTGCTACCCTTTCAGCCCTACACAGAGGAGTAGAAATGGGGACACACTTCAGACATGGGAATGTTGGAAATTTGCTGCATTGCCCTGCCAAACGTCATCAAAAATGCACTATTGAGATACCACAGGCACAGGACGCTGGGGGAATTATTGCTCCATTTATTTACTCAGTGACCATGAACAAGACTGAGCTGCTCATCCATGAGTTTCAAGAATATAATTTTATACTTCCTAAAGCTTGTCAGTCGGTTCAGGCTGCCATTTGTTTTCAATCCTCTAACGAGTAGGCTTTCGAAAAGCATTCAGACTCACTTTTTAAAGTCTGAACAGATGTGTTTCTTGCAGTGGCAGCTGCTGCTAATGAGAGATGAACCAACACTTGGAAGGCAATGTGCTGTTAGATGTCTCCATGTTGTTTCACCCCGTATTGTGCAAGGAGAGGATAGCATTGCCCTCCTCTATCCGGTGTGCAGTGGATGGGTCAGAGTTTGCTAGCACACAGCTAACAATTAACCCGGCTGTTGGCACTAAGTTCCAAACCAGTGCTTTTGAGCGCTCACCTTTCAGTCTGTAAATAGTAACAGTTATGTTTGATGAAGTCACCATTTGAAAAGAGATGTTAGTCTTGGATGGTTTTGTGGCAATTTGAACTGCACAAAAGGAAATTTGGGGTGGCAAAAATGAAATTGTGGAATCCAATTGGCCTAGGAAGGAGATGTCAAGAAGACTCACTTTTGCTTCATAGAAGTAACAGACCAAGCAGGTCACACTTTGAGGCTCATCTACAGTGGTATGTCTGCCAGACAATATCAACCGTAACTATTCAATATTTACAGTGTGCCCATTAGGGATGTGTGAACACCGGGGGGTTCGGTGTTCGACCTGTTCAGGGTTCGGCCGAACCTGAAACCGTTCGGCTCAGCTTGTTCGGGTGGGGTGTGTGTGTTTCCCTCTCCCCTCCAGGCTGCGCGGGTGGAAGGGGCGCCGTGGAGCACCTCCCCCCTCGCCCAGTCCTGTAATTATTTATTTTTTTAAACCCCCCACCCCAGGGATCGCCCTACCTGGTGGTGCTGGGGCTCCAGTCCTGGGTCCGGCGGTGGCGGGTCCAGAGGTGGCACTCCGGAGTGCTTCAGGCCACTACTAGGCCTTCTGGGTCAAATCTAAAGGCCTAGTAGCGGTCTGAAGCGCTTCGGAGCACTGCCGCCACTGGACCCGCCAGACCTGCTGCCGCTGCCGGACCCGAAGCCCGAACTACCTGGTGGTTCCAGGGTTTTGGCCTTGGATCCAGTGGTCACAGCGGTGGTGGGTCCGTCGGGTCCAGCCCAACCTGAACATCAGCACAGGACCACACAGCAGCCAGCACCGCCAGCTCCAGTCCGGTGGACTCTGACAAGGTATAGTGCCAAGGCAGGTGCCCTAGCTCCAACAGGTGGTAATACCCTGCCCCACACGAGTGCTGGTAGCCAGGGACCCCGTGGATGCAGTTGAAGAAGGAAACAGCCAGGGCAGGGCCCCCCTCCTCCAGACAGGTACTGAACCCGGCCAGGCTACACACTGAGAGGGCCGACACAGTCTCCGCTATGGACCATGCCACATGCGAGCACCTCATCTCTGGAATGCGCCCATCGGGAAAGGGACAGAGGCCCAGCGTCTCCACATGGATTCGGCAGTTTCAAGGGCTGGCCTCAAATCCAAAGTAGCGAGGCCAGAGCTTAGACTCACATAGGTAGCAGAGAGGGTATCCGGGCAGCACAGGAGCAGCTGCATGGCCGGGGAATGCAACAGGTCAGCTAGGGCCATGGTCCAGCTATGGGGGGCCCCAGGCAATCGGGCACGGGAGCTCCAGGGCAGCACAGCCGGCCATGGTCCAGCAGGCAGAGGGTCTGCCCAGCAAGGAAAGAGGGGCGCCTCGTTCCCATGTGGGCTGGGGAGGTAAGCAGGGGAGCTCCAAGGAAATGCAATAAGGTCACAGGTCACAACATGGAATGGCTAACGAGCGATGCGTGGGGAGCAGACCCAGCACAGCTGCAGGAACTGAATGCAGACACTACCCAGCAACCACTGATAGCAGGGAGGTGATGACAACAGGCAACTAGCTGTGGACCACACAGACAGGCGCATGTGGGCCCGGGACAAGAGCCCCCATGCTGGGAGTGCAGGTGCACCTGGCGGGGGGGTCACCCTCAGCAGCCACACACTAGCTGCCAGCCAGCTGGTGGCAGGGCAGGAGGCCTAGGGTGGCCAATACAGGTGCGCCGGGCCCTGCCCCACAGGTGCCCAGGTGGGACTCAGAGCAGGGGTGGGCCCAGGACACGGGCAAGTGAGCTGCATGCCTGCCCGTACCATGTGCATGTTCTGCAATGAACTCAGCCCAGAGGGGCGCATGTTGGCTGCACCTGTGGTTGTGTGTGGAGTGGTACCGGGAGCACACCGACCTCCTACAGCTCTCTATGGACCTGCTCCACCTGGGCGCCCGCATCCGGGGGTGCCTGGCCAGGAGCGCTGTGGCCGCCCGGTGTGCCCACCATGGGTGCCGGTGCTCCCAGGCCAAGCTCAGGGCCCTGCGGGCATCCGCGGTGTACCAATGGGCCCTGTGCCTTGCCTGTGGGTGGGCAGCTGCTCTTTGGGAGGCAGCCAGGCACCACCACTGGTGCAGGGCTGCCACGGGACGCACTGCCCTGCTCGCCATGCCCACTCAAAGGCGGCTCTGGGTCACAGACCAGGCACAGGAATGGTGGCCCGGGGCCCTGGCACAGTGGGACGATGCAGCGTGGAGGGCACACTTCTTCATGGACAGGCAATGCCTCCTGCGCCTCGCAGAGCTGTTGGCGCCCTTGCTGGAGAAGCTGCGCACCCCCATGCGCACCCCCATATTCATGGTCAAGCACATGGCCATAGCTGGGCACTGGCAATCCCCGATTCCTGCTGGTTCGTGGTGCAGCACTTCGGTGTGGGAGTGAGCACCGTCATAGGCATCCTCTGTGACTTCTGCGAGGCCGTGGAGGGCGTGCTCCTGGACCGCGCAATCCAGCTCCTGGACCAGGAGGCTGTGCTAGCCGGCTTCAAGGTTGGTGGGTTCCCCAACTGTCTGGGCACTGTAGATGGCACCCACATCGAGATCCTCCGTCCCACCAACGGGGATGCTGGCGAATACATCAACCAGCACGGGTACCATTTCCTGTGGCTTCAGGCAGTTGTGGACCACCAAGACCACTTCACGGACATCTTCAAAGGCCATTCTGGCTGCAGCCACAATGCCTGGATCCTCACCATCTCGTCCTTGTATGCACGGATGTACCGGGGGGACTTTGCTAACATGAGGATGTCCAGGATCGAGGGGGTGCTGATGCCCCCCTGCATCCTGGGGGACCCAGCCTATCCCCTACTCCACTGGCTCATGAAGGCATACCCGGTCCCCAGGAACCCTGTGGAAGTGCTATTTAACTCCCGGCTATGCGCTTCGAGAACTGTGGTCGAGAGGGCCTTCGGTACGCTCAAGCAGCGCTGGAGGTGCCTTGCTGGTCAGCTGAACTTTGCTGTGGAGACCTCGGCCCTCATGATCAGTGCCTGCTGTGTCCTGCACAACATGTGTGAGACCAATGGGGCCGCCTTGGTGTTCCCTGTGCCCCAGAAGCCACCAGGACTCATGCCACTCTATGTGAATGCTGAGAACCCGTGGGAATACCACTATGCCAAGTGAGTCTGTGCTGCCCTGGAAAGGCGTATTTCCAGTGATGGCGGGGCTTGAGTGTGCTGGGACGGCCGAGCCCCCCACCCCGGGGCTGGCATGGGACACCTCCAGTGCCCAAGACCCCGCCCCGTCCGCACAGGCGGCTCACAGCACCAGCCTTCCAAGGACCTCTGCTCACCCATGGCCATGGGGGTGGGCTCCTCACAGCAAGCCCCACCTGTCATTGTGCCTCACCCGAGGCGATCCCCAGGCCCCCCCGATACCGTTAAGAACACAATAAAGGGGTTGGTTGTGTACACCCATGCACTTATTTACTGTTCTGTGCCCCCTGACCCTTCCCCCCTTCACCATCCCCCACAGCTACTCCCTGGCCCTCCCTACTGCCCCTGTCCCCACCCCCCGATCCTGCTGCTTCCTGGGTGGTCCCCTCAGCCACCTTGTGGATGCCATGGAGCTCTGGGAGCTCTCCTCACCCCTACTGTCCATCTCCCCAACCGTGTCCTGGGAGGCCTCCGGGTCCGGACTCGTCTGTGCACTGGGGATGGGGGGAGGCGGTGGTGCTGGTGGTGTTGGAGGGGCCCCCCTGGGTGGCTTCTGCCTCTGGAGGCTGGGTGGGACTGGCATGTGGCTGTGCGGGCCGTGCCGGCCGCTGGGACAGTGGTGGTGGCACCGTGGGGAGCACCTGAGGCACTGGAGCTGGTATGGTGCTGGGCGGAGCGGCTGCCATGATGTAGGTGCTCATGGTCCCTGCATGCATCAGCAGCGAGGTGCCTATGTCCAGGGACTGGTCCATCTTGCACGTGTGCTCTGCTCCCAGCCAATCTATGGCTTCCTGTAGCAGTCCCAGTGCCTCCATCTGCCTGGTGTGCTCCCGGCACTCCCACCTCCGTTCCAGGTGCATTTCTGCCACCAGCTGCCAGTCCTTGGCCTCTGCGTGGTGCAGGGTCCTCTCCGTGACTGCCTCTGTGCTGGTCCGGATGATCTCCTCAGCCAGGTCCTCCCTCTGGCACCATACCTGTGCCCTGTGCTACCGCATCCACTGTGCTGGGAGCACGTGGTTGGCTGGTTGGGGCGCTGCTGGTTGCCCTGTTGGGGAGCCGGATGGAGGCTGTTTGTCAGGCTCGGTCACATGCCACCTGCCATGGAGCGGTTCTGGGGGTGGTTGTTGGTCCCCCTGGCTCGTGGCGGGTGCAGGCCTCCCCTTTGTTGCCCCCTGTGCTCCATCCATACCCCCTCCTACCTACCTCCCCATGCCACTAGGTGCGCCGTACCATGGTGGGGGGAGGGACCGTGCCTCTCCTGCTCGTCCATGCCCTCGGTGCACCCCCTTTGCCCCCCCGCCATGTTAATTCACCTTTTTCCTCCAGCTACTGCTGTGGCTGTTCCCCGCTGTCCCCCTCACCTGGTGGTCACATGTGCCAGGGCGGGTGTGCACCTGTTGGGGAACGGATGTGGGTGGTTACGTTACCTTTGCATGGGCCCAGTCCCCATCCCACCGACCCACCACCACACTCGCTGGCACTGGATGCCAGTGCCCCCCAATCAGTGGCACCTGTCTCCCCTGTTCTGTGCCCGGGCAGGCCCCCATGCGCCCCGACCCCCTTCTCATGTTCCCTGGTTCCTGGGGGCCATGAGGACGGGTCCATGCCCTGTGGCCCCCCCCAGCCCTGGGTGCGCCCCCTATGGTCTGCTTGCCATCCCAGATGCTTGCCTATCCTCTATGTCTGTCTCAGAACCCTCCAAGGCCGGCTCCTCCATGTGGCTGTGCTCCCCCTGCATCCACTGGCTCAGGGTCACCAGTGTTCTGGCCTTGGATCTGCCCGAGTCGGACTGCGAACATGGGCTCCAAGTGCTGGTTCACAAGGGGGGCCCGCTACTCCCCGAGGTTCCAGGGCATTCCCTCTGGGGGGTTGTGTCCCCGGGGTCTGTGCCTGCGGGCGGGGCTGCCAGGGGTGGTATTACATCAGCCTGTTCCCTGCACTGGACCACAGCGCTCCCCACGAGCCGTGAGGTGACTATCGAGTCCTTCGTGTGAAGGATGCGGTCCAGGGCTTTGTAGTAGGATGCGGTCCATGCTTCATGTCCAGACTGCCGGTTGTTGTCTCTGATGGCCTTGTACCCCCTCTTGAGCTCTTTCACCTTAGAGCAGCATTGGGCCATGGTCCTGTGGTGCCCCGCTGCCTCCATGTCCCACAAGATCTCCATGAACACATGCTAGTTCCGTTTGTTCATGGCTAGCTCCACCTGTTGTTCCAGGGACCCCCAGATCCGTATGAAGTCCTGGGTCTCCTTGTGCCCCCATTGCCCCCCTCACTGGTACCGGCATCTCCCGCGTGTGCCCTCCTCCTCCTCCTGCTCCTCCACCTCCTCCGCTTCTCCTCTGCCAGTCTCCTCCTCCCCGAGCCCGTTTCTGGGTCTTTGGGTTGTAAGGGGTGTGTGTGTGTGTTAGTTGCCTCTGTCCTTCCGACCCACCTCCCTGCCCCCCTCCCACCGGGCACACCCCCTTATTGCCCCTCTGCCTCTGTGCGGGCCCCCCTACTCTCCTTACCCATTTCTGGGGTGCTTCTGTCCCCTGGCTTGTTGTCCCCTCTGGGCGCCCTGCCCTGGCTGCCGCTGCTCCTCTTCCACCTCCCCCACCACCTCCTCCGCCACTTCCTCCTCTTCCTCTCTTCCTCGCTTGCCCTCAGCTCTCCTCGCCCTTCCGCCTTGCTCCATCCCGCCACATTCCCTTGCTGCTGCTGTGTGCCCTTTAAATCTCCCTCCCTGGTCTGTGTGTTGCTCATTGCCAGGCAGCGACGCTGCATGCTTTTGCCACGACTGGGGATCATTTTGTTTGATCCTGCCTGGTGGTTGCAGTTCAGTCATTACTTTTGGCAGTTTCCCGGTGGGAATCTCTTTGACCACGATTCCGGGGATGGTCCCGTCCCGACCTCCAGAACCGTGGTTGGCCTTGGCCTCTACCGGTGATCGACTGTGGTGAACATCTGAATCAGATGTTCAGGACTCTTTGACCGCACCGCGTGATTGTCTGTGGTTCACTGTGGTTGACTGTGATCTCGTAACGTCTGAAAATACCCATTGTTTCATTATTTAGGATCTTCCTTCTGTCTTGTAACTAAGTCAAGCACATACACCTGCAACTTCTCAGTCACATGAATTTTTTTAATTTTTAATTTTTTTAATTTTTTTGGGGTTTCCTCAGGGGATCTGCCATTTAAAAAAATGTTTCATTTTATTTTAGATTTTAAAAATAATCATTAAAACACTACGGCGCATGTGCAAAATGGCCACCAGGGCCATTCTACAAATGAATGGCCCTTTTTCAAAATGGCGCTGGCAGCATCGGGGCCTGGCGGCCATTTGCACATGTGCTTTTAATTTTTTTATTATTTTTAATAAATAAAAAAAATAGAAATGAAAATGAATGAAATCAAATGACTGTCATTTGCATATTCATTTGTTTTTGGTATCCGGAACTGAAATTTCTCTGGAGTCCCATCCCTAGTTTCTATGTGCCCCCTTTCCAGTTCCTGGATCTGGCCCCTGGAACTGGTTCCTACCCCAAAACACTGAATAACTGAATGCAAGGGAAGGGAAGAGATAAGGGCATCCACGCAAGGACAGGGGACAGATCCATGGCAGGAATCCATGATCTGAATCCTTTTCTTCCCTAGCACACTGTCACGGAGAAACATGGGGTCACACACGTGTAACACGGGACTACATGTTTGGTAAATGTGTGGTGCCAAGGGTTTCACATGGATGTAATGTTACTATACATGTACACTATGTAATGTCAAAGGTTCCACATGTTTGTAATGTTGACATTGAGAACTGTAAAACCCAAATTAGGACTCTGAGAATTGTACAACTTGAGATAGAGCTTTTACACGTCACCAGCCTACAGCAAACACAAGAAGACAAAGATGTGTATTGGGGGAACCCTGGTCCCAGACGGATGGCCAGGGACATCAACAATGCTAATGAAGGTAGCCATCGACTACGTGCAGCAAGGCAGAGAAATCTGATAAGAGTTTCCTCCAGGAGATATAAGGAGAGAGATCCCAGAGGGAAGAGAGAGACTTCTTGCAAAAGCCATCTTGAGCATCTACATACGAATGAGCAGCCTGTCAGCAACAGGCTGGGGCAGCATGAACTGAGAGAGAGATTCCGCTCTCTAAAGCCAAGTGCCCAGCCAGACGTTACCTTTATGGCTGAGAAACCAGAACTTGTGGACTCGCTAGGGTAAGATGAATAACTTAGGAACTCAACCAGTATAAGTTAGAAATGCGTTATATTTACCTTTGATTTCTAATTACCACTCTGTTTAACTATCTTGTTTATGTAATCAATAAACTGACTTCTTATTTCATAAAGAAGTGGAAACTGTCTAATATTGGAACACAAGTGAGCTACAAGAGCCCTCAAGCTCTTGCGAACCCAGAGAGTAAAGAGTCTGTAAACGGGAAGGCTCGGGCCCTTGGGTGACAAAGGAGTTTTATTGTGGCACACTTGAATTAGCCAGAGAGCGAACTGATTCAAGAGAACTGTGCGCAAGGGAAACTGAGTCACTCAAACCCGGTAAAGTGGGGGTGCAGACTCCCAAATCCGTGACACACATCCTTTAACAATCCCAGTACTCAACCTCTCTGCAGCCCTTGGAGCTTGTACTACTTTTTGAAGTGGCTTCTGGGAGGGAAACTGTTCCTCACACTTGTGCTAAGGCCATAATGTTAGAAGTTAGAAGGTACAGGCTTACATTTCTGGAAACGAGAATTTAAATCTAGCTTTGGTCTGAATTTGATGGACTCAAGTCTGATTCCTAGATAGGCTTTTGATGCCATGGTGGTAGATGGCTTTTGGTTTAGAATTAGATAGCTAGTGCTGTCCGCATTGGAACATACATGCCACACCATTTCGGACAAATCAGTATGATTGACAGCAGGCTTCAGGATACAGCAAAAGTAGTTTCATGTCAGGGGTGAAGCCCATAGGGAGTGACATGTTGGAAGAAGCTTGCATAGCACCTGTCCATAACATGTCCATCTCTAGTCCTCCAGCCTGTGATACCAAGTTTCATTTTTGTGAGCAGCACTGCCCTTCTTTACACTCAGCCTGCGTAATTTTATTTTTTCTCTTGGGGGTGCAGGAGAAAGGAACTGAAGTGAGGCTGGAAAGAAAAACTGGGAAGGAAGGAAATCATCACATTTTACATGGCAAGTATCTACAAGTTTTACCCGGGCAGTTTTTGGAAATGCTCATGTTGAAAGCAAGCAATACTGACACAGCCGTCCTACATAGTACATGACTTCTAAGTTGAGAGGTTGTAGAGCAGGGTCACAATTGGAGACTGGTCTGAGCGACACAATTCTTTGGTATGCAGACCTCAGGTGACGGTACGAATCATGGAAAGGCTAACCAGGATGTTCCAAGTCAGATCATAGCTTCCTCAAAGTTGGGGATTGAAGATAAAATTTTTCTAAAATCTGTGCACTGTAGTTACTCAGGCAAGCACCAATTCAGTAAGGTGCTTAAGCATGTGCTTAAATGTAAGCAACCTTTGGGTTCATTGAAGTCATTGGATGCCCCTATAAGAGATTCCTGGGCCTCTGTAAATATTTAAGCATCAAGGTTTAACTTTTCCCTTCTGCAATCTGACAGATTTGCCCATTTCTTTAGTTGACTTCTCTCATCAGACAATAGCATAGCCAAGCAGTAGAGGGCACTAAAGCACAAGGCTACGGCAAGCCGAAAACGGTTGAACTTCTTAAAATGTGTTAAACTACTCTACGTGAAAGTGTGTATGTGTGTGGGGGGGACATTGTGCGATCTGATACAGGCTCCTTCTTTTGCTGTAATTATATCTTCAGATAAAATTCTAGAACAAAGAACCAATACAAGGATATATTCATTGCTGCACATTTCAACTGTCCATTATGAAGTCTGAAACAAAAACAGGGTTCATAAATACTGTACAATGAAATGCTTCATACAGGGATTGCTTGTACCGTCAAACACGACTTGCAGTGGTAGCTGTTTGTAAGTCAAAAAACAATGATTGGGTTGAAATTTATTTTTAATCAAGTGCCCTGCTGTGCTGCAGGGCTCTGTATAAGTATTTTGATATAGTGTCTGTCACCAATGTATCTAGGCGCTCCGATGTGCCATCAGCTAATCTCAATAGGTTTTAATTAAGCTCATTCTTGTCCATATTATCATACACGTTGTGGCTTCGTTTCATGTACATCTTATAGTGAATGATGATGAGCAATAGTCTGTCTTTTTTCTTTTTCTTTTCTTTTTCTGCCAGCCTATTTTATTGTAAGAATATTCATCGCGATTCAGGTCACACATATTGGGGGTTTTTTACGATGAAGAGGAATGCAGTGAAAATACAGCTATTAAGAGTCAACTACATTAAGAAGGCACCTTCGGTATTGCAAGATTAGCATCCCCAAATAGAGAAATACCCTCCCAAAGATAATGCAAAATACGGACAATGTAACTGGAATTTCAATGATGACATTGAAATGGGCTTGATAAAATATCCCCTCAAATTCCTCAAGCGATAACCTCACCAAGAAGAAAGAAGAAAGATCTTCTGATATGACTTTCCCTCCCCCAGTATTTTTTTTGGGGGGGCTTTATGCAAACGAGATGGCTTTTCAAATTATTAGTTTTGAGCCATTCTAGGTTTTTCAGTCCCCCCCGCCCCCCGCCTCAAATTAGTATCAGCTAGGGATTCTTGAATTCAAAATATTTTATTTTAAAATCTCCTTAAAAATAGTTTGTTGAAATTTGTCCAATTTTTTTTAATACACTGTTTAGAAATGATTGCTGCTAGAAATGTGATAGAGTAAGGAAACCGCGAATTGCCTGATATATATATTTTGGAGAGAGGGATGGTATTTAATCCATTTTACCCTAAACATGCAGAATTATTTACTACTTGCTTAGCAAAGACAATATGATCACTGCTGTTCAAAACACAGGATGTGTCTTACCCCCAAAAGTACAGTTTAAGAGAGAAACAAAAGATGGAATTTACTAGGATGCCAGGAAGATGGAGTAATTTAGGAGTTGGCTTTCATTTCAGTAAAATGGTAAACCTCACGTGAGTTAGGACAACCTCTGTGAATAAGAGCTTGCAGCACTGGATTCTATATACTTTTTGTGCCAGGAAATCATCTCTTAATGTTCATGTTTTCTGCCTTTAACAACCAAGTACCCTTGCAAGCTGAGTTATTTGAGAACTGGCTTAGAGCTAAATTCCATTGCAAATACAGCATTACTCTTGCATTCCCTGTGCATGCACAACTTCCATTAACATCAGTGAGAGCTGTGGGAATGACATACTCTATAGGCATCCACTCAACAGGATCGGAAAGAATTCTGCCTTTAATTTATCTAAATCATTAGACACTGGGGCTTTCCATCATTTGTAAGGCACTGAATCCCAAGTCATTTAGACTTACTATTTCGTGTGCATATGTAGCCCAAGCAAAAATTGTCTTTTGGCACAGGCACCTCTGCATTATTTGAGTTTTGATTTTGCAGCTTCACAATCTCTAACTGGGGCAAAAACAAAAATTCAAAAGGGAGACGTCATGTTTTGCAGGAGCCTGCAGCTGAACTGTATGTATGCCTCTCCGGGCATAATTGCCAGCTCAAATACAGTTTGCATTGACACAACGTGTTTTGAAAGTGCAAGGTGGGTGGGGGATAGGTGGGTGCGAGAATAGTATCTGGAAAAAATGGGTGAGATCCGTCCCAAAAGGAACTGGAAATTTACCCCAGACTTGAGCTTCTATCTAAATCAAAATACAATTTTTACTGGATACGTTGGTTTAAAACGAATCACACACACCCTCCCTCCCCCCAACTCATGGGTGAATGGACATGTCCACAGCATGTTCTGTATTTACCAGCTTTATATCTCCTGTGGCCCGTAAAACCCTCGACAAGTATTTCTTTTTGTCAGCTCTGGCATCTTGTGATTCAGACAGAGTCGATCCCACTGAACTGTACTGCTAAGCACTCTTGACTTCAACGCGCACAACCAGGCATTCTTCATCTGTTTTCTACAACTGGGAAATTTATGGACCACCCTATTCCCCCCACCAGGAGCCAATATCAACTCAGCAGCACTCTAGACACATTCTCCTTTAGAAAGAACCCTTTTAAATTCTTGGGGAAGACTTCCATTTATTTATTTTTTTTCCTGGTAAAAATGTCAGACTCCTACTCATTTAATTTGCATGGGAGAACCGTTAAGGTAGAAGAATCCAGTTGCAAAATTTCCCCCCCTTTGCAAAAACTTTTCAACAGACAGTCGGCTTCTAAAGCATGAATTGCTTTGTACTGAGCTCCTTGAGTATGAACAATTTCCAAGCTGCAAAGCAATGCCGTAACGACAGCAGGAGGGGCAGCTGATGCACAGGGATCAGGCTCTAGTAGGGACGTCGAAAGGGTCAAAGGATGTGGGGTTGCAGTTAGTGCTTAATCAAGCAATTGCAGCAAAAGGCTGTTTCCATCAGAAACAGACAATTCACCTGTGCTCAGGCAATGAGGAAACTTACCTACTATTTTGCTATTTTTGCTAGTTCCCGTTCGATAATTGCCATTGGGATCGATCCCATGACCTGCGCGTGTGCACATGCACATGTGCACAGCCACACAGTTTACACACACACAATGCTGTTTGTGTGGATGACAAAAGCCCCATGGCAGGGATGTGTGCGGTTTGTGCATGCGTGACGCTCCGTGAGGCATAGGATCAGCCCCCACTGTTCAGCGCTTCTGGTAACTCTTCCAAGGCAGGCAACAGCCACTCACCACATAACTTTCCTTACATGCTGGTTACGTTTGCTTGTGTACGATCGCAAGTTAACTCATCATTCCCTTATTAATCCTTGTTTTGGTTCCTTGTGAATTGTGTTTTGATTGGTGTATTTTATTTATTTATTTGTTTGTTTTGATTTATTTGCTGCCCCCTCCTGTGATAGCAGCTCGGGGCAGCTTATTAAACATACAAAAATAGAATATTGGGTAATTTCAGACGTGACGGGCCGAAAGAACCCTGGACCGGGATCCGTCTCGGATCCCGGTCCGTGATCAGACCGGCCATCCATCAGACGTGCCGGCCTGATCGCAGAGGGGAATCTTGGAGGGGGCGGGGCTGCGTGGCGCAATGTGCTGCCATTCAGCCCCACCACCACCCTGCGTGTCCCTGGCCGCCTGCCCTCGGGGAGATGGGCGGGCGCAGCGGCCAATCAGGCCGCTGTGCCCGATCCCTCCACACGGGATCCACTGTGATTCATTGTGGTGAGCAGTGATCCCGTAATGTCTGAAAATACCCATAGTCACACGTAATATCTCAATAAATAAACAATAAATAGCAATATAAAAACAGCAATAAAAGCCCCAAGGCAGAGCTAAATAAAAACCCCTACCCCCTAACCCAATCCCCCCCACATCACCCGTCTCCCTCGCCAAAAGCCCAACGGAACAGCTAGGTCTTACCCTGTCTTCAGAAAGATTTTAAAGGTTAGCCCTTGTTTTCTGTGTTCTGATGCCGGAAACTATTGTACAAATCTGGAAACTGATGAAAATACCGGAAATTAACTGATGCAAAGAAAATAGCGAAAATTATTTTTAAAATACCACAAAAGGGGCGGACAATTACAGGTGCCGATCTTGACAACAGCAGAAGCTCTGATTCAATAGATAGTGAGGAAATACCGATGAACAGTTACAAGCTCACATAAAAGGTAGGTATTTCCTGAAAGTATGGGAACAGTCTCAGTCTCGCCTCAGCTCCAGTTGTACTGTTCCCAGCCAAGACGTTTCTGACATCAGAACCCAGGTGCAGTGAACCGTCGTGCCAAGACCACCATGACAACTCTGCTGCATGGAAAAAGTCTATGTTATCACACTGCTATGAAGTAGACCTGAAGTGGGTAGTTATTGGTGGGCATTATTCACATTTTTGTATGGCCCTTTGAGAACCCAAATATTTATTTGCCACCAAAACGGGTAGTAATCACATATCCATTTTTTCCTGGTATTCCATTTCATCCCCCCTCCCTCCCCCCCCAGTTTGGGTCATTTCGGTATTTCTGTTGTGCTGATTACAACGATTGTACAGGAACTGTGACACTGATATTGTCAAAATGACATAGATGAAATACCACAATGGCCAAAATAACCAAACCGAAAAACTCCATAAAACCAAAAAATTAACAAATAAACCCCAACCTGAAATAACAGAAATTGATTCCTGATGGAGCATAAATGATTATTGGTAATTACCCAAACTGTCTTTTCCAGTTTGGTTAGGCGGATATATATATATATCAGGTTTGCCCATTTTTAAGGTACTTCTTTCACCTCTACTATAAAATAATGTGCCCATCTGTGTTGCTTGATTGCTTACAGTAGCTAATGGAAAGGATTAAATTTACAGTATTAGGACATTTTAGGCAGACACAAATATGCATATAATTTACATAATCATTCTCACAAATGAATATACAAATTTGTCTTTGTCACTGTAGAAATTCACCTCTTCATTATTTTAGTATTTATCACTTCAATACTTTTATATTTTGGTATTCATTACCTTGGTTATTTGGTATTCCATACCTTGCTGACTTTGGCTAATTTGGATTTGGTAGTTCTGTGGTTTTCTTCCATACTATGTCACAGAAGTGGGCCAATCTCATTTACATTCACATTCAAGAAACCCACCAAATTTTACTACCAAAGAATGAATAACAAAATATTGAAATATTGACATGAACGTTGAACAAAAATAACAAAATAATGGAAGGGATCAAAATACCATCACAAAAACCCACAAAATTAAAAGCTAAGACTGAAGTGAATGGACAGGGCTTCTCCAACAGAGGACCTTTCATTCTGGTGACCAAAGACAGTCAGCATTTTACTTTCTATTGTGCTGGTGAGGTGGAGATCAATTGGATGCTTTAAGTACATTGGACTGTCAAGTGTGTGCATGTCAGGAAGCTGATATGGGCAACAAGAAGAAATGCCTTCTGCAGCCAATGGACTGCTATAAAAGATCCCATCCCTGGTCACAATTTGTGCACACAATCCTAAATAGGGATTGTGGGGAGGATTTTGTGTAGACTTCAGTACACTATATCAGGGTGATAAAGGTAGAGATTTCATGGCCAGAAATTTGAAGCCAATAGTGGGATGAACATTAGAAGTGGTTACCACATAACAAAACATAACAAATAATTCCATGTAAACCCCTGATGCCAGAATTTCTGTAGCTTTTATAACTGCAACTTCATGATGACTGGAGTCACTAGTCAGTGCAACGTAATCTCAGAAAATTTAGCAGACAGGGAACAAAGGGTAATTTCAGACGTTATGAGACCACTGTCAACCACAGTGAGCCCCCTGTGGTGACCAAAAGTCCCATAACATCTGAATGATTTCCACCAAATGTTCACCTGACCACGGTGAACCTCTGGTGGGAATAATTTTGACCACGATTCTGGACCTCCAGCCGCCTGGAGGTCCAGAATCGTGGTTAGCTGGACCACGATGCGGGATTGGGCAGGTGGCCAGGGGAGCGTGGGTGGGTGGGGTTTTGCGGCCGCACATTGCGCAGCGCAGCCCCGCCCCCTCCCTGATCCCCTGTAGGAATCTGCCAGCACGTCTAAAGGATGGCCTGGCAGATTCCTGTCCTGGATCCGAAATGGATCCCGGACCGTGGTTCAGCGTGGCGGGCCAAAGGGCCCATCACTTCTGAAATTACCCAAGGTCTCTCTAGAGCTGAAATTGATACCTAATATGGTACCCATGGATAACAGCTGTGTTTTTGAGTACTGTGTTGGGTATTCAATGGGCTTCTCGATCACTGATCGGGTTCCCCGATACCACCAAAATGGTTAATTTCTGGTATCAATTTTTTTATTTTCCTCTTACTGATTGGTAAATCAGAATGGCAAAACAAAACATAGGGACTGGAAGTCGATATTCTGGGACATTGGGTACTTGAATCGGATTGTACTCGGGTACCAATTAGTACTTGATATTTTTGAATCAATTTGGATACCAGAAAATCGACAGGCATACCCACCTTGGAGCGTACTTGTTTCAACACTACTTCTTACACACCCTTTACAACGAGGGTAAAGATAATATTTTAGACCTGGAGACAAAGTAGTTCAGATAATCTCTTTTATTGGACCAGCTTCTGGTGGGGAGATTGTGCAAGCTTTTGGGTTACAGAAAGACCTTACTTGGACATGTAAGGAATCAGAATCAAAGAGAACATGCCTGTGGAAGGGTCCCAAAGTGTGTATATTTTCACCAATGGAAGTTGGCCCAATAAAAGATATTTCATCTGAACTCCTTTATCTCTGTCTCTTATATTTTAGACCAACACTTTTTCTAGACTACAATGGAGGATATTTTAAACTCATCTGTTGACTTGCTCTTCCACAGTGAGTGAATAGCACATTTTGTTGTTATAACAATGTGGCAGGTCTAATTTTATAGGTTATATACACTGGTATAAAATAAAAGTTCCTTCCTTTTGGTAATTTAAAAAAATATATAATGTATTTTAATGCTTGAATCTCCAGTCATTGAATCTGCCTTTCCTGCAATAAACCCTACATAGTTATGGAGGAATCCAGTAACCAACAGTCATGCTGGAGGAACCAATGTCATTACGGGTGAGTGGTCATGGACAGATGCATGGCAATCCCTTAACTTCTGGCCTGATTCTATGGCAGTTTTAACATTGCACCTGAAGTCTTTATCCTATTAGGGACAGTTTGGGATGATGTCTCACGCATCCAAAGCAGTCTGGGTACTACATATCTAAAAGACCATGTCCTCACTTAAGTCCCTCTCTCTACGGCCTCTAAGATTGGCTCAGAGCACTCTGTTGCAAATTCCATCATTGGCCCAGGCCTCTTTGACCTGGACACGCAGAGAGGTGTTCTTGGTGGCTGCTCCACGGCTTTGGAACTCCCTTGTCTTAGAGGTAGGGATGGGCGAATGCGGTTCGGATGTTCGGAGTTCAGATCGAACTCGGTCTGTTCGGACGTCCGAACCGAATGTCCGAACCGAACTCTCGAATGACCGAACAGTTCGGTTGTGTTCGGATGAGTTCGGAGGCAGGAAAAATGTCTTTTCAGGGCCAAAACAATTACATTTTGGTTTTGGTTTCATTTTGGTTTCACTATTTATGAATGTTCTGACAAGCTTCGCCAAACCGAACTCGGCTGAACCGAACCATCGAACCTGAACTCGGGTTTCGAACCGAATGACCGAACATCCGAACCACGTTCTCTTCACCCATCCCTACTTAGAGGTTCACCTAAATGCTAGTGGAAGACCTATTTATTTGGCCAGGTATTTAACAGGCAAGGTTAGGATCTGGGGGGTGGGGTGGTATGTTTCATGGGTATTTTATGCCATTTTGGAGGTTTTGTCTTTTTAATTTTATGTGTGTGTGTGTGTGTGTGTTTTATTGCTAGCTGCCCTGAACCTTCAGGGACAGAGTGGGCTAAAAATATAAATAAATAAATAAATAAATACATAAATTAAAAAAAAAGACCCAAGCATCTGCTCTGGGTTCAGGGTTGTTCAACATTTTTATTGAATGACTTGTTGTAGAGGACAGGACAAAAAGCAATGGGGGCACATGCTGAAGGAAGGCAGTTTTAGTTTGAACCTCAGGGAAAATGCTCTCCCTCTAAGGAAAGCCAGGCAATGGAACAAGCTACCTAGAAAAGTCATGGAGTCTCCATCACTGGAGACTTTTAGGAAGTGGCTACCAGTTAGAGCATATGTCTAGGATAACCAGGGCTGGCACGAGGATATTTGCCACCCTAGTCAGCCTCAGGCAACCACCTCCCCCTCCTCCCCATCGTGAAGCTTGGTGATGGCTGGATCAGGACAGGAGAAGCAGTGGCAACAGCTGGAGGGGGCCTGGAGAGGTGCCCTCTTCAATTTGCGGCCCTTCCCCTGATCCAGTTTGGAGTTTAGGAGCTGTGGCAGCAGGTTCAAGGGGCGGAGAGGCGGTGGCAGAAACTGGATCAAGGTTGGATCCACCTAGGGGACACCCCTTCCACCCCCGTCCAGCTTCTACCACTGCCTCTCCTGCCCTCGAGTCTGCCACCAGATGCTGGATTGGGGAAAGAGGTGCCTCTCCCACCTCCCTCTAGTGCAGAGCTTCTTGGTAGTGGTGGAAGGGCAGCTGAGTTGGATGGGACGCGAGAGAACGTCCCTCTTCAATGTGCTGCCCCAGGTGGCTGCCTGAGCTGCCTACTGGTAGGGCCGGCCCTGAGGATGGTTTAAGTATGACACCATGGGGGGGAGGAGACTGGACTCGATGACCCTTGTGGGGGTCCCTTCCAGTTCTGTGATCTTATCATTCTATGATTCAGTTTCTCTCCGCTATAAATTATCAGGGGAGAGAGCAGCCATAAAAGAGAATGTATCATTCTTTAAATAGAGCTGGGTTCCGGAGTTAGCAGCACCCAAGTCCCTTCTTCCTACTAACAAAGACATGCTCGGCACGGCAAACCTGCTGTGTAACCTTTTCAGCAGCTTTCACTGTAAAACACAAGTCTGTGTTTGCCGTAACAGAGAGGATCCGTTCCCAACAGGAGAATAAGAGGCTTCACTGAAAGAGAAAGGGCATCACAAGTTTCTGCCTTGTGCTCGGAATTCTTGTACAGCACCTTCCTTTTAATACGTCACTAAAAGGGAGGGAAGGGGGATTTTATCTTTATAAAAAAAAAAAAAGAAAGAAAAAGAAAACAGTGTTTTTAGAGTGTTTTCCCAAGAACGATCACACGCCGAATTGAAACACCTTATCTACAAGGAGGTCCTGGTGGCAAGTGTAGAAGCAAGAGAGGGAAAAATCAATACAGCCAGCGGAGATGAAAACCACACTGGAAAGACATGAGAAAAATACAACAATTAATGCCGGTTGTGCATATAATATGGGGAAAACAAAGCAGAGAGGCATTAGTGTCTGCATCCAGATCTAGTGGATAGGTACAGCTTTTATCTCAACTTGAAAATGGGAGCTTTATTAGGCTGCATCTCATCAGGAGGCATCGTACCAAGAATACGGGATGAAGCTCTAACTAGCTAAAAGGTTTTCCTGTGTGGTATTTCTTTTTCTTCTTCTTTTCCCCAAGCAGTTTGTATACCGGTGAAATTCCAATGATTTGAACTCAGGCAGAGGAGTTAAATGGGGAGTTCAGTTTTACTAGCTAGGGAAGAGTCATACGTTTCAAGGATGCCAGCAGGATTATATCAGGTGGAGGGGGAGCGGGACAACCTCTTTGCCCCACCTCCGTATGACATGGCCATGTTCTTTTCTGAGCATCAGACCAGCATGATATTTGTAAAAGAGGCATGTTTCAGGGTCTATAGAATTCAAAACAAGGACCTTCCAGCTCTAGAGAAAATGCTTTGCCCAATGAGCCACCTAGGAATAGACCAGGTACTTCAGATCGGGTGTACAAATCCCTTGTGACTATGGGTAATTTCAGACGTAACGATACCACGGTCAACCACAGGGATTCCCCTGTGGTGGCCATTTGTACCGTTACGTCTGTAGGGATTCCCGCCAGATGTTCACCCCAGTGAATCACTGGCGGGAATCCAAATGACCATGATTCTGGAATTCCGGCCACCCGGAGGTCCAGAATTGTAGTGGGATTGGGCCCAACCGTGGTTGGATTGGCCACGATCCGGGATGGGCCGCAGGTAATGTTTGTTACCTGCAGCCCGGCCGGATCGTGGTCCCAACAACGGGACGGGATCAGGCGCAGTGACCTGGAGGGCGGACGGCTGGGGGAGCATGGGGGGGGCAGGGCTGTGCAGCTGTATGCCGCACCACACAACCCCTCCCCAATCCCCTGTAGGAATCAGGCTGGCACGCCTAAAGAACGGCTGGCCTGATTCCTGACCAGGAACTGAAACGGATCCCGGTCCGTGGTTCAGCATGGCGGGCCTGATGGCCCGGTACGTCTGAAATCACCCTGACGTGTTCCTGATTGACTAGGTATGAACTCTTCAGGGATTGGCTGGAAGAAGATATTTAACTTCCAGGTCATGATGTCATGATGTCATCATGCTCAAAAGAGGCAAGGCCATATGGGAATCTGTGGGGTGCAACCATACCCCCTTGTACGCCCTTCCAGATGCCCATGATATTTATTTATTTCTTTATTTATTAAATTTGTACCCCGCCCCTCCTGAAACACAGCTCGGGGCGGCTTCCAGTCATAAAATACAATTTAAAACAAGCCAAAATACTAAAAAATACCATATAAACATTTAAAAAACACATAAAGCAAGGCCTGGAGTTTAAATTACTTGGGATAGGGGAATAAAAATCAGCTACCCACCCCCCTCCCCAAAGGCCTGGGCGAACAACCAGGTCTTGCATTTTTGCCGAAATACTAACAGGCTTGGGGCCAGGCGGGCCTCCTCTGGTAGGGAGTTCCAGAGACACGGCCCAGCCACCGAGAATGCCCTCTCCATTGTGGCCCCCCGCTTAATGCGGGGGACCTCCAAGAAGGCACCCCTGGCAGACCGAAGGAGCCGCTCCAGGGCGCGGAGGGCGAGGCAGTCCCTGAGGTATGGAGGAAGGAATATGTTCATTATTCAGAAGAAGACATGGTACTATGACTCATAGACTGCTTTAGAATCCCTGGGGTCACTCAGTCAAGACTAGGGCTGAAAAGGTTTGCTTCTTATGATTAGTCTGAGTACCAGAATTGAGATTTCAGTGAGATTTGAGATTTCAGCGAGATCTTGGTTCCAGTATGAACTCTTGATGAACGAACAAACTATTTAAAAAAATAAATAAACGAGTAAATAAAAATAAACACAAAGTTTAAACTCAAAGTGAACTCCGGGGTGTGGGGGGGAGGGAGTCTGGCCTCCGTCCCATTGGCAGTGCCCCCCCCAGAGAAGAAAAGGCTACCGTGCTGCCTACTCCCCCCCCACCTGAGCTCCCAGAATGGTCTGTCCATGTAAAGGGACACATACACACCTCCACCCACCGTGCCAGAACTCCCATACCCCCACCCCCACCCCATCTGTGTAAAAAGAGTGGTAATTTTTCCTTCCTCCATATCTCCAAGCCTTTCCTCTATCAGTCCCATGATATGAAGTGCAGCCAACTTTAGCCCACCCCTAATGCCCTCTGTAACAGCAGCAACACCAAGGAGCAACTCTTTTCACAAATGTTCAATTGTAATTTTATCTGTCAAACATGTTCCCTTGAAAGTCTGTGCTCAGACTTCTTTTATATCATCTCTCAGATGACCATAGACTGGAAGTAAGAATGGGGCAGGTATCTAGACATAACAACAGCTATATGTTGATAGGAAACGCATGTTGTCCTCATCCAGGACTTTCTTGGAAGTCAACCTGTGTTGAGCGCAAGGCCAGTCACATAGCCAGAATTTACAAACGTAACAGGGAACTTCATGTGTATGGCCAAAACAAGTAGCTAACATTACATATGGTAACACCCACTTTGAGGCTGAGTTCAGAATTGGAATTTGGCATTCTCTGTGTCAAGGCCACACATAGTATTCCACTACCTCAACTGTACTAAGTAAATAATAATAATAATAGCTCTCCATAATATTGTTCAATTATTGCTTGTCAGATTATGTTATCCTATTCATATAATACATTATTATTATACCTCTGTCTTGAGTGAGTCTGACAGGAGACAAAACAGACCTTTTAGTTTTACCTGAGGAGAGTCTCTGGGTATTTTCAAAAGTGGCGGTTGAAAAGCCACCATGCTTAGATCCTGCCAGGGGTGAGAGTCCTTATCCTGGACAGGAGTAGGCCTAGATGCCAAACAAATGTGTCGACGGCCAGGGTTGGTGAGGGGTGGGGAGAGGTCAGGAGACGTACAAATGTGGGTCCGCATGGCCCTGCTCCCCAGGCTACTCAGCACGGTCCTACCTCCTCCCTGATGGATGAGTGCAGTGGCCTATTAGGCCACCATGCCCACCCAGAACTGCTCTGGTTACTGGCTAGGGTTAGGTAGAGCCGGTGGCCACGTTGCAATAAGCATGCATTTGCACTTCTGCAAGTTTGTCATCTGGAGTGATTGTCCCACTCTTGTTAGCCTGATTTTCTGGGTAGTCCTTTTTTGGTAGTGATTTGGCTGTGGGTTCAAGAACTTTGTAACAACTGTCCAAAGTTTCTGTAGTTTTCTGAAGTTTTCCTTGGTCTAGAATTCCGAGTCCGAATTCCAAAACTTCAGGAAATGTGCTTAAGTGCCTCCGAGTACTCAGACCGATTACTTGGAATTTCAGTATTTGGCCCCAAGTACTCGGAAGTACTATTTAGTACAGCCCTAGTTTTTACCCAGTATTTCAGTATTTGAGTTGGTTTTACAGAGTACTGAGTAACCAAGGAATCGGCCCGATACTCGGTAGTCGGAAAAACCTTGAATTACCAACATATGGGGCTTTTCCTGTCCCTAAATAAGGGTTCTCAGTACTCGGTACTTGGAAAATACTCAGTACTTGGTTTTATTTTACCAAGTATTTTACTGAGTACCACAGCTGAACACTTGGAGCAAATCTTTGGAAACTCTGAAATTGCGAATAACATTTTTGCTAATTGGTTCAGTCCTACTTTAATCCAATACTCTGAATTTTCCCATTACAATGACAAAGTAAAGCTAAATGTATACTTTAGCCCAATACTCTGGATTTTCCCATTAAATGACAAAGTAAAGCTCAGGAAATAACATCACTTTTAATGCAGCTTTTTCCTCTAGCTGTCTAATGTTTCAAGCTAGTTCTGCGCTTCAGAAAGCAGATTCACATCTGTCCTTGATCATCTGAGTCAAGAACATAAAAATAGCAAGCAAAATGCCTTTTGTTTTTATACAGACTCTACAGACGTCCTATAGAGGTTCGGAGAGAGCAGCATCAAGGGTTAAACTTAACTGCCTAACTGAGTCAGACCAATGGTCCTTCTTAGCCCAGTGTTGTCACAACCTGACACAGCAGCAGGGGTTTCAAATTTGGGTCCAAATCCGGCTCTTCCAGGTTCTCTGGCAGAGGCCATCCTGGTGTGCTACCTGAGACCCCTCCAAGCCCCCAGCAGAGGCCTCCCCCAGGTGTGCTACCAGGGATCCTGAAGTGGAGATGCCGGGGAGTGAACCTGGGACCTTATACATGCAAAGCATACGCTCTTACCACTTGAGCTATGCCCCTCCCAAAAGATTCTGAAAGGTACAGTCTTTTTCCCTCCCACTTCAGAGCAGCACTATAGGGGATTTGAATCCAGGACTTCCTGCCTCCTAAGCAAGGATCTTATCTCTACACCAAAGTGCTCTTAGCAAAGTACAATAGTATTTTGGAACTTCTTTTTCTTTATCAAAATTAATCCAAATTAGAAGCTTTGGTTTTTGAATTCAAGGAGCATTCCAGGGCTGGGGAATGCTGAGGCCGCTTTCAGAAATCCTCTCCGCCCCACCCCCCACATATACTGACTATGGGAGGAGGGGGGGAGGGAATGTGCAGCCAGAATATGCACAGGGATCGGCCAGTCTGAAAGCCCCCCTGCACAGCTTTGCCAGAAAGACATGCAGGGATGCAGAACAGAAAATGGAGCTCTACATCCCTGTGCATGTCTGCCAGAAAGTCCGTGCTGGGGGTGGGGAGGGGGCTTTCAGACTGGTCAATCCCTGTGCATATTCTGGCTGTGCATTCCCCCCCCCCCCCCCCGCAGCCATAATATGTGCTGGGGGTTGGAGGGGGGGATGTCTGAAAGTGGCCTTAGTAGGCCTGTTATCCAACCCTTGTGTATGAAGTGGAATTAAAGAAAAAGATCCTGGCTCTCATCGTTGGTTAGGACCGCTCCAGGGCTGTCGTGCTTGCATTATCCTAGGAGCTGGTGGTTGACAGGGCTGAAGCGTTAGGGAAGCTGGTTGAACAGGATAGGTAGGAAATCCTCTTGTGAAAGAGAAACCACGAGATAGGAACAAGTGTATTGACTTGTATTGTCCTCTCTTCCAATGTTGACTTTGGGTATCTTTAGACACAATGGGGATAGGGTGTTTAAGATGTTTGCCTTGTGGCTGTGCATTGTGTCTAAGCACTGTCACTATTTTTGGCCACTGGTCTGTCCCCCATTAGCCTCCCATTAACTCCTCATTGATTGCATGGATGTCTCGGGGGCGGCAGGTAAGTGTTTTCCTTCTCCACGGGGATAACATTGTGTCTAAAGACATTGGGTGGTGTGTTCACAGCCATTTTCGGTGTGTATGTCCTGATTCATCCCTGTCTGCCCTGAAATCTTTACTCCGCGCTTCTGCCAAACAGCCTGTTCCTTGCTGCACATTGACAGCTCTTTCCTTGCAGTGTACTGGCAGCTCTTTCCTTGCTGCGCACGGACAGCTCTTTCCTTGCTGCGCACGGACAGCTCTTTCCTTGCTGCGCAGGGACAGCTCTTTCCTTAAAGCGCAGGGACAGCTCTTTCCTTGCAGCACATTGTCTTTGTGCTCTTCCAAAGCACCTGTGGGGGGAGCAGTGAAGAATGAGCTGTTTAGCTGCAGGCTCCTGCATGGACTACAACTCCCATAATTCCATGGGATTGCTTCTGCAAGGAGAGCTTCTGGTGTGAGGGGCAGCCAGGACTTTGATTAGCCCCTGGGAATGGAAAGGCAGCTGCTGCATCTAAGTACTGCAATGCATTAAACATGGGGAAGCATGCGTGGCTATATAATAGTGTCAACACGCCTTCAGCCACTCCTTTCTGTTGTGTCTAAAGTAGGGGTTGGACTTGGGGCAAAAAAATGGTTACCGGTTTTACCGGTTACCGGTTTACAAAAAAAACGGTTTACCAGATTAAAACAGGTATACCGGTACCGGGTTTTTTTCATTGATTTCAATGGGGAACTGTCAATGAAAAAAATCCCCATACCTCCCCCCTCCCCTTCCAAGGCTGCGTGGGTGGAAGGGGGGGACACCCCCCACCCGCCCTGCCCAGCCTGGATTTTTTTTAAAAAAGTTTATCCCGAAGTCTGGCTGCTAGCGTGGGCTACGGGCCGCCAACGCACTGGCGGCGGTGACCCGGAGCCCATACCAGCAGGTAGTAGGGGATCCCTGGGATGGGGGGTGGTTTAACACCCCCACCTCTGGGATCACCCTGGCTATTGGTGGTGCGGGCTCTGGGTCACTGCTGCTGGCGCAGAGGCAGCCCGGAGCCTGCACTAGCAGCCGGACTTTGGTTTAAATTTTTTTTTTAAAAAACAGGCTGGGCAGGAGGTGTCCCCCCTTCCACCTGCGCAGCCTGGATGGGGGAGGGAAAGTGAGTGGGGTGTTTTGTTTTTTTGTTTTTTTACATTGCATCCATTCACTTCAATGGCCGCAATGTAAAAAAATCCAGCACGGGGAACCGGTACTGGTACCCCAGATTACTGGGTTAATCCGAAACTGCCGGTACAGCAAAATACCGGCAGTTTCGGACACCGGGGGAACCGAAATTCCCACCCCTATTCTAAAGGTGCCCCTCCTTCTTGGTAGAACCCTTTGCAAGTGGCATGAGTGTTGCTAGAAAATTTTCAGAGTGGGTGGAGGCAGAGTGTTGGTTCCATTTCCTCCTTGACCAATATGAAAATGTCATAAGCCACTTGCAAAGGGCCCCTTAGGCCGTTTTTAGACGAGCGCGGCGGCGCCCGCGCTTGTTTCTTTAAAAAGCCGGCAGCTCGTTCTACACGAGACGCTGCCGCCGAATACGCGCATGCGCGGCCGACGCGCATCCATTTCCGTGCGCGAACTGACCGGGTCGGCGATCGAGGCTGGTCAGACGCGGCTGGAAATGGATGCGCGTCGGGCCGCACATGCGCGTATTCGGCGGCAGCGTCTCGTGTAGAACGAGCTGCCGGCTTTTTTGGAAACAAGCGCGGGCGCCGCCGCGCTCGTCTAAAAACGGCCTTAGAGTCTTCAACTGAACCCCCTCACTCCATGGTAGCTACACCCATGCTGAGCGGTCACATAATTTAAGGGCTACAAAAGAGGATAAAGGACCCCTTTGTCCATGGGTGTAGAAACAGGGTAACAGAAAGGACAATTTCTTAATTTCCTCCTTAATTTCAACCCTTCAGTGGGGCAGCAACCATCACTGCCCCAGCTCCACCCTGGGATTTCAAAATGGCTGCTGCCCTGTCCACTTCTGTAGAGCAGGGGTCCCTGATTGAAGGGCATTGTGATTACACCACATGAATGACCAACACTACCCTCTTCTACAGCTGCAACTGGGTACTCGGCAAGTTGGGCACCCTGTCAAATCTGGGGTGCTGGACATGCCCCTGTTGCATTCAGGTTCAACTGGTTCCCAAATATGACCACATGGGCTACCTAACTCCCCAGGCTGACTCCCCTCACCACCGGGCTGTTCTTCCTCCGGTCCTGGTTACTGCTCCAGGGTTGCTGTTCCCTGCTTCTCCCCAGCTGACATGCTGGTCAGCTATTTCAGTAATTTCGACTCAGATATTTGGTTTTTTGATCTGAAAAATTCCCAGAAAAACTAACCCTCCAAAAATGAATCAAATATCCAAAATAGGGCAAATGAAGCAGAAATAAATATCAGTTTATAATTTAATTATCTCCTTTTTGTACCCAGTTCAAAATGAGCAAAATTGATGGATATGATATTCTCTGCAGACATTTATTTCGGCTATAGTATAGAATCTTGTCTGTACGCTCAAAGGTTCATTCTTTTTGATGTCAGGGCCACCAGTTCGAACCCTGTTGTGTCAGTTAAGTTGTGATCATCACACGGAAACCCTTTAGGAAATGAATCGCATTTTGAAAAATAAAGCCTCTTTCACATGTCCCAAAGCTTCTTGCAAAGTAATGGGTTACTGTAAACCTCCTCCCCCCCCCCTATTTTCCCCCTCAGGTACACTGCTGTAGTTGAGGGGTACACCTGTTGTACCAGGTACACTGCTTGTGGAATAATAATAATAATAATAATAATAATAATAAATGAAGAAATTATAGCTCTTGGGTTATAATCCTGAAACCACTATATTAGACTTGTCAGTATAATAAAGAAGTCAGTTAAACAGACAGATCAGCTACAGAAACTCAAACAAAAAAAGCCAGTGGCAGATTCAGGGTCAAATAAATACAAATTGATTTACTACAGTTCCAAAGTCCTTCAATTGAAACATGCTGCTTCTTTTTAATATGTGATAAAATTTGGTTAATATATTTAGCTGTGTAACTCCAACGCTTTTCAAACATTTTTCTAAATTAGCACATATCATCTTTATTTGCTTCTCCTGTCAAGGGTGCAAGTAAAGAGAGGACATGTATACATGTAGGCCACTTATCAGTTCCTCTCGCCAAAGGACTCCAGCCATTCGAGTGTTGGCTCCATACTTGCTTTTTTGTTGAATTTGACAAAACCAAATCAAGTGCAATTTGTTGTGTGTTTGTTTCTTCTCATCTGATGATGCGGTTTGGAAGCGTCTGGCTGAAGTGATTAAACGGAAAGAGGGAATATTTTTAATAATCTGTAAAAGGAAGGACTGCTAATAAATTAAAGAACGACAGTCAAATTTCATTATTAGAGGAACAGAGCAGCTTCAATTGACTTCATGGTAAGCCAAGGGGCAGACTTCAATTTGTCAAAACAATATGTTCCCAAATTGTCTATGTACAGTGGTGTGTGCATCCATAACATTTTCCATTACGTTAATGAAACGTAATGTTCCATCCCTTTTAATTTAAAAATAATTTTAAAATAATCAAAAATAAAACAACACCTGCGAATATTCAAACTAGTCAGTGGGACCGTTCTGCGCACATGCACCCCTTTCCAAAATGGCATTGCATCAGTTCTATTTGGGGAAAGAGTGAGCATGTGCAGAATGGCCCCAATACCCATTTGCACATGCATAGCAATTTGTAATTATTATTTAAAAAAATTATTTAATTATTCATTTTTAAAAAAAATGTCAGCTGGACCATTTTGCGCATGTGCATCCCTTTCCCAAAATGGTGCTGGTAGCATTGGCATCTTTTTGGAAAATGGCAGCCAGTCTGCACTTGTATTATAAACCACCTAAATATATGCAATGCTTTACTGCCAGGTTTCCGAGAACTATATTCACAATAATCCATTTATCCATTCGCAACCCATCTTACTGTCAGGCCATTTTTACACAAGCTGCCAGGGAAGCACGTTCTTCAACACGCCGTTGGGAAAAGCCAACGGGGTGCGTTTACACGCACTGAAAGTGGCAGCCCACCATAGGAATCAGCTGTCTCTTTGAAGACTCGTTCTGGAAATCCCGATATCGAGGTTTCCAGAATGAGTCTTCACAGAGGCCATGTGTGCCGCCGATTCCTATGGTGGGTGGCCACTTCTGGTGCATGCAAATGCACCTCATGCAGCTTTTCCCAGTGGCGCGTTGAAGAAGGTACTTCCCTGATCACTCCTGTAAAAGCGACCTTACTCTTCAACTGAGACTATCATCTCTTAGATCAATAAAACACCCCCTCCCCAAACAAATAAAGAACTTTCCACCAGACAAACAGGAAGCCTCTGAACTATGAAAGGGAACTCGGATTTAGTTTTTACCTTGCCCATGGTGATGTCAACTAATGTGCCAGTCTGAGCAGCTCTCTCAAAGAGCTTCTGATTTAAATGGCACCAGAGAACCCAGAGACCTGTTCTTCAAATAGCCAGATCTGTTTAACAGCCACATTATGAAAATGTGAGCTCTTGTATTTTCCTAAAAGTGAGGACCTGGATAATTAATTAAGGAATGTTTGTTTTTTTTAGTTCACCAAAGCAGCCTGCAATTTGAAATAAATTGCTTTTGAAACAGGAAACAAAAGACTTGCTAGCAAAGTCAAAGGACTCTGTGTGATAATAATTCAGAAGTCAAAATGTGTCATTCATTACACATATTGCACACTTATTGCACAACACTGAGTTTGCTGGGAGTAGCTGAGAATGTTGTGCTGCTGGGCCCGCCCACCTGTGTGTTGTTTGCTGTTTCCTCCATCTCCCCAGCTATATGAAGACTCTAGGGGCTGTAGGGGCCTGGGGGAGAGGCGGTTGTGCTGATGGGACCAGCCCATCTGTTTGTTGATTGGTGTTTCTTCCATCTTCCCCAGGTGCGCGACTGACCACTCTGTGAGGGGAGGGGGAAGATTGGTTGCAGGGGGGTTACAGGTTAAGAGTGGGAGATTGGATGCTGGGAGGGTTATGCGTTGACCCCTCTGTGAATGGGGGGGTTGGTTGCAGGGGGTGGGGTTGAGGGTTAACAATGTTGACTTCCAGTACTGATTTTTTTCTACTTTGTAGGCGCATCCAAAATGAAACAAGGACAACCATGTTGGGTTTGAAAGGCCGCACTCTTTATTCAAATTGGAATTAGGCATGGTGGGGGTAATTGCCCCTGTCAATGTTCTCGTTTGTCTTTCATGTGGAACCAGGAAATCCCTTTGTGAGAATGTATGGAGCCATCTCGAAGAACATTGGGATTCAAAAGTGACAGCCTGTATAGCCAGGGAAATCCCTTTGTGAGACTGTACGGACCCATCGTGAAGAACCTTGGGATTTAAAAGTGACGGCACTGTATAGCGAAGGGAGGGAGAAGTGCATCATGGGATATCATGTTTTTTGTACTGAGGTGAGAGAGCAATGCATGCTGAGATATTTCCTGGGGAAGCTCTGACAGGTTGCACGTCACTGCTGATGTCGAGTGTTTAAATAAGCATTGGTAGATGTAATCGTGCAAGCAATGCAACACAGCAAAACTGGGGATATATGCATGACTAAACAATGGTGTCAACACACTTCCAGATACCCATTTGTCTGTTCTGTCTAAAGCCACCCTTTGTCTCCAAACAATTATTGCGTGTTTCTGTCGTTATTAAACCTTATTTGTGAACAAAATATTCCTCTTTTCACATGTTTCTAGAGGGAATATCTAAACATGCAGCTAGCTAAAGACAGACTTTGTAGTCTGAGGGACAGCTGTTGATGACTCATAAAGAAGAAGGCTGAACCTTCATAAATGCTGTTTTTCTTTCCTTCAGTGCACAGCACTTGTCATTCTAGTTAAAAAGTGCTTTTAAATTATTATTTTTAACAAAAGAAAATCCCTACTAGAGCTAACATGGATATTAAAAAAATTATATGTGGTTAATATCCAGTATTCTGGATAGCTTGGCCATTTATTGGTGTCTATCCTGTAACTGCAAAGGTTAACCAACAAACCGGAATCCTGGATGTTACCACATTACTGCTTACCACATTATTGGGTGTTTTTTAGAGGTGGGAGCCCGGCCCCATTACCGGCTACCGGATTTACCGGTTACCGGTTCTGCAAAAACCGGATTCCCGGATTAAATCCGGTATACCGGTACCGGATTTATTTCATTGAGTTCAATGGGGCGCTGTGTCCCCATTGAACTCAATGAAATAAATGAATTCCTTCCCCC
>QEPC01003796.1:3415134-3452531 GCA_003113815.1 Sphenodon punctatus | reverse complement strand
TCCAGGCAGCTGTGGTCACTTGGTTTCCATGGCAGCCCATCACATCTACAGCTGCGGCTACTTTAGGCTGCCTCAGGGCAGTGTTTGTGTGAAGAATGCATCCAGGAACTGCCTCAGGGCAGTGTGTGTGTGAAAAATGCATCCGGAACTTACTTGTGGACTTGTAAACCCAGAAGATTGAAAAATCTGGAACTTCAAGGGGTGTGTGTAAAAATTCCCATCGTTTTCAACATTACTACATAACCAAACCAGGTCCAATAGAGGGAGGGGAAAAGTCAAACGGTAATTAAACAGTAATGTAGAGAACTATAATGGAGTAAATAGTTGTTGGTTAATGGTAATTGAGTAATTCAGTAATGGGAAATCTGGTTAATGGGATAACTGGCGAATACTAAACTGGATATCATTCAGTATCCAACTGAATACTGTGTATAATGCAATATCCATCTGGATACTGGATAGTAGTGGATACTCATTTCAACTCTAACTTTGGATTCCATCTTCTTTGTGAAAAGACTTGGAACCTAAATCAATGCCGTGCTCTACCACCTAACATCGGTCCAATATGAAGTTGAACAAAAGCATTTCTGATTGTCTATTCAGTGATTTAGTAAAGGGTTAACCATGCTGGTAATTGCTTGCAAAATGTACACACACCCCCCGAAAAAAAAACTTTCAGAGCTTGACTATGTTAATTTGCTCTGTGTTATCGCTTCTGTGTCTGCAAGGAAAGCTTTTGCTAGTTAATAATGTGAGGGAAAATAATTCCTTTGTCCTTTTGGACAAAAAGCCATTTTTGAGCTCATTGTATGTTGGAAAAATCTTGACTATAAGGTGCTTTGTAATTTACTTCTGATATACCTTGGCTCACAGGTATAATTAAAAGCTATTATAATCATCCAACAAGTAAATCGCAGAGCAGTCCCAAAAGGAGCTGTGCTGAGAGACAGGCTATATTTATAAATCATATTTAAACATGAGTCTTATCTCTCAGCTGAAAAAGACATCTGTCTAACATTCTGTAAACAAAAATATTAAGGTTCCCTGGCCTTTTTTTCACGGTGACTTATGACCATGATCTGCATCGTACGTGATTAAGGCGACGCACAAGGGAAAAAAAACCCCAACCAACTTGCCTTAATTTCTATGGAAACTGCCAGAAAAACATTGTATATTTGCTTCTGGCTGATGCTCACAGCTTGTGACCATGAAAACAAGAAAGGTTGGAGTTGGGAAGAGGGGGGAGGGAAGGGAGGAACTGGTCAACAATTGTCAGTCTGCCTTTCTTCAAACGCACCCAGCACTGATAGAAAAGATGTAGAAGTTATATTTTTAATATAAATATAAATATATATATATATATATATATAAATTGTTGCCCACGTACTTCTGTTGAAACAGCAGAAAAAGCCGTGCTGCCCAGAGTGTTAATGAGCCCAAACATTTAACAACAATCCTTCAAGTAATAAGCATATTTGCATAATCCAGTTTTCCCCCATGCAATTACAGATAACAATGCCTGGAGTCCATAAGAGGATATAGATTTATTTTATGCCACCCGAAAGAGAAACTATAGGGATACGGCACTTCACGATGGAAGGGGGGCTAGAGTTAAAAGGGGGAAAAAAATAATTCCACCGCTATATGAATGGAAAGAATAAATGCCAGTTTGCTGCTAGATTCTCAACTGGTGTAAATAAGCAAATCTCCACGGAAGTCAGTTCTGAAGCGATGTGTCCAAGTCCCATTTTTGGGGGAGATTCCATTATATGGTGATTAAAAAAAAACAAACCCAAGAAGAGAAGTTTTAATGGGGAAAAGAAATGCATTACCCCACTCTAACCTGCTGCATTTTCCCCTGAGGCAACCAAGGCTGGTCGCTGTTGGAGACAGAATGCTGGGCTAGATCAACTATTGGTCCAACCCAGTTTGCCACTTTTATGTTCTTAACGAATTTAAGAGTAATAGGGCCAGATATTGTTGCAAAGCGCAGAGTTTCACTTCTGATCTCAGGTAAACCAGTACACACCGAAGTTAGGGCTAAAACCCGATCTCGAGTTTCATTCAGTTTTTGTCGAGAATCACGGTTCTAACAAATGAGAATGAGCTGGGAACCAGCAGCATCTTGCTACATTCTCACTGAGAATCGCGAGAAAAAGGGGGGGGAGGGGAAGTGCATGCGCGAAATGGCCTCTGGGTCCATTCTGCAAATCCCCAGCCTTTTTTCAAAATCGTGCCAGCAGCTTTGCCATCATTTTGGAAAAGATCAGGCATTCTCTACATGTACTGTGGCTATTTTGAACATGTGCAGATCGGCTGACCTTTTCCAAAATGGCGGTGAAACTGCCGGCACCATTTTGGAAAAGAACTGGGCATGCGCCAAATGGCTCTCTTTTTTTGTTTTTTATGAGATATCGCTCAAGATTTTATACTGGGGCCGAGGTCTCGGTGAGATATCGGACCCAGCACGAAATGTTGCGAAAGGGACTTTCGTTTCAGCATAACTTCTCTGTGCAGCTTAAATGAAAATTCATTAAAATTAATATTTTTGGCACATTTGCTCTGTTCATTTTGCTTCCTTTGAAAAAGACAATGGCTGCCGTTTGTTTCTGTTTCATTGGATATCCACTTCAGATATTTCATTTTGGATATTTTATTTTATTTGTTTTGGTAAAATACATGGTTGTTGGTCCACCACATGGACCAAGCAGCCATCATTCTTTTATTTTTATTTATTTATTTATTTATTTATTCAAAACTTATAGCCCACCCCTCCTGCCTAAAGACAGCTCGGGGCAGCGAACAACATGCAGAAGAAGAAAAAAATAATAATTCAACAATAAAACATTTAAAAATAAATCTACAAATTTTAAACAAGTAATAAAAACACACCCTCCCTCCCAAACTCCACCTCCCTCACCCTACACCACCCCCTCGCCAAAAGCCTGGTGGAACAGCCAGGTCTTAGACAAATGTCGAAACGACAGGAGGGTGGGGATCAACCGAGCCTCCTCTGGGTGTGAATTTCACAGCATGGGGGCAGCCACTGAAAATGATCTCACATCAGTGGCCACCCGTATCACCTGGGGAACCTCCAAAAAGGCCCCCACGGATGATCTCAGCGGTCGCACAGGCACATGGGGAGTGAGGTGATCCCACAGATAAGCAGGGCCCAGGCCTTGAAGGACTTTAAAGGTCAAAACCAGCACCTTGAACCTAGCCCGGTGCTTTATAGGCAGCCAGTGCAGATCCTGGAGCACTGGTGTCATGTGCTCCCTGCAGCCTGTCCCAGTAAGAAGACGTGCCGCTGCATTCTGCACCTGCTGCAGCCCCCAACCAGCTTCTTGGGCAGCCCCACGTAGAGCGCATTGCAGTAATTCAGCCTCGAGGTGATGAAGGCATGGATGAGAGTGGTGAGGTCAGAGTCTGAGAGATATGGCCGAAGCCGCCGGACAAGATGTAACTACCAAAACGCACTCCCCGCCATGGCCACACCCTGAGATTCTAGGTTGAGCCGTGAATCGAGGAGCACACCCAGATTCCGTACCTGCGGGACCATGGGAGCCCCCCCTCCACAAGAGGAGATTCAACCACTCCCAGGCCCCCCAGGCCCTCACCCACCAACATCACCTCCATCTTGTCAGGATTCAGCTGCAGATGTCTCAACCTCATCCAAGCCCCCACAGCCGACAGGCACTGGGAAAATAAAGAGACTGCATGGCCTGGGTTGATGGAAAAAGAAAGGTAGAGCTGAGTCATCAGCATACTGATGACACTGCATGCCCTGAAACCCTCTCACGATCTCCCCTAACGGCTGCATATAGGTGTCAAACAAGAGGGGGGACAGAATGGCACCCTGCGGGATTCCACACGTGAGGTCCCGGGGGGAAGACATATACTCCCCCAAGTCCACCCGGTGAGTTCTCCCGGCCAGGAATGAATGAAACCAGTCCAAGACTGTCCCACCAATCCCGGCACGGTCCCACAGGCGAGTCACCAACACCTCATGATCGACTGTGCCGAATGTTGTTGAAAGGTCTAGCAGGACCAGTAAGATCTGATGACCCTGGTCCAATGCCAGACGGAGATCGTCAACCAAGACCACCAATGCAATCTCCGTACCATACCCAGGCTGAAACCCAGACTGAGAAGGATCAAGGAAACTGGTGAGGTCCAGAAGTTCTTGGAGCTGCCATTCCACAGCCCGTTCAATAACCTAAAAAGGGAAGGTTAGAGACCGGTCGATAACTGGCAGGAGCATCAGTGTCAAGAGATGGTTTCTCGAGCAGGGGCCTAACCACAGCCTCCTTCAGGCATTCAGGCACCCTGCCCTCCCGAAGGGAGGCACTAACCACCCCAGCCAGCAACGGCTGTAACATCTCCTGGCTGGCTTTCACCAAGGACGGCCAAGGATCTTGATGTAACTAAGCCAAGTGCGTGCACCTGGGACCTCGCATCCTTGTGAATGTTACACTCCTTGGCTTTCCTTCTGTTTCCCTTCCTTTGTCTCCCCTCCCCCACCGCCCCATCTCTCAGATTGTAAGCCCTTGGGCAGGGACCGTGTCTATTCAATTACTTTGGAAAGCACCAGATACATTGCTGGTGCTATATAAATGCTTAATAATAATAATAATAATAATAATAATAATAGTCAATTATTTTCCATCCATTATGGTTTTTCAGTTATTTCGGTGTTTCAGTTCCTTTGTTTTTGCTGTTGCACATGCTCAATAGGGCTAATATTTTTTTTAATTTATTCATTTATTTATTTATATTTATTAGCCGACCCTCTCATGCCTACGGCATCTCGGGGCGGCTTACAAAAGCCAAAAATCCATAACCAATAAAATTCAATAAAAATACTAAAACCACTAAAACCAATAGTGGCGAAACATCGGGTGTTTTCAGATGTTACGGGGCCTCTTGGCCCCGTACCGAAAACAACCCTTTCATTCCCCGCCGGGGTCACCCCATCACGCCATATCAGACACGCCGGGAGGATCCCGGTGGGGAATCTGGGAGGGGGCGGGGCTGCGCGGCACAACGTGTGGCCGCACGGCCCCGCCCCCTCCACGCACCCCGCCGCCTGCCCTCCAGGGAGACCGGCGGGCAGTGGGGCCACTGCGGCCGCCGCGTCGGGCTGGATGTGCCGTGGCAACCGGCCAGACGTTACTTTTTTTTGGTCCCCGCTGCGGATCTTTTTGACCACGCTTTCCGGGACATTCCCCCGGCTAGCCCGGGAAGCGTGGTTCAAATTGACCCCATGCGGGTATTGACCGTGGTGAACATCTGGCAGCCACCAAACAGACGTTCGAGACACAGTGACCACAGGTGGGTATTCACCGTGGTTCACTGTGATCTCGTAACGTCTGAAAATACCCATCGTAACTGAAGTACCAAAATGACCAAAATAACCAAAACAAAATACTGAAATAAATGGAATAAACAATATAAATGAAATTAAATACCAAAACCAAGAAATTATCAAACTTAAATATTCAGAATAGTTGTTCTGGGTGTGAATTTTATTTGGGTATTTGGGGGGCTGCCCAAAAATGCTAATAACATTTTCAAAGAGTGAATCCACCATTTGCTTCAGCTCATCTTCTCTGATTCACAGAAACGAGTACTACCTGTTTATGAGGAGAAGAAATAGAGCATAAAGAATGAAATAATAAGTTCACTACATCACCCAGTCAATGTGTTTCATTCGCGATTATTTCTGTCAACTACAGTGTAATTAAACTCGTCTCCAGTTATTGGGAATTCCATTGAGAGTGGATTTGGGGTTTAGATGTATGTCCATTGTCCACTCATGATAAGGCACCAGGTCATTCCCAGTCTTGGTAGGACCTGGAACTTACATAAATCAGGCGGGATTGGGAACAGGCAAAACCAAGCAACCCAGATGCATTGTTAGGAAACAGTCTTAAGGGCGCGGACTGATAGACATCAGTCTTCACCTATAAAGCTCTTCACAACCTTGCTCCCCGCTACCTCTCTGCACTTATCGCCCTCCATACTCCAGCCCGTGCACTTCGCTCCTCCTCTGTCCCTTCTCTCACCCTTCCACGCCTTCCCTGCTCCCCTAAGCGCCTTCGTCCCTTCTCACTTGCTGCCCCCCATGCCTGGAACTCCCTCCCTGTCCACATCCGCCTTGCCCCCTCCCTTCATACCTTCAAATCTCTCCTTAAAACTCACCTCTTTCGCTCTGCTCTGTCTGACTCTTTATCCTGCTGAGCCACTATTCCTATACCTACGATCGGTTTACCCTTATCCTTGCAACATGGACCTGCCTGCTGTCATTCTCATCGTAACCAAGCCAAGTACGTGCACTTGAGACCTCGCATCTTCATGAATGTTAGACCCCTTGTCTCTCCCTCTGTTCCCCTTCCTAAGTCTCTCCCCCAGCTCCTGTCTCTCAGATTGTAAGCCCTAGGGGCAGGGACCGTGTCTATTTTATTACTTTGTAAAGTGCCAGGTACACTGCTGGTGCTATATAAATGTTTGTTAATAATAATAATAATAACATCAGAGAAGGTAAGCGAGAGAGACAATTCAGAGTGATGTTGTGGTCAGAGGCAGAAAGTCAGTCCAAACAACTGAAGGCAAGAGCTGGAACATGTTGGTCTGGAGGAAGGTTGGGTTCACAACTGGAGCACAGACTGGAGACAAGCTGAGGGCAAGGTCTGGATGTGAGGCTCAGAGTCAAGGACATGTGGAAGGAAGCCGGATAGGCAGAGCCAGCAAAACAGGCGGCTCCACCCTAAAGCCTTGGAATTGTTCAACCCAATGTTCACTTCCTTCTGGATGGTCTTAACCATCGGGTGGCAAGCCAATCAGATGAGTGAGAGGTGTGGCTTAAGCTGTTGAGAAGAAATACTCTCATTCACCACATCCAGCTCAAGTTGACGAAACGGCCAGTGTGGTGTAATGGCTAAGTGTGCAGTACTTGGAGGGAGAGGGACCCCAGTTCAAGTCTTGCCTTAGCTAGAAACTCACTGAGTGACTTTGTGCCAGACACATTATTCTCTCTGCCTAGCCTACCTTACAGGGCTGTTCTGGGGATTAAAAAGTTGTTCATTAGTTCTTTGTGAAGTACTCCAAGTGCCATGACACGGGGGTGCTACATACAAATAAAGATTGTTTTAATTCTTATTAAGTGTTACACCAGGTGAAAAGGTGCTGCAGAGCTGGTTGTTGCCTGGAAATCCTTGGAAATGCTGGTTCAAGATCTGCCCCCCTCTCCCTCCCAATTCTGACTAGGAACTGAATCAAGAAAACCAAGAATGGCCCTTTTCACACAGACACTCTAACACCGATAAAATGGGTGTTGCATTTTATTATACATGTTGCAGGTCTGCAGGTGTGCTCTATGGGTGCCCTGCAACATGTATAATAAGATGTAACACCCATTTGATCTGTAATAATGTTTATTGCGAGACCAATCGGTCATTGCAAAAGCTACAAAATAAAATATACAATACAAAATATAAAATATACAGGGGAAATAGAACTCAGGCAACAATTCATGCCTAAAATACAAAAATAACATAAAATATTATTTCTCACTCCCCTTGATACCCAGCTTTATGTTATTTACAAACCCCAAGTAGAAAGCCACACACTTGGTTATTTTCCTAGAATCATCCCCCAGGAGCAAACTCACGTAGAATTCCTGAGGTCTTCCCGAGTAAGAGGAAACCAGTGGGGTAAGACATTTTGTCCAGGCCCATGAATACAGAGGCAGTCCAGCAGGATATGTCCCAGTGAATCCACAGCCTTCAAGTTACATTTACCGAGGCGGTCAGCCAGAGGCACTCCTTTATACCTCCCCTCCGCTACGGCTGAGGGGAAGGAGTTCACTCTTGGCAGAAAGAAAAGTTCTTCTAATGTTATGGAGAATATTACCATCCAGATACGACATAGGTTCAGACGAATCTCTTACAAACACCGGATACAACCCCAGGGCCTGACTCTCCCCTAAGGCGGCACTCACTTCCTGTAAATTTATATCTGCCAACCTTGTCAATAGCAGTTTTTTTGGCTCCCTTGTAGCCCAAAGGGGCCAGGGCCTCCGTACTAAACCCTAGGAGGTTTATCTTTTTAATTACTGCCGCAACTCAGCTATTCGGGGTCTTGTCGAGCAAAACTAGTTGAGACCAAGGAGCGGCCCAGTTAAAAAAGAGACGCAGTCAATAGGTCAATACGAGTCCCCACCAAACCCTTTCTTGAATTGATACCAAGCTGCATTCTCGCACCAATGCCCAATTATTAATCCCCGCTGGCGCTGACAAAATTGCCCTAAGGAAGCCTGTTTGCTGTCTTTCCAAACACTGAGTTTTGCCCAAAGTCCATAAATGGGCGCCATATAGCATCTGGGGTGCCCTTTTGATCAGTGTTAGAGTGTCTGTGTGAAAAGGGCCTATCTCATTAGAAGAAGGCCATACGCAAGGTGTCAGATAACATGACAATCATTTTTCGACAATATTTAGTAATAGGTCTGAAGTAGAGCTCCCATCATGCATACTCACCTTTGAGAAAATTGGGGTCTGATCCGAATTTCACCTATTGCTGTTCTTATTGTGACAGGCCATTTTTTGGATATTTTTGAAAAAGTATTTTGTTTCCCCATTTGACACTGGCTTAGCTAGATAATTAGGGAAGAGAAACAATCCCATGTGATTTGTCTATGTCAACTAAACAAGGCAGTGCAGATTAAACATTCTTAGTATGTTGTTTACATTGTCTTCATAGGGTAATTTCAGATGTGATAGGCCTGGAGGCCTGCCACGCTGAACCACAGACCTGGATCCCGGTCAGGAATCAGGCCGTCCATCCTTTAGACGTGTCAGCCTGATTCTGGAGGGGGGTCGAGGAGGGGGCTGCATGGGGACGGGGCTGCGTGGGGAGGGGGCGGGGCTGTGAGGTGCAGCTGCACAGCCCTGCCCCCCTACCCCCATGCATCCCCAGCCACCCGCCCTCCGGGAGACGGGTGGGTGCAGTGGCCAATCCGGCTGCCCCAGGACCAGGAGGCGGATACACGGGCCGAGTTGGCGGGCCGGCGGCTGGGGCAGTGGGGGCGGCGGCGGTGGTGCTGAGGGGCCCGGCATCAGGGCCTGGGCAGGCAGGGTGCCCGGCGGGGTGGCTGCCATCACATATGCACTCATGGTGTGGGCGTACAGGAGCAGGGAGGTGCTGATGTCGTGCGAGTGGTCCGTTCTTCACTGAATGCTCCTGCACCATTCTGTCTATGGCCTGCTCCAGCTGCCCAAATGCCTCTACCTACCTGCTATGCTCCTGGTGCTCCCGCCTCCGCTCCAGCTGCACCTCTGCTTGGAGCCTCCGGTTCCTTGCCTCCTCTTTTTGCAGGGAGTGTTCTATGGCCTCCTCCATCCAATCAATGGCCGCTATCATCCGCTCACCCTGCTCGGTGGTAGAACGGACAACGTCCTCCGCCTGCTCTGGAATGCTGGCACCTTTATCTGCTAGCATATATATTCTGGACAATGAAGAGAAGAAGTCCGTGGCCCCCAAGGGAATAGAGGAGCCCCCCCCACTGATAGGTTCATGTGCTATTTTGTAAGGTTTCTTAAGATATCAAAGGTTTAAAATTGATAAAATAACATATACATAATAATCATGAATAAACTTGGAAATGAATTTGCATTCAAAATTTGCAGTGTTTGATTCAATTGCATAATTTATTCTGCCCCCACCTTAGTGAGATGCTCAGCAATGTTGTATGCAGAGTGCAGGAAAATGAGCCACACCACAAGAGATAACCTTTGCTGGAGACACAACGCAAATTATGTATTTTAGTGCACAGGGAAAATTGTACAAATGAAAGAGTCTCTCTTAAGTCAATGAAAACTTGGAAAGAAAAAAGAAAGTAGCATTTTCCCTCCCACTAGTTGGATAGGAAAGATAGCAAACCCAGTACATTAAATTCTTAAGATACTGGATTTATTTATTTGTCAGGAGCATTCCGCACAACCTTTCATCACAAGAAACATTTTGAAATGAGAGATAAACCTGTCTGTCCTTCTCCTTGCATTCAGATGGGATGGGCATGAAACAGTTCCATAAATGACATTTTAGCACTGGAATGAAGAGTCAAAATTAGAACTAATGCTGTCCGGGAGCAAACTGGAATGCATTTCCCAGCATGCTCCCAGAAAGCTTTAGGATCATGCTTGGAGAAACCTTATTCAAACTAGGAGGCAGAGTCCCATTGTCCCCTGCTCCTGTGGCTTGAAGCAAAGTTCAGAGACTATAGCAGCATGCCTGGCTCCTGCATGGCTTTTAGGAGAGTGGCACCACTTCCCCCTCTTCCCTGCCCTCTGGTGCCTTATTCCCTGACCCCCCTTCCCTGGCCCGTGCTGCCCTCTGCCCACCCCTTCCTGCACTTGGCCCCTCTAAATCCCAAATATTCTCTGAGGTTCCGAGGATGGTCTGAACACTCGAGATCAGTCCTCAGAACCTCGGAAATACTCAAGAATATTTTTTGGTACATTTGGACCATCCTTAGTGAACAGTCACTCTTTCAGCCTCACCCACACTTGCATACCTGAATGGGTATTTTCAGACGTGCTGTGGTAGCTCCTGCCACGGCACAGAATAATGAAATCACGCCTCTCCGGAATCGCGCTGACCGATCAACAGACATGCCGGTGGATTCCGGAGGGGAATCGGGGGAGGCGCCGTGTGGTGCAATGTGCAGCCACACAGCCCCGCCCCCCCATGCTCCCCAGGCTGCCCATCCCCCGGGGAATTGGCCACGGCCCGGAATCGGCAGCAGTACCGTCTGCCATTTCCGGGCTGTGGGGCGGTAACAGACGTGACGTTACCATGGTCAATCATGGTGAATCCCCCTGTGATTCACCATGGTAACATCACGTCTATTGGGCCAAAAAGAGATTCCCGCTGGGTGTTCACCCCTGGCGGGAATTTCTTTGACCATGGGTGATTTCAGACGTTACGGCACCATGGTGATCCACGGTGAATCCCCCTGTGGGGACGGTAGTGGTGTAACATCTGTTGGGCCGAAAAGTGATTCCCGCCAGATGTTCACCCTCAGTGGGAATCGCTTTGACCACACTTTTGGAGGTCCGAGTGGCCGGACCTCCAAAAGTGTGGTCAAAGCAATTCCCGCCGGGGGTGAACCCCTGGCGGGAATCACTTTTCAGCCCAACAGACATGACGTTACCACAGTCAACCACGGCGGGATTCACCGTGGTTCACCGTGGTAACATCACGCCTGGTCCCGGACCACGGCCCGGAATTGGCGGCCGTGCCCAGTGCCGATTCCAGGTTGTGGCCAATACCCCAGGGGCGGGTGGATGCTGCGGCCTCATCGACCACTGTGCCCACCCATGTCCCGGAGGGCGTACGGGCGGTCTCGGGAGCATGGGGGGGGACTTGCGACCACACGTTGCGCCATCCAGCCCCGCCCCCTCCCCTGATCCCCCTCCGGCATCAGCCGGCACATCTGTTGACGGGCCATTCTGATTCTGGAGGGGAATCAATACGTGATTCCATGCCGGGGCCAATGAGTGCCCCGGCATGTCTGAAAACACCCCATGCTTCTGGAGCTCTGGGCGGTCGGAGGGCTGGAAGCATGGTCAAAGAGATTCCCGCTGGGGGTGAACATCTGGCGAGAATCTCTTTTCTTCCCAACAGATGTTATGCCACTATGCTCACCACGGGGGGATTCACCGACCCGTGATTGACCGTGGTGGTGTAACATCTGAAATTACCCAATGATATCACAGGGTTAAAGATGAAATGAGTGCCCACATAAAGAGATATAGGGTGTTTTCAGACGTTATGGGGCCGGTTGGCCCTGTACCGAAAACAACCATTCATCCCCTGCCAGGATGACCCCGTCACGCCGTATCAGACGTGCCTGGGGATCCCGGCAGGGAATCTGGGAGGTGGCGGGGCCGCACGGCGCAATGTGCGGCCGCATGGCCCCGCCCCCTCCACGCTCCCCGCCGCCCGCCCTCTGGGGAGATGAGCGGGCGGCGGGGCCAATGCGGCCGCAGTGTCTGGCTGAATTCGCCATGGCCCGGGAGCCCACCGGTGATCCTGGGCCGTGGTGCCCGACCAGACGTCCTTTTTTTTTTGGTCCCTGCCGGGGATCACTTTCACCACGCTTCCCGGGAAAGTGCCCCGGGGAGCCCGGGAAGTGTGATTGAAATTGACCCCATGTGCGGATTGACCGTGGTGAACATCTGGCGGCCGCCAAACAGACGTTCGAGGCACAGTGACCACAGGTGGGTATTCACCGTGGTTCACTGTGATCTCGTAACGTCTGAAATCACCCATACTCATTGATTTTCTGGTACTCAATTTGACCTGCAAGATTCGGGTGCTAATTAGTACCCAATTAGTGCCCGATTCTAGTAGCTGATGTTGCAGAATTTCAACTTCTGCTCCCAGAATATTGACTTCTGGTCCTGATTTTTTGGCTTTCTGCCCTGATTTATCCGTTTTCAGTCCCAATTTACCAATCGGTAACCAGATAATTGGCACATCAGTAACAGAAATTTCTGATTTTGGGGGTATCCAGGTCCCCAACAGTTAATCGGGCAGTCACTCTGTTGAATACCTGTCATGGCTCTGGAAAATGCAGGTATTATCCACAGGACAGGGACCAAACTCTATCCCGGGCACATTGTTCCTGACCAGAAGGCTATAGAATATGGAAAGGGTATTCCTTTTCATATTTTCACATAAGAACATAAGAAGTGCCATACTGAGTCAGACCAATGGTCTATCAAGCCCAGCATCCTCTCCTCCAACAGTGGCCAATCTCAATCGCATGGGAGAAGAACCAACAGTCACAATGGGCAATCCATTCCCTGTTGATCACTCCCAGCTTCAGTAAGAAGTTCATCCCGTAAGTTACTTGGTTAATAGCCATTAATGGACCTACTCTCTAAGAACTTATCCAGTCCTTTTTGAAACTCAGCTATTCTACTAGCCTTGACAATGTCCTCTGGCAACAAATTCCATAGGTGAATTATGCGTTGAGCGAAAAAGTACTTCCTTTTATTTGTTTTAAATTTGCCGGCAGCTAGTTTCATGGAATATCCCCTAGTTCTAGTACTATTTGAGAGGGTAAATAACTGTTCCCTATCTACTCATTCCACACCATTCGAGATATTATAAACCTCTGTCATGTCAGTCTTCTCTTCTCTAAGCTGAAGAGACCCAGCTTGTCAAGCCTCTCTTTGTATGGAAGCCATTCCATACCCTTTATCATTCTCATTGCCCTTCTCTGTACCTTTTCTAGTTCAGCGATGTCTTTTTGAGATGGGGCAACCAGAACTGTACACAATATTCCAGGTCCGGTCGCACCATTGATTTGTATAGAGGCATTATGACTTCCTCAGTTTTATTCTTTATTCCTTTGCAAATAACTCCTAACATTCTGTTTGCTTTTTTGACTGCTGCTGCACATTGGGCTGAGGATTTCAGTGTATTGTCGACATTCACTCCCAGATCCTTTTCCTGAGTGGTAATTCCTAGCTTATTACCCAGCATTGGATGAAAACAGACATGACGCTACAGCCCTGCAACATGCATAAATAACCACCAAGGTTGGTTAAAGGGTGGTTAGCGTCATGTCTGTTTTCACCCATTGTGTTCTCATAGTTTGGGTTATTTTCCCCTACGTGCATCACTTTGCAGTTGTCCACATTAAATCTCATCTGCCATTTAGATGCCCAGGCATCCTGTGTCATAAGATCCTGTTGCAGTTCCTCACAGTCTGCTCATATTTTAACTACCTTGAATAACTTGGTGTCGTCTGCAGATTTCATCACCTCACTCTAATGCCCTTTCCCAGATCATTAATTAATACATTAAACAACATCGGTCCCAATACAGATCCCTGGGGCACACCACTTTTTACATCACTCCATTGTCAAAACCGATCATTCACTCCTACTCTTTGCTTCGTATCCTTTAACCAGTTACCGATCCACACTACTTCCTATCCCATAACTTTTTAATTTTCTCAACAGTCTTTTATGTGGGACCTTATCAAATGCCTTCTGGAAATCCAGGTACACTATATCTACCAGGTCTCCCTTGTCCACATGCTTATTTGCACCCTCCAACAGATTAGTGAGGCATGACTTAGCTTGCTAAATTCATGTTGATTCTTCCCCATTAAGCCATGTTTCTCAACATGTCCAGCGATTCTGCTTAATGATAGTTTCCACCATTTTGTCCAGTACAGACGTCAAACTTACTGGTCTGTAGTTTCCAGGATCACCTCTGGATTCCTTTTTAAATATTGGGTTTACATTTGCCTCCCTCCAGTCCTCAGGTACAGTGGCAGTTTTTAGTGATAGGTTACCCTAACAGTAGGTCTGCAATATCATATTTAAGTTCCTTCAGAACTCTGGGGTGAATACCATCTGTTCCTGGTGTTTTGTTAGTATTTGGTTTGTCAATTTGCCCTAGGACCTCCTCCAGAGTCACATTGATTTGTGACAGTTCTTCCAATTCATCACTTGCAAAGTAAGGTTCAGGTGTGGGTATCTCCCCAACATCATCTGCAGTGAAGACCGAAGCAAAGAACTCATTCAGCTTCTCTGCAATGTCCTTTTCCAATAAGCACCCCTTTCAGCTCCTGGTCATCTAACGGCCCAATTGCCTCTCTAGCAGGTTTCCTGCTTCTTGAAAAAAAATTATTATTAGTTTTAGCATCTTTAGCAAGTTGCTCCTCAAATTCCTTTTTAGCTGCCTGCCTTATTTAACTTTTTACATCTACGTTGGTAACATTTATACTCTTCCCTATTTATCTCATTGGGACTCTCTTTCCATTTTTTAAAGGATGCCACACAGGCAGATGTTTGGTCCTCTTCTTACCTTTCTTAATTTGTGGAATACATTTAATCAGAGCTTTCAAGATGGTGTTTTTAAATAGTCTCCACGCTGCCTGTAAACATTTCATTCTTGCAACTGCTCCTTTAAGTTTCCCGCTAACTAGTTTCCTCATTTTTACATAGTTCCCCTTTCTAAAGTTATACATTACCGCAGTGGTTTTATTTGGCATTTTCCCTCCTGTGAGTATGTCAAATTTGATTATATTATTATCACTATTGCTCAGTGGCTCCAGCACCATTACCCTCGCACTAAATCCACTTAGGACTAGATCCAGAGTGGCTCCTTCTCTTGTTGTTCCCAGGACAAGCTGCTCCAGAAAGCAGTCATTTATGACAGCTAGACATTTTGGGTATTTTCAGACATTACGAGATCACAGCCAACCACAGTGAACCATAGTCAATCCAGTGGTGGGGCCAAAGAGCCCTGAGCATCTGATCGGCGTTCACCAGATGTTCACCACAGACAATCCCCAGCAGGGGACAAAGCCAACCACCCTTTTGGAGGTCCAGAACAGACCATGGGTGATTTTAGATGTGACGGGGTGCCCATTGGCCCCGGCACAGAATCACCTTTTGATTCCCCGCTGGAATCAGAACGGCCCTGTCCGCTGCAACTGGTGGTCCCCTCCGTGGCTGGTCCCTCCTGTGGCTGTGTCCTGCTCTCTGAGCCAGCTACCGGCTCCTCGGGTGCTGTTGTCCTCCCTTGTCCAGCTGGCCTCTCACCTGTGCCCGTGCCCCCCCCCGGATGACTCTGTGACCGTGGGGCTCTGGGGCCCCTGGACTGTGCCTCCCAGTTTCCTCCGGGCGTGTGTGTTTGGATCGCCTCTTCAGCACTTTGACTCCAGATCGCCTCCATCCTAGTCGCGCGCCATTGCCAGCACAGGGGGTCCCTGCCTGCCTCCTCGACCATTCCCGGACTGCTCCAGGGACATTCCCTTTCCATGTGCCCTCCCCTTGTGCCTGTTCTCGGTCCCTGTGGGGATCCCCTGTGCCTGGGCTGCCTGTGTGGCTGTTGGGTGGCCCTTGCTGCCTATGACGTTGGTGGGGTTCTGGGTGCCGTTCCCTGTGTCCTGCTCTGTCCCTGGGCTGGACCCCTCTGCTTCCCTGGCCCTGGGCTCCCCCCCCCCGTCCGTTGTGCTGTGTGTGTTGGTCATCCCACTGTGTTCCCCCCCTCCTTCCTTTCCCATATGGGTGTGTGTTTGTGCTGTGACCTCGGTTTCCCTGTGCCTGTGGTGTGTGCCGCCTCGGCCGCTCTCCTCCCTCCTCCCCCTCCCTTCCCGTTTCCCTTGTGTGGGCGTTGCCTTTTGGCGCTTTTGGCTTCCTTTGCCCTCAGCCGGCCATGTCTGCCTCCCGCCCCTCCCCAGTGTCTTCTGGGTGTTCTGACCGGTCACGTCTGTTGTGCTGCCCCGGGCCGTGGTCTGTCCATTTCCCTGCCATGGTCCCGCTCCCATCACGTCTGTTCCGGGCTGTCCTGGACCACGGGAGGGGGTTGGCTGGCTCGCCACTGCTGGGAATCCACTGTGGCGCGTAATGTCTGAAATCACTCTTTATCTCTACATCCCGCCTCGAGGAGACATTCACCCAGTCAATATGAGGGTAATTGAAATCACCCATTATTACTGCGTTTCCGACTTTAGTAGCCTGTCTAATCTCCCTTAGCATTTCACAGTCAGTCTTTATGCTTTATTACCATAAAGCATTTCACCATGTCTTTATGGTAATTGGAGGAATGGAAACTGGACACAGGCTGGTTCTGTTCATACATTATGTTGGCTCAAAGTTAGTGAATCAGGTACCTTATAGCTCAGGTATCTTGCTTCATTTTGGATCAATCACCTGCACATTCACAGATTCCAAAACTCCATCACTACCAAAGTGAGTGAAGTTTTGAATAGAGTCACAAGGCTGAAAGGACCCTCAAGGGTAATCTAATCTAGCCCCCTGCACCACTGTAGCACCTGACCACACCCCATCCATCTGCACAGAGAAATCCCACCAATAGCTTCAAGTAGAAACTGGAACCCACCAGAGAACCCTGATGCCTGAAATAAGAGGAAATCATTTTAGAAAAAGAAGGATCCAGATGTCCCAAACAGAAAGAATACCGAAAGACCAAAGCAACTGAAATACTGCGGCACCAAATGATCCAAAATACCAAGGGAAAGAAAATGAAAATGCAAAGATGCAAATGTTTCAAAAGTCATGAAGACAAATTTTGAACATTTGATTCTGGCAATAAATGTGTGAATAAATATCAAGCACTGTATTCTTTTTTTTTTCTTTTTTCCCCCAGCACTGGTCTACATTGACATCAAAGGGCTTGGGAACTAGTGAGTAACCACATAATTTCATTGCTATCACCCTTTCTCTTAATCCCCTGACATCACCCTACTCTTTTGTAACTCCCTCTCCACATCACAACATGCCGTGATAACAGTACAACTCCATACAATCACATGGGTCCATCTACATGGATCTCTTGGCAGGATCAGGCTTTAGGGGCACTGGCTGAAAACAGTAGGGAGTTTTTAATGAATGGGCATTGGATAAGGCCCTTAAGTGGCAAGCCTCCCTCCCTGTGGTGACGGCACAAATGGTGGTAGCTCAGTAATTGCTCCATCCTGTGGCTATCAGCTCTGGTGTCACAGAGAGCACCGTCAGTCTTCATTAGTCCAACCTCTCCCAAAGCTTGGCGTCAGAACACCAGGGAAGAGGGGTAGAGGCCTGGGGCAGGGACAGGGAGGAGCTGGATTGGGGCAGATGACCAGCATATCTATGAGCTTGTAACTAACCAGTACAGAGCGGGGGAGCATGATTCAGAAGTTCAAGATGCCCCACATTGGTCCTCCTCACCCCTTTGGTGGAACTGGGTCATATTGGCCCTCCTCCCAGCCCATCCAAGAATCACATCCTTAGATTCTTCAAAAGAAGGACTGGTTAAGTTTTTAGAGGCTAGGTCCATAAGTAGCAATTTGTCATCTTGGTCAGGGGACAAAATCTTTGACTGTCAGAAACTGGGAAGGAATAGTGGAAAATGGATTGCTCTGTTTATTTATTTATTATTATTATTATTATTATTATTATTATTATTAAATGTATACGTCAAATGTATGGCTTAGGGTGGTTTACAATAATAAAACCCACAATCACTATATCAGTACACTGAAAATAAAATCCCACATCTCCCCATGCCCAACCAACCCATCCCATCCATTCCCCCTCCTCTCTTACCCAGAATAACCCCACTGACCTATGCCAAGTAGGCCTGAAGCGGCAGCATTGTTTGCCGTTCTGCTTTGGGCTGCCGCTTTTTCGGCCTGTCTCCTGCCGAGCCGATGGCAACAAATGGCAATTTACGATACTTCACGGAAATGTACAGCAGTTTTCGAAAAATGACGGTAGTTTACAAGCGTTCATGGCAGTTTACGATAGTTCACAGCATTTATTATAGTTCACAGAAATGAATGGAAGTTACGGCAGTTTTAGTGACATTTACACTTGCGTGAGCCAGCAGCAGTATGTATAAATAAATAAATATGTAAATAAATAAATAAATAAATAAATACCAAAGGCATAACATGGAAGACAAGTCACCATTACAGCCCAATGCTGCCTGCAGGCCTTCCATTTTTGAGAGGTAGTGTTGCAATGCTTGCTTGCCACCTATGCATATTTGTCCAGGCCGCTTATGAGAAAGCGCTTGCATTGGTGCCATAGACGGCAATCCAGGCCCTGCAATATGTATTTCTCATAAGTGGCCTGGACACACAGCTGCACACAGCTGCAACCTGTTTCCACACGTAGTTTGCAAACTGAACCTGCAAGGGAGGAATTCACCTGTGGCTTGTTTTCCACTATAACCATTTACACAACTCAGTCCTCACATTGTTGGACACACAAAACAAGCCCCGTTCACATGAATGGGGCTTGCCCTGGTAGAGTACATTGAGGATTAAGTTGTTAATGGGGACAAGGAGCCTTCTTTAGCAGAAGAAGAAATCTGCATTTATTCCTTCCTCTTTAATTTAAGCCCAAATTGCCCCATGCTAGCAGAATTTCCTGGGTCAAAAATATCCTCCAAAGGAAAATAAATACGCTAAGCAGTGTGCAGGTGCTGTGCTGACTGACTGCTGTGCCTGCAGTCAATGGCATGTATAATATGAGCAGGTTACTTTTCTGCTATATCATAAAATTGAATAACAAAGCAACTTACCAGGTATGGGTCCAAATGTTCTGTTTTCTTATGTTAGACTGGGTAGCTCTAGCCTGTAGGGGATGAATGAGCAAGCCCTCAGCACTGCTGCAGAAGTCAAATAGAAAGAGAAGGAATAAAGGGAGAGAGAGCTACCTTTATACTCATGTGCTAGTTCAAGCAGAAAGGACAGCCACTAAAACCAATAAAAAGCAGGGCTCGCATCTGATCCACCAATCGCAAAACAGTACACACAGCACATTCCAATAAATCACAGTAATTTACAACAGTTCATGGAAATGTATGACAGTTCACGGCAATTTAGGGAAGTTCACGAAATTATACAGAAATTCATGGAAGTTTCCAACAGTTCACAAAAGTCCACGAGAGTCTCTGAAACTTTAAAAAAGGACGAGAACAGCGATCTGCTTGACCGAAAAGAAGCAGAAAATATCGGTAAGTGCCGCTGCTTCATTGGGGTTTGTCGTGAACATGAAGGCGGTATTGGATTGGACATGTCCGACAAAAAGAGCTGCCGCTTGCTGTTTCACCCTAATGCCAAGAACCCCTTCTCACAGACAGGCCGGGCAAACTACCAGACCTTCCCACCTCAACCCCACCCACGCCCTTTTCTCTCACCTGGGGAAGAGAGCCCAGCTTTCCCACTCAGACTTCAGCCTTCCTTCAAACCCTCACAGACTTAAGATAAATCCCTGCCCCCAACCTTGCGAAGTAGCAGTCCCACCCTGGCCTGTATCACCTTCCTTATAAACATTACAAATATGTTCTTAAAAAAGAAAACTAAACTAGTCCCCTGGCCTTCCAGCCACAAACGACCACCAAATGGTTGGCAGTCGCTGCAGACCACCTCAATAAGGAAGTTGGAGCAGAGGAGGAGCAGCCCCAGATGTTACCAGTCATAGTTCCAGCAGCAGCAGCAGCAGCAGCAGCTCCAGCAACCCATCTTCACCCTGCAAGGGCAGGAAGTTAAATAAGGAAGCCGGAGGGGGTGGATGTTACCTTGTATGACTTGTTGTGCACTCTTTTCAAGCAACTAGGGATGGGCGAACAGAACGGAGTTCAGAAATTCGGTTCGGTTCAGTTCGGTTTGAAACTCGAGTTCGGTTCGGAAGTTCGGTTTGGTCGAACGAACAGACTGAGTTCGGTCAAATTGCGAACTTCCTAACCAAGTTCGGACATTCAAAACCAGGTTTTTGGTGTATGTTGCCACTAGGGATGGGCGAACAGAACGGAGTTTGGAAATTCGGTTCGGTTTGAAATTCGAGTTCGGTTTGGAAGTTCGGTTCGGTTGACCAAACAGACCGAGTTTGGTCCAAACTCCGAACTTCCGAACCGCATTTGCCCATCCCTACAAGCAACCCAAAATGGCCATTGTTAGACACAGGATGCTGGGCTGGATGGACCATTGGCCTGACCCAGTATGGCACTTCTTATATTCTTATTGTAATATCTAAGAGGAATTTCTCTCCTCTCTTTCCCAGTGTCCAATACCAAGGCAACTAAAATACTGAACTGCAGAAAATAAAAGTGCAGGGATGCAAATCTGGCAACAAGACAAATTTGGACATCTGATGTGGACATAAAAATAGGCTAGTGTTACGTCAAGTGTCTACTACCCGTCTTTTAGATTCTGCAAAACAATAAAAAAAACCTAATCAAAATTAATTGGGAAAATTACAGGGATTCAGTCCAGCTCACCAATACAGAAGGCAGCCATGGTGGAAAGCAACCATTATAATACCAACATAGATACTAGCAAGCTACGCACTACACCTTTCCATACACATTGTTATATGATGTATTTTTCTCTTTGCAGCTCTTCTGATGTGTTTGACAGACATTCTGGGGAAGAGACTCTCGAGATATCTGTGGGTTAATTGTTCTCCCTTTTCACTCGCTATAATTGCCCCACAAATCAAGAATGGTTACTTCCAGGAATGCAGAAATAAATTCAAAATTTAATCTCCCCCACCCCTACTTGCAGATCTAGTTTGATGAGCTCCAACAATTTGTTTCCCAGCAATTGGGTTATTTTTTTTATTATTATTTTAAAGCACTGAGGTTTTTTTTACACTAGAAAGCTCTTCCGCCTTCAGCTGTCTTTACCAACTAGGAATTCAATAAGAAAGAGGCCATTAAAGTTTACTCTTCCCCAGTTTAAATCTGGCACAACACACATTCACAGGCAACTTTTCCGACTCAACATCTTAGTAAATTCTTCCTGACAATAGTTAGTGACAAGCATGTCAAAAACAACAAACTCAGTCACATATAAGGCTTATCAATAATTTACTCCCTTTCCCCCCACGAGAGTCTGTGTGTTTTGCAATAATGAACTATATTATTTTAAAAATAAATAATAGGCGGTTGTCAGGCCGATTGTAGCTAGAAGTTATGAATTTGATTGATTGATTGAACATTTGACTTCATTCTCTCTAGCAAGATCAAAGAGAAACTCTTCCATTTGCCCAAGGCCACTTGCAATTTATTTAGAGATTGTGTTCATATCCCAGCAGGTAGCAATATTGGACTGAGGTACACAGAAAATTTACTCTTTGAGGTTTTTTCTAAGTCCAAGGGATGCAACAAATGAGATTTTTTTTTAGTTAATTAAATCATTAACCACTTAATCACTAAAAACAAGACATTAGATGCTTTCTCCCCACCCCCAACCCAGCTAGGGGTAAGTAGGAAACAAACCTAGTGTTGAAAACTGGCATTTTCAACATGGGGCCCTTGTTTTCAAACGTGACAGCCTCTAATTTTTTATTTATATGACTGTTTCTCTCTCTCTCTCTCTGTCTCTGGTTTTTAATCAGTATGACAGGCGCCAATGACACCCAAAAATGACAGGCGTATGAATTGCAATGAGGAGCTGCACGGCAGCATCCCCGGAGCTGCAGAGGAAAAGAGACACAAGCACAAAGGCACATGGGAAATGTGTGTAAAACAAATACTTCGACTATCCTAATGGTGGGGCCAGGTGCGGGTGAGGAAAGGACACCCTAGAGCTTGGCTTCCATCCCCACGACATGTCGTGGCAATTAGCAAAAAGCATTAGCTCCTTTTCTCATTAATATCCATGCACCAGCTGCAGGAATTTGGGTAGCCTTCCTAGTCCAAATAGTACTCTGGATGCTTTGTGTTTACTCAACATAAAAATGCAGGGATTAGCAGCATTTCATGAAGAAAAAGAAAATAAATCGGCACTGCCAGTCACGCAGGTGGCAGTTTGCTGGCTGGGTTCACCCGTGCATTCAGATTAGCGATGGTCGTCTCTGCTCAGGTCCTGGGTAGGGGACTGGAGAGAATAAAGGGGTATCATAGGGCAATTTCAGACGTTATGAGATCACAGTCAACCACAATGAAGCACAGTCAATCCTGCGACGGGGCCAAAGAGCCTTGAACGTCTGTTTGGCGTTATCCTGATTGGCGTTGACCAGAGTCAACCTGTAGGGGCCAAAGCCAACCATGGTTCCAAGGTCGGGACAGGACCATCCCCAGAATCGTGGTCAAAGCGATTCCCACCGGGAAACCGCAAAAAGTAATGATTGAACGGCAACCACCAGGCGGAATCAAATAAAATGATCCCCAGTCGTGGCGAAAGCACACAGCGTTGCTGTCAGGCAATGAGTAACATACAGACCTAGGAGGGAGATTTAAAGGGCACACAGCAACAGGGGAATGTGTTGGGCTAGAGCAAGGCAGAAGGGAGAGGAGAGCGGAGGGCAAGCGAGGAAGGGAGGAGGAGGAGGAGGAGGAGGTGGCGGGGCAGCAGCAGCAGCTGGGGCAGGCCGCCCCAGAGGGGACAACCGGTCAGGGGATGGAGGCACCCAAGAAACAGGTAAGGAGAGTGAAGGGGGGGCCCACACAGTGGCACAGGGTCACGAAGGGGGGTGCCCGGTGGGAGGGGGGGCAGGAAGGGGGGATGTGGGTCCAAAGGAACAAGGCACCTAACCCCCACCTTTATGACTCACAGACCCAGAAACGGGCCCGGGAGCCTGAGCCCCCAGAGGAAACCAGTGGAGGGCAAGCGGAGGAGGAGGAGGAGCAGGAGGAGGAACCGCATGAGGAACAAGGCACCCACGGGAGATGGAGGTACCAGCGAGGGGGGCAATCGGGGCACAAGGAGACCCAGGACTTCATACAGATCTGGGCGTCCCTGGAGCACCAGGTGGAACTAGCTGTGAACAAACACAATGAGCACGTGTTCACAGAGATCATGCAGGACATGGAGGTGGTGGGGCACCACAGGACCATTGCCCAGTGCCGCTCCAAGGTCAAGGTGCTAAAGAAGGGGTACAAGGCTATAAAAGACAATAACCAGCGGTCCAGACACGGAGCATGGACCGTCCCCTACTATGATACCCTGGACTGCATCCTGCACCTCAAGGGCTCCATAGTCGCCCCAGTGCTGTGGTCCAGGGCAGGGAACGGGTGGACGTGTCCCCACCCATGGCAGCCCCGCACGCAGGCACCGACTCTGGGGACCCAACCCACCCAGAGGAATGCCCTGGGACTTCAGGGAGCAGCAGGCCCCACTAACGAACAGGGGGAGAGGATGATAGCGGCCACTGACTACATGGAGGTGGCCACTGAGAGGGCCCTGAAGTACGCGGAGGCCAGGGACCGGCGCCTGGAGGTGTAAATGCACCTGGAAAGGAGACAGGAGCGCCGGTAGCACACCAGGCTGATGGAGGCATTGGGCCTGCTACATCAAGCCATCTATCGGCTGGGAGCAGAGCACACCAGGAAGATGGACCGGTCCCTGGATATCGGCACTTCACTGCGGCTGCATGCAGGGACCATGAGTGCTTACATCATGGTGGCTGCTCCCCCTGGCACCTTACTGGGTCCAGTGCCTCAGTCAGCCCCTGTGGTGCCCCCACCACCTCCCCAGCCACTGCCACGCCCGCAGGGTCCGTGCATCCGCCTCCTGATCCCACCTGGCCTCCAGAGGCAGCCGCCCAGGGGGCCTATTCAGTGCCACCCCTGCCCCCATCTACACTGCACAGGCTGGTCCAGACATGGAGGCCTCCCAGGACACGGTCGGGGAGACCGACAGCAGGGGTGAGGGGAGCTCCCAGAGCTCCATGGCACCTGCAGGGTGGCTGAGGGGATGTCCCAGGAAGCAGCAGAGTAGGGGGAGATGGGTACGGGGGAGGGGGAGGTAGGGTGGAACAGGGGGCAGCAGGGGGGGCACGGGGGCACATGATGTACAATAAACGCACAGGTGTATCCAACCTTAACCTTTATTGTCTGACAATCTGCTTTGGGAAGGGGCTGGGGGCAGTGCCTAGGGCGAGGCATGATGACAGGTGGGGCTGGCTGAATGTATGCCCAGCAGGCTCAGGTCCCGGCATCACTGGTGATACACCTTGCCAGAGCAGCATGGATCTGATTGGCATAGCAGTACTCCCTCGGGTTCTCCACATTCACATACAGCAGCACAGAGAATTCCAAGGCTGCCCCATCGGTCTCACAGATGTTGTGCAGGACACAGCAGGCACTGATCACGAGGGCCGAGGTCTCCATAGCGAGGTCCAGCCTACCTGCAAGGCACCTCCAGCGCTGCTTGAGGACACCGAAGGCCCTCTCGACCATGGTCTTTGAGGTGCATAGCCAGGAGTCGAACAGAGCCTTCACTGGGTTCCTGGGGACCGGGTACGTCTTCATGAGGCAGCGGAGGAGGAGATAGGCCGGGTCCCCCAGGATGCAGGGGGGCATGAGCGCCCCCTCGATCCTGGACATCCTTATGTCGGCAAAGTCCCCCCAGTACATCCGGGCAAAGAGGGGTGAGATGGTCAGGATTTGCACGTCGAGGCTGCATCCAGAGTGGCTGGTGAAGATGTCTATGAACAGGCCCCAGTGGTCAACAACCGCCTAGAGCTGCAGGGAATGGTACCCATGCCAGTTGATGTATTCCACAGCCTCCCTGTTGGAGGGGTGGAGGATCTCGATGTGGGTACCAGCCACAGCGCCCAGGCAGTTGGGGAAGCTGCCAGCCTTGAAGTTGGCCAGCATGGCCTCCTGGTCTACAAGCTGGATCACCCAGTCCAGGATCACGCCCTCCACTGCCTCACAGAAGTCCTGGAGGATGCCCATGATGGTGCTCAGTCCAACACCAAAGTGCTGCGCCAAAGACTGGCAGGAATCAGGTGTTGCCAGTGCCCAGACAGCTATGGCCCACGCGCTGGACCACAGGTATGGGGGAGCGCATGGGGGTGCGTTGCTGCTCCAGCCAGGGCACCACCAGATCTGCAAGGCGCAGGAGGCATCGCCTGTCCATCCAGAAGTGTGCCCTCGACGCTGCATCATCCCACTGAGCCAAGTCCCCGGCCCACCATTCCTGTGCCCACTCTGTGACCCAGCGCCACCATTGCATGGGCATGGCGAGCATGGCAGCTCATCCCATGGCCACTCGGTGCCAGTGGTGTCCCTAAGGGCAGCTGCCCATTCTCGGGCAAGGCTCAGGGCCCGTTGGTACACCCCTGCTGCCTGCAGGGCCCTGAGCCAGGCCAGGGAGTGCCGGCACCCATGGTGGGAGCGCCGGCCGGCTACTACGCTCCTAGCCAGGCACCCCCAGATGCGGGCACCCAGGTGGAGCAGGTCAGTGGAGAGGCCCATGGGGTCAGTGTGCGTGGCTCTCCTGCCCGTGTCCCAGGCCCGCCCTTGCACAGTGCCATGCCCTCGCACAGGGGGGGACCCCCAGCACATGTGTGTTGGCCGCCCTTGGCTGCCTGCCCCACCTCCAGATGGCTTGCGGTTGGTGGGTGGGTGCTGGGGCACCCCCACACCCTGGGTGCACCTGTGCTCCCGCCATGGGGGCTCGTGCCCCAGGCCCACATGCACGCATCTGTGTGGTCCGCAGCTGCTTGCCTGTTGCCATCACCTCCCTGCTATCAGTGCTGCCTGTACAGCCTGTGCGCTCGGTTCATGCAACTATGCTGGGTCAGCTCCCCATGCATTGCTTGCTAGCCGTCCCATGTTGCAGCCTGTGGTCTTATCGCGTGTCCTTGGAGCTCCCCTGCTTCCCTTCCCAGTCCCCATGGGAATGAGGGGGCCCTCAGTCCTTGCTGTTCAGACCCTCTGCCTACTGGACCATGGCAGGCTGTGCTACACCGGCCCCCCCCATACCCTGGATCACCTGGTGGCCCCCACAGCTGGACCTTCCACGAGACTATGGTCCTCTGTGACTGTGGCATTCCCTGGCTGTGCAACTGCTACTGTGCTGCCGTGACACCCTCTCTGGTGCCTATGCAAGTCTGAGCTCCAGGCTTTGCTACTTTGGCTATGTGGTGAGTGCTCGCGAGTGCGCAATCCATGAGGAGGTGCTTGGCCTCCGTCCCTTTCCCGATGGGCGAGTTCCGGAGATGCGGTGCTCGCATGTGGTGTGGTTCCCGGTGGAGACTGTGTCTGCCCTCTCAGTGTGTAGCCTGGCTGGGTTCGCAACCTGTCTGGAGGAGGGGGGCCCTGCCCTGACTGTTTTCTTCTTTGACTGCATTCACGGGGCGCATGGCTACCAGTGGTCGTGTGCGGTGGCTTATCACCACCTTGGCCACCTGCTATGGCCCCCTGCTGCTTACTATGCCTTGCCAGAGCCCACTGGACCGGAGCTGGTGGCGCTGGCTGCTGTGTGGTCCCAAGCTGATGTTCAGGTGGGGCTCACTGTGGCGGATTCATTGGAGGCCTACTACCTCATTGCCCACCACATGGTGGGGCTGAGCTACCACCAGGGCATGCTTCAGTGACCCCACTACGTGCATCTGGTGGGCCTGCCTGTCCCAGGCCCCTTCCTGACCCAACAGACAAATGTTGGGGCAAAATAATCTCTCTCCCAAGGAACAAAGTCCCTACAAATCACAAAGTGAAAAAAGAAGAGAGAACAAAAGCAAATGCAAACACTGCAAGACCAATAAAATTGTAAAATATGGAAACTCGATAGAATATTGGTCCTTGAGAATTACAGGGAATGAGGTTGCATAGCAGCACTTACGATGTAAGAAGTGTGACAATTACATTTGTGTATTGAGAGAGTGCAGTAGCGGGTGAATCCAAACCTGGAAAAGCTCCGGGCTTCTACGGAGGCGCAGTTATAAATATCAGCATACCGATCCACTGAGGAAGGGGGGTATACCCCCGAAACGCATCTGGAGGTGTTGAAGGAGTATGACGGTGTCAGCAGATCATTGGTTGATCTTTTCCCCCCCAATCACAACCAAAAAAACAGGTACACTGTTTCATACAAGACCAAAAATGTATAGTGTAGCCACTATAGCCCAAACAGAGTGCTAACGCCAAGAGACAAAATTGCTACATTTGGCATTCAGCCTTAAAAATGGTATGAGAAGAGAGGAAGACCAATTCTGTGGACAGAAGGAGGTTCACTCACTGCTCACCCTAAGCCAGCCTGCACGTATAAGTCAGCAAGTGGGTTTGCAGCATTCAAAAGGGACAAAGTGGGGATTTTCTTGTTGACACAAAGGGTGAAAACAGGCATGATGCTAATGACCCTTTATTAACCACCCTTGGTGGTTATTTATGCATGTTGCAGGGCTGTATTGGTGCCCTATACAGTCCTGCAACATGCAGAAATGACCACCAAGGGTGGTTAAAGGGTGGTTAGCGTCATGTCTGTTTTCACCCAAAGTCTTTTATATGTCACATGCTTATGAATATGTCCCACTGAGGAAGGGGCTTGTGCCCTGAAGTGCATTTGAGATTGCGTTTTATTGCTTTTGATATTGTCGCATTACATTTGACCTTTGGGTTTTATGTCAATTCATTGACTTTTATAATTGTTTATAATTTGGACATTGATTGTTACATGAGGTTTTTGTTCATTAGTCCTACCTTTATTTGTGGGCAGGGGGGGTTGATAGTTATACAGACGCACATATACATTTTTGGTATTGTATGAAACAGTGTACCTCTGTTTTTTTGGTTGTGATTGTGGTTGTGTTTTAGTCTTTGGCTGAACAGCGGTCCAGTTGCTGCTGGGGATCCTTCCCCCGGTGGGGTGTTTTGTGTGTTGACTTTTTTTTCCCTAGAGGGATCTTAAATACATATTTTACAATTTTATACTTTGTTTATTCATAATAGTAGTCTGTGGTGGTTGTGTTTATATACACTGTATCACCAGTAGACCTAGTATCACAATTGATTTATATATAAAAGATTTTTTATTCAGAAGTACATTGGTCTTGCAGTGTTTACATTTGCTTTTGTTCTCTCTTCTTTTTTCGCTTTGTGCCCTTCCTGACCCCCTGCAGCGAGCTGTGAGGCCCCCTGTGTCTTCGGTGCCATGGCTGACCGCCCCACTGTGTGCCCCCTGCACCCCCCTGCTGGCTCAGGGCACTGGCCGCACGCTCCTTGCCGTTCCGGCCTTGCGGTTGCTCTGGCCGGTTCGCTTGCCTCAGTTCTGCTCGCCTGTGTTGCTCTGCCCCCTCCATGGGCACCCCCTGGCCTTTGCTGCCTGTGGTGTTCCCCTCCATGCCTGCCCCCCCTCTTTGGCTTGTTCCTGCTGCCTGACCCCTCTACTGGCCCTCCTAATGGTGTTGTCATCTTTTGGCCGCCCGTCCGTTCACCTGTGTCCATGACCTGCCCCCCCGTGGCTGTGCAGGACTTGGGGACCCTGGACAGCACCTCCCTGCTTCCTCCGGGGGTGGGAGGGGGCCTGCCTGTGCTGCACACCTGTTCCATCCCCGGTCATGCCTTTGCATCAGCGCATGGGATCCCTGCTGACTGGACCTGCCTTGGACCGCTCCGGTGCCTTCCCCGGCTTGGTTGCCCGCCCCCTGTGACAGTGCTCCATCCCTGTGGGGGCCCCTGTGACCTAGGGTGTCTGTGTTGCTGTTGGGTGTCCTGTGCTGTCAGTGGGGTTCTGGGTGCCTGTCACCATGTCCTGGTCTGTTCCCGGCCTGGTCCCCTCTGCTTCCTTGGCCCGGGGCTCCCCCTCCTCCCCCCCCAGCCGTGGTGCTGTGTTTGTTTGCCTTCCCGGTGTGCTTCCCCCTTCCTTTCTTGTTCAGGTGTGTTTGTGTCCAGGTGTGTGTTTGTGTTTTGTGTTCTGCCTTGTCTGCGGCTTGCCTGTGCCTCTTGTGTATGTGCTGCCTCAGCCGCTCTCCTCCCTCCTCCCTCTCCTTTCCCATTTCCCTTGTGTGGGCATTGCCTTTTGGCGCTTTTGGCTCCATTTGCCCTCAGTCGGCCATGTTTTCCTCCCACCCCGGTGTCTTCTGGGTGTTCTGACCATGGTCTGGAATCGGCATAACGTCTGTTGCACTGCCCCGGGCCGTGGTCTGTCTGTCTGTTTCCTTGCTGTGGTACCACTCCCGTCACGTCTGTTCAGGGCCTTCCTGGATAATGAGAGGGGGTTAGTTGGCTCGCCACGGTTGGGAATCCACTGTGGTGACCCGGGAGCGCGTAATGTCTGAAATTACCCATAGAGACCTGTAAGGAATGTACCAACATTACTTGAAAGGCCACTAGAACCGGTCTAAGGAATGTACCAACATAAGGATTGGTAGGGAGAGGGTGACTTTTTTCCAGGACTCCAAGTGAACCCACCTAGGAAAGGTTCTTTTGAAGTCATAGGCATATTGAAATGTATTCATTTATCAAAAGTGGCCTAAGTTATGAAAATGAATGGGGTTCCATTTGTTTTCATAATTAATGATTTCATAATTAATTTAAAGAAGCCAAATTTGCACACTCCTATATATTGTCCAAGTATGAAGATTTCCCATATTATCTCTAAAATGGAGATCGTCTAATCATCCCCTTTCTGATGGCTGAGCTGATATAAAGGTCATGTTCAGACCTGGACAAGCTACATAGACTATCTCTCCATTGCAGTGTTCATGTGTGCTGCTGCTGCTTGAGTGACTGCAAAGTCACTGCAGTATGGCATGGTGTAGACTATCCTGTGATTCAATCTCGGACGATGAATGAATTGACTCTTGCAAATGTTTGTGGGTTTATCGAGACCTTCAGCGGAGAACTGCCGGATGTTTTTTCTACATGGTGCTCAGGAATGACAGAGCCCTCTAGGGGTGTGCAATTCATTTTTGTTTTGTTCCATTACTAAAACAAATGATGCCCCATTTATTTTAGTACCTAAGAAATGAAAATGAATTAATTGGGAAACAAATGGGCCAGAAAATGAATGAAATCTCATCTCCCCCCACCCCAACATTCCCATCCTACTTCCCTCTCCCGTTTCCATTGAATGAGTCACCATCCAGCCTGTCCCCTGGATTCATTTTTGACTTCTCCCTCTCCTTTACGTCTCAGATCCATGCTGTTGCCAAATCCTGCTGCCTTGCCCTGTATAACATCGCTAAAATCCAGCCCTTGCTACTGTTGCTACAGCAAAAACCCTAGTTCCCGCTCTAGTCATCTCTCGCCTTGACTACTGTAACTTCCTCCTTACTGGTCTCCCCTGCCCTGATCTCACCCCCCTCACCTCCGTTCAACACTCTGCTGCCAAAGTCATTCCCCTTGCCTGTTGTTTTGACCACATTCAGCCCCTCCTCTCTGTCCTGCACTGGCTCCCTCTACAGGAACGCATTAAGCACAAGCTCCTGGTCTTCACCTTCAAGGATCTTCATGGCCTTGCTCCCCCATATGGCTCAGCTCTTGTATCCTGGTATATTCCTGTCCGGGAGCTTCGTTCCTCCTCTGCTCCCACCCTCACCTGCTTGCGACTCCCCATATCATCTAAACGTCTTCTATAAATAAATAAATAAATAAATAAATAACAATAATAATAATAAATAATAAGCTCAAACTGCAAGTAAAAAACAGAGGGGAATGGGAGCAGACATGGGAGGCAGTCACGAGATCTGCTTGACATCTGTGCTGACCATTTGGCATCACAAACACATCTCGGTGATCTCAATCTCCATGGCAATGGTGGCACATACAGAAGAGTTACCCTCGGATAGGACTTTCTTTACGCATGTTTCCAATGAATCAGAGGAGGCTGGGGGGAGGGCATTCAAATCAACAGACCCTTCGAGGCTCCCCTGCCAACTCACTCTGTGTACAAATTAGCTCTCTGTGTGCTTCTCAGAGAGATATATCTGCTCTATATGGGGTTCCTGCCTCGATGATTTCTACAAGGGGACACTCTGAGACAGTTGGGGGTGCCAATGTTGCCCTGATGAGGTTATCTCTCTGCAAGGGAACACCCTGAGACATTTGGGGACTCCAATGCTGCCCTGCTGGAATCTGGGAGGGCAATTGCCCCTACCTTGGGTCATTTTAGACGTGATGGACCCGGAGGCCTGCCACGCTCAATCACGGACTGGGATCCATTTCGGATCCCAGTCAGGAATCAGTCCGGCCATCCATCAGACGTGCCAGCCTGAGTCCTACTGGGGATCGGGGAGGGGGCGGGGCTGCGTGGTGCGACCGCACAGCCCCGCCCCCACATGCTCCCCCAGCTGTCCGCTCCCCAGGAGACGGGCGGATGCAGCAGCCAATCCAGCCACTGCACCCGATCCCGACCCGTGGTCAGGACCACGGTCCTGGTGGGCTGAAGGTAACAGACGTTACCTTCGGCCCATCCCGGATTGTGGCCACCATGATCACAGTTTGGGCCCGATCCCACCACGATTCTGGACCTCTGGGTGGCCGGAGGTCCAGAATCGTGGTGAATTTGATTCCTGCCAGTGGTTCACCATGGTGAACATCTGACGGAAATCAAATAGACGTTACGGGAATCATGGCCACCACAGGGGATTCACTGTGGTTGACCGTGATCTCATAATGTCTAAAAATACTCTCAGTCTCCGGGTGCCTTGTTTGCCTCAGGTCCGGAATCAAGTGTCAGGTCCAGAACCTTTCTCCGTATAATTATCTAGATGCTGCTCACTGAAATAGACAGGGTATATAACAAAATAATTATTCTGCCTCCTGCGGACATTCTGTGCATCTTGAAGCCTTGACAGACTTGGGGAATCCTATGTTAGTGCCTGTCTGGAACCCGCTGCTTGCCAGGGTCTTCTCTGTCCTCTGTCCAGTTGCTGCGTGCCAGTCTGTGTATGATATTTCTGCCTGGGGTACTCTCTGCAGCTGTAGAGGGGTCAGTGGGGTCTAGGGTGGACTTTTTGAGGATGGGAGAGACAGTGGCCTGATTGAAGGCGGAGGGGAAGGAGCCAATGGAGAGGGAGAGATTGATGGGGAAGAGGGGACAACAGTGTGGGAGGGGATTGGGTTGAGAGAGCAGGTGGAGGGGTTGGAGGAAGGGAGCAAAGGGGAAAATGGAAGTTGGATCAGACTGCGTGTTTTTACACACACATTTCTCCTGCGTGTTTGCTGTTACATCCTGAGCTTTCTGTGTGTCTAAATCACTCACCCAGATCTTAAACATCTGGCTCTTTGAACTTCTATGTAGAACTTCTCCCAGAACCTTTGTGTGTAAAAAGTTCTCCTGGTAAACTGCTTTGCTCCAGGCAGCTGTGTTCACTTGGTTTCCATGGCAGCCCCTCACATCTACAGCTGTGGCTACTTTGGACTGCCTCAGGGCAGTGTTTGTGTGAAGAATGCATCCAGGAACTTCCTCAGGGCAGTGTGCATGTGAAAAATGCATCCGGAATTTACATGTGGACTTGTAAACCCAGAAGATTAAAAGATGAGCACTTTAAGGTGTGTGTAAAAATGCCCACTCTAAGATTGTGATTCTCATACCAGAACAGTTCAATTGAAGCCAATGGGACTACTCAAGGCAGAGGCAGGAAGAGGAAGTGAAGTACAGGAAATTGAAGCAAACTGTTCTGCCTCAGTTTCCTGTCTCCACTAGGCAGATCTGTATATTGGGCAGGGATCACTCCAGAGGCAGGGGGTGTGGTACAGGCTTGGACAGAAGGCCTATCATGTGGGGTTGGGGGGCCATGCTCAGGCATGTCAGTGGCTCTGGGGAGCCAGCCGCTACACAAACTCCCAGAATGCTGGTTTGAGACCCAGGACCTGACAGTGGTAAAAAGTTTCCAGGCTGGGGTAATATATGAGCACATGGTTGATCTGAATTAACTGTTGATGATCATCTGTTCCTAATATTTGGGACTAGAAAAAAGCAATGGAAGGCTGAACAAACAAAGCTAGGACACAGAGAGGTTTCCCACATACGGTAGCTTTAATATGGTTTAGAGAGAGGAGGGAGAAAATAAAACCTAATGTTTTCTTTAAAAACAAACTTCATTAAAGACTCGTGTAGCAGTTTGTTTGGTGTAGTAAGAGGCCAGTGAAGTTGCAGTTAACTCCTCAGGACAGCCACACAAGATGTTAACCAAAGAACATGCATACACATAAAGTACAACTACTTAACAGTGATTACCACTCACCAGAGGGCATTTATATCCATGCTGTTGCCAGAACCTGTTTTCTCACTGAAGGAATGATTAGTTAATGAGGCCTGGCTGTTTTTAGAGTTGATCTAAACAGCTGAAAATAATCATGTGGAAACAAACACATCAGTGCAATTAGTTCAGCCTATGGTGGGCTTGGGTTCTTCATTGCTAGGTTGACACTGAATTATAAGAACAGATCATGCTCTTTTTTTTTCAGATATTGTCCTAGCAAGGATGGGGTGGGGTGGGGTGGAGGAATCAAGTGGCATGGAGTTCCACGGGAAAAATAAACTGTGATATAATTCCAAGGAAATGAATAAAATTAATTTGACTCCAATATTGGTAAGAATTAGAGCTGAAATGTGTAGGGATGTGCAGCACTTACCTCTTTTGTTTTCATTTTATGCGATAAAAACCCATCCATTTGGGAGGTTTCATAAAACCCCCATTTGTTTTTGTTTATTTTTTCATTTTTAAAATAATAATAATAATAATAATAATTTTAAAATTACTGTACATGTACAAATGGCTGCTGGAGCCGTTTTGCGTATGTATGGCCCGTTTCCAAAATGGCAGTGCTGGTGCTGCCACCATTTTGAAAAAGGGTGTGCATGTGCAGAATCGTCCGGTGACCACGTGCAGTGATTCTTTTACATTTAATTTTTTAAAAAAAATGTAAATGGCTGTGAGGGCCGTTATGTGCACGCATGGCCTTTCCCAAAATGGCGGTGGCAGCATCACTGCCATTTTGGAAAAGGACAGCCAATCTTCAGTTTTTTATAAAAAAATATTATTTTTTATTTTAATTTTATTTTTAAAATAATTTTTATTTTTAAACAAAACCGAATGGAAGCAAAGAAATGTTTTACCAATTTGTTTTTTTTAACATGAGTTGAACATGAGCCTTGGTTGACGATCTCCGTCTGGCGTTGGACCAGGGTCATCAGACCGTCCTGCTAGACCTTTTGGCTGCATTCGACACAGTCGATCATGAGGTGTTGGTGACTCGCCTGCAGGACCGTGCCAGAACTGGCGGAATGGTCTTGGACTGGTTTCGTTCGTTCCTGGCCGGGAGAACTCATCGGGTGGTCTTGGGGGAGTGTACATCTTCCCCCCGGGACCTCACGTGTGGAGTCCCGCAGGGTGCCATTCTGTCCCCCCTCTTGTTTAACATCTATATGCAGCCGTTAGGGGAGATTGTGAGAGGGTTTCAGGGCATGCAGTGTCATCAGTATGCTGATGACACTCAGCTCTACCTCTCCTTTTCCATCGACCCAGGCCATGCAGTCTCCTTATTCTCCCAGTGCCTGTCAGCTGTGGGGGCTTGGATGAGGTCGAGTCATCTGCAATTGAATGCTGACAAGACAGAGGTGATGTTGGTGGCCGAGGGCTTGGGGGACCTGGGGGTGGTTGGATCTCCTCTTGTTGGGGGGGTTTGCCCTCCCATGGTCTCTCAAGTACGGAGTCTGGGTGTGCTCCTCGATTCACGGCTCAGCCTGGAATCTCAGAGGCGGGATATAAATTTTAAATAAATAAATAAATAAATAAAAACAAACAAACAATGGGGGTCAATTCGTTTTAGTAACTAATACAAATGAAAGGAATTCCACATCCCTAGAGGTGAGTACTTGCCCAAATGCGCCAATCCAAATGATATGACCCGAAATGAATGAACTGAGCAACGAACACTACTCTATCTATTACTCAGTTTTGTCATTCATCTTAATAACGTCATTTGTTTTGTCCATTTCCTGTGCTTACCCTGTCCATTTTCATTGTTCTCGGTGAAAATGGCTGGAAACAAATGAAACGAAAGAAATGAACAAACCAAAATGGTAATAAAAAAATTAAATAAATAAACAATGGGGAAAAAAACCAACCCAAAAACCCCACGGTTGCTCAAACATTGCTTGAATGTCATTTGGGTTGACTACACTTTGTTCAAAATTGGGGGGGAAAAACCTTGCTACTCATTTCAGCTCTAGAGAAAAACTAATGCACTTATTCATCAAGGAGGATAAGCAAACACCAACCGTAAGCATGCGGCTAGGCCCCTAAAATCTTTAGTAGTGATACAGCCCAAATGCTAACGAGGAGTAATTACGGGGAGTAGTTTTGATAATTCAGCCAAGCTGAAACAGGCAGTGGATTTGTTATTGTGGGCATTATTCATAGGATGTTTTCAAGCAAGCAAGGTGACAGGGGGAGGGGAGGTCCATAGGTGCCACATGGCTCTGCCATAGAGCACCCGCACAGGTAGATTCAAACATGTGGCTCCCAGTGTCGCCACCACAGCCATAGAAGCAGCCCATATGTTTGGCTGGCCCCTCACAGAGCACTCCAGATTTCCCGGCATGGCTTTGTGCATGGCCATGAGTGAGTTCTGTGGCTCATGGGTATGTGCATCCAGCCATACCACCTTAAGATAGACAGTCGGATCCAATGGTTCCTGGGTGGCCATTTGGGGGAGCATCTTCTCTGAAAACACCCATATACATTAACTACCACTCTGCAGCTTGGAAACCCAGCTACTGTACTTGAGATCAGTACTTGAGAGGTCGATTGCAAATCACCATGAGTTTACCATTTATCACCTTCCGCTTTCCCCCCCTCCCCCAAAAATGAAAGAAGTGAGCATGCGGCTCTCGTCCATATGAAGATTTTGGTCTGTGGCTCTTGGGTTTGAGAACTTTGCTCACCCCTGGTTTAGACAGAGGACGCCGTACAATTCAAGCATCTGGGTAGACCCATTAAATTACCCGTACCCAAATTGAATAGAAAATTTCAGGTATGAATTGGTACCTGATTATGCCTTGAATCAGAGACCTGATATCCTGGAATATTATCTTTCCAACCCAATTTTTTTGGTTTTCCATTCCGATTTTTGGGGGTAACCAGAAAATTGGTATATTGGTAAAAGAATTTACCCATTTTTCAGGTATCCAGGTACCTGATTGGTGATCGGGTAGCCCGCCACATACCCGGCACAGTACATGAACATTCAGGTATTACCCACAGGTACCAAATTTCAGCTCTAATCTGGAGGTTGATCCCAACTCACACAAAACCCCTCTAAACCAGAACTTCCAAAGCTGTACGTCTGGAGTACACTAGATGGTAGTGGTGGTGGTGGGAGTCATGCTAGCTGTGGCAGGAGTTGCAATGGAATGTCTTTATTTGCTGTCTGGGTCCCAACATTGGCCTTTTTTACATGGGCCTCTCCCACTCATGTACATGCAGAAATCTGCGTGTTCGTGAGTGGGTGCGATCTATGCAAACGATATGGTACGCGTGGTGAACGGAGGTGCATGCGTGCTCCTGCCTAACATGCATCCCCATTCACCAGTGGCGGCCCTCGTCTGAGGACACCTGGGGCAGTGCCCTGCCCCCTCTTTCCCCCACCCCCCCAGGTGCCACTGACAGCACGCTCACTGACTGAGCGCTCTGTCTCTGCCGGCAGCCTGAAATTCACATCGGAGCGCCGCGCTGCTCCGATTGCCGCAGTTTGGCTTGCCAAGCAGTCAGAGCAGCATGGTGCTCTGATGTCAATTTCAGGCTGCCGGCAGAGACGGAGCGCTCAGTCAGTGAGCGCTCTGTCTGGAGTCCCAGAAGGGACAAACTTGGACTGAATGTGTGCCGGGCAGCTGAGCGTTCAGTCCAAGCGCACCGCTGGGAAATGAAATTTCCCACTTGCGGCAGCTTTGCGTTGAGCCCCATGTCTCACCTGGGCATTTAGTGGAGGCGCTCGGCGGTGAGATGTGCTGTGGCGCGCATGCTTGAACTGTCTCAGTTGAGCATGCACACCGCAGCACTTCTTGCTGCCGAGTGCCTCCACTGAATGCTGAACTGTCTGGTGTCTGCTTACCCTGCTCTGTGCTCAGTGAGTAAACATGGGTGGGGGGCTCGGGGAGAGAGACTGGGGGCCTAGGATAG
>QEPC01003796.1:3401457-3413313 GCA_003113815.1 Sphenodon punctatus | reverse complement strand
TTTAGAAAGGAGTCTGTGTGCTTGAACAGGCAGTTTGTTGGTGAAGCTACTAGGGATGCTGGTCTGGATGTGTCTGATTTGGTGGCAATGCATCCCTGAAACTGACCAATTTTTTAAAAAAGGCCTGTGTGCGTGCACAGGTGTTTGGCTGCCGGGGATGCCTTTGGGGCTTGTGGGAATGGTTTGTTTTGTTTATGTGTGGTTTTCTGGTTTTTATATGGGTTTTGTTCACTTGATGATGTGGAGTGTTAAATACTAATCCCCCCCCAACGCACACGCAGCAGAGGGTGAGGGGGAATTATTATTTAATGCCCCGTGATTCAATTGTGGTTTTGAAATCATGAGATGTAACAGTTAGTCTGGTGATCTTATGGGTGTTCAAAATGCTAGAAATGTGATGTTTGTGATAAAATTGAGGTTTTGAAATCGTGAGATGTAACCGTTAGTCTGGTGATCTGCCTGCTTTTAAACCTGGCAGAGGGGGTGAATATAACCTGCCTAACTGAAATTACTGGATTAAGTAATGTAATGTCCATCCAATGTTAAACCTGGGAACTCCTTGCTGCTGGCTGGGTTATGCCCTGGCTCCACCTACCGTATCCCTGGCTCCGCCTACCGTATTCCTGGCTCTGCCTAACGTATCCCTGGCTCCTCCCCTAGGCGTAGCTCCACCCCTAGGCCCGTCGGCCTTACTACCCCAGTGCCCCTCCAACATCGAAACCCACCAGCTGGCCCTGCCATTCACTCCCCACTTATCCCCATGTATGGAGCAACCAGAGAAAAGGGAGGTTACTCCATGCGTGGGGATGAGTGGAGAGTGAGTGGGGATCCGTGTGCAGCCATATGCTTGCCCCGCCCACCCGCTGCACATGCACCGACATGCCCATGGACCTTCCACCTGGTGGCACCATGTAAAAATAGCCTACATATTTAAGTCTCAAAAAGGGGTCACATGGGGAAGAAAGTTTGGCAACCATTGCCCTAGTGCTCCTTACGTTTGTTCAATCCTTTTCTCAGTCTTATCCCATGCTTCACTTAAAGGATGGCAGCATTCCCCAAAGTCTTTCATCTTTATGATATTCCTCATAAAACCGAAAACAAGAACAAAACCACTAGGCCAAAATCCCCTACTCAACAGTTACGCTGTAGTTACTCAAGTATAGCTTTTGGTTTTGTCTCAGTTAGCACCCCACAATTTAGCCTGCCCTATTTAACTGTCCTCCACCTTTTTATTTTTCAAGAAACCAATTGGCATGAACACACCCGGAATAGAACATTTGCCAGCGGGGTCATTGTATAATAATAATCTTTATTTTTAACATATCTGGCTATGAATAAGAATCTGAGGTTTGTTTTAAAATGTTAGCCGCCCCGAGATGCCTGAGGCAGGATGGGGGCGGCATATAAACTTTAATATAAATAATATAAATAAATATCCAAAGACAGATTTCTTTTGACCTCAGAATTTTGGTCATAAGTCTAGACGTTGTTGTCTAAGCTTAAAAAAAAAAAAATAGAGACAATTTTTTGTACCTATAATACAACATCTCTACAGTTCCCCATCTTTGACAAACAGTAACACGTGATTTCTTTCTTAATGGATGATGTCCATGGAACTTCTTCCATGTTCAACAGACCCATTGAGTAACTTGGACTTTTCAACAGGCGGCAGAGTCAGTCAGGACTAGTGCTGAAATGTGCCCCATCAAAATTCCAGTACCCAAATCGAACCAAATATTTTGAGTACTTTTCAGCACCCAAACTAATTTTCTACTGGATACCCCGAAATGCTGAAATACCAACAACCAGTATACTGAAATACCTATTTCAATCCTGAATTTGTCTGGATTTGGGGATTGTTTTCAGGTATTATTTGGGGATTTTGAGTAATTTGGGGTACTTGAAAAATCCATGACCGAAATTTCATTTTTTGGAGTACTTGATTAAGATTCAGATACCACTTTGGATACCGAAAAAAAGTACCTGAAAATGCAGGTATTACCAAATCAGGTTACAGTTTCAGATCTAGCATAATTTCTCCAGAAGATTAAGACTGATGAAAATAAAAGGAGGAGAGGAAGAAGGGAATATTTCATTATGCAAAACTTTAACCAGGTACTAATTCACTTGGGGGGAAAAAGCAACAAGCAATACAAGTCGGTTTCCATGCTTGAAAACAAACAAACAAACAAACAAACAGGGAGGTGAAATTTAAACCCCAGTTTAATAACGCTATTACTTAAAAGGGTTTAACATGTGGGACAATGTCCCTAAGCATCAATATACATACAGTATATTGATGTATAAGTAATAGCATCATTAAATTGGGTTTTCCCCTTTCCCCTTATTCTCTTGTGCGTGGGTTGTGGTAGACTAGTCAGTCTTTGACTCAGGGGATCATTACTGCCATTGAGATTTTGTGGTTGAGGGGAAATTTAAACCCCTAACACTTCACATACAGCTGCATGGCAATTTAAAAAAAAACTGGAAGATTTCATTTACACACTTGAGCTGAACTTGGATCGACTCACAAAGGATGAACATATTTCTCCTGACATTTAATGTTGTCTGATGACATGCAACATCACTGCTGTTTCTTGGTGATGTAAGTGCTGTAAGTGATACCAGTTGTCATCAAACATCATAAAAAAGCCAGGCACGCCTTGAGTCATCAATATTTATTGTTCTTTTAGAGTGGAGCCTGTTTCGAATTTGGGTGCAGATGGGTTTAATTTTTTAATGGAATCCTTTAAACAAGCCCCTATCTAGTATAGAATATCAGGCCGGGAAGGCTCTGTTGACATGATGCAATTGAGATATTCTGGCAGCGGGAGCAGAAAACAATCTTCTACACACACACACACACACACACACACAAAGGTGGGGTTGATGGATCAGGTTTTTAAAAACCAGATACAGACTTTGCATTCAAATCCTCCCTAGGTCAGGGATGACTGTAAGTTGGGCAACTGCCTATATGATTAGATGGATCTCTGTGGTTCCTAGTGGATTTATTTTATTTTTAAAAAGACATCATTCCAGATGATGGGGGACAGGTTGGGGGACAGGTCCCTCAGCGGTACTGGGAGAAAGCAGCCGTGCTGGCGTTAGATGTCAATGCGGCCATCCCTGTGTGGGACACAACTGCAGTTTGTGCGGAGGCGCAGGTTACTTATGGGCGGCCTGGTTTTACCCCGGGTCTGCACGCCTACGCCATCCCCATCTCATTGCCCGGCGACCACTTGTCTTTAACTACCAAGGAGAAAATATGGAAGGGTGAGTTTCTCGATATCTTTATGTTATTGCATGGGGAGGAGCCGGGCAATGGGGGCGTGGAAGCGGACAAAGGGGACAAGGGCAAGTGCAAGAAACCACTTGTACCCAGGACGTGGGAAAACTGGTCTGCTTGCTTTTTTATTTACATGGGGCTCGTGGCTTACAAATTCCCGAATAGGGCATGGCAGTTAATTCAGTACGCTGCAATTATCCAGAAGGCCTATAGCGATTTTGGGGGGCTAGCCTGGCTGGAATACAACGAGATGTTTCGGCATAGGGCAGCATCTAACCCACACACCCGCTGGGACATTATTGAATATAATTTGCATTCCCAAATTATGGCCCCCCACCGCCCAGTGGCTGGCATCCGCACGGGGAGCAGGGTAGTGATCCTGGGGCCTTCAAGGGCATCTTCTGGGAGGCAGGTATGCTGGACGTACAACGCGAGGGGGTGTTTTCGTTTCCGGTGCAAATACTCTCATTTCTGTTCCAGCTGTGGAGGTGGTCACCCCGCCTTGTCCTGCCGTAAAGGGCGCCCTGAATCAGGAAGGCAAAGGTTTGCTAACGGGGGAGCGAAACAGGAATGGTTTGGGGGGGGCACACCAAGCTGTATCTGGCGCCTACGCCAATAAAGCTTGAGGTTCTCCGCCCTTTGATGCAGTGTTATCCGAACAGGGTAGATGCTGACTATTTGTGGTGGGGGTTTTCAGAGGGTTTTGAGATCCCATACACAGGCCTACGGGTGGATATGATCACTTGGAACCTTAAGTCTGTGCGGGGGGTGGAAGGGGTAGTGGGGAAGAAGATACGTAAGGAGATTGAGGTTGGGAGGGTAGCAGGTGCATATGACTCCCCGCCTTTCTCTCCCCTGCATTGCTCCCCACTGGGGGTAGTGCCAAAAAAGGCACCCGGCAAATTTCATTTGATACACCATCTGTCCTACCCCAAGGACAGCTCAGTTAATGATGGGATTGATCCCGGTTTGTGCTCGGTACAATACACATCGTTCGATGCAGCTGTGCGCACAGTGAGGGCATGTGGCAAGGGGGCACTAATGGGGAAGTGCGACATAAAGTCAGCTTTCCGCCTCCTGCCGGTATCCCCGAGGGATTTCAACCTGTTGGGTTTTTCATTTAACGGCCAATTTTTTAATGATAAAGCCATGCCTATGGGCTGTGCCATTTCCTGCGCTGCATTCGAGCGTTTCCAGCACTATGCTGGAGTGGGCAGCTAAGGCCCGCATGGGTGTAACGTCCATATCACACTATCTCGATGATTATCTCTTCTCAGGGTGGGCGGGTACCCAGGAATGCGCCCATTTAATGGGTGTGTTTGCTACGGTTAAGGGTGAATTGGGCATCCCACTGGCCGAGGAAAAAACCGAGGGTCCTGCAACACGCATCTCCTTTTTAGAGATAATTATTGACATGGTGTCTTGCACATCTAGTCTCCCACCAGACAAACTGGCCACATTGCAGGGACTGATCACAGACACTATGGCTGCCAAAAAGGTGATACTGAGGGCGCTTCAAACTTTACTGGGTCACCTCAACTTTGCATGTAGGGTTGTAGCCCCGGGTCGGGCGTTCTGTGCATGGCTCGGCCGAGCAACCGCAGGGTTGTCAGCTCCCCACCATCGCGTACGCATAACTCAGGGGATAAGGGCGGACCTCCTGGTATGGCTTACATTCCTTCAGAACTACAATGGAATCTCCTTGTGGAGGGAGGTACGACTACTTGAAGCCGACATGCAGGTGGTATCCGATGCTGCCGGTGGAATTGGCTTTGCGGTGTTCTTTCAGGGTAGCTGGTGCGCCCAACACTGGCCGCTGGACTGGGCGGCCAGCGACCTTGTCAGGGACAATAACATTTCTAGAGCTCTTCCCACTCCTGGTAGCATTGGAGCTCTGGGGCCATCGCTTCTGGGACTCTCACATATACTTCTGGTCCGATAACCAGCCGGTGGTGCAAGTGATCAACTGCCAGTCCAGTAAGTCCAGCAGAGTTATGGTCCTGGTCTGCTGGTTTGTGCTGAAGTGCCTCTCCATCAATATGTATTTTTCAGCCAAATATGTACCCGGTGTTCACAATGAGATTGCTGATTCCCTATCTTGCTTTCAGATGGAGCGATTCCGTTCCCTGGCACCTGGCACCAACATCAACCCAGAAGTGCTGCTGGAGGCTTTGTGGAAGCTTGGGAACGAAGGATAGATGAGGACGTCAGACTCTACGTGGCGAGCCTATGTGTCTGCGCTTCCGGAATTCCGCAGCTTCCTCTCAGCCCACGGGTTGCAGGAATCCTGGCCCATCCCAAACTGTCAAGTGGAGTGGTTTGTGGCACACTTGAGTTGCCATGGGTTGGCGCATCACACCATTTGGTGTCGCTTGGTGGCTATTGCCTTTTCAGCAAGGATCAGGGGACTGCCGACCCGTGTGTGAGCTATCGCCTTCGCAGGGCTGTTGATGGGTGGGCCAGGGAACAGGGCCCACGGAGGGATACTCGCCAATCAGTTTCGGTTGACACGCTGGCTCATTTGTCAGCAGCACTGCCCCGCATTTGCTCATCCCCATATGAGGGGTTACTTTTCAGAGCTGCCTTTTCAATAGCATTTTTGGGGCATTGCACATTAGTGAGCTGGTGCCCTCATCACAGGGCGATTGGAGGGGTGTGGTCCTCGATATCAGGGATGTAACTTGTGCCCCTGACGCTATCATTATCACAATTCAGCATTCTAAGACTGACCAAGGGGGGAGGGGCCATCACTTGATGCTGCACCGAGCCACACTAGGGCTAGTGTGCCCAGTGGCGGTGATGGGGGAATATTTGCAGGTGCGTTCGCCATTAGAGGGCACTCTCTTCATTCATTCTGGGGGAGCCATNAGGTTTCCCTGGAAGGCCTAGTAGCGCTGAAGCCGGCAGCCACAGCCAGTGCTGAAGCCGCCGGAGTTGGACCGCCGCCGCCACCTGGACCGCAAGGTAGGCGATCCCTGGGTGTGGAGGTAGGGTGATCCCTGGGGTGTGGTGTGTGTTAAACCACCCCCCACCCCAGGGATCACCCTAGTACCTGCTGGTGTGGGCTCTGGGAGAGTATGCAGATGAGCTGCAACGTCACCAGTTCCTGGTTCGCTGGTTGCTGGAACTCGGGCGGCAGAAAGGCCAAGCTCCAGGAGGGTCGCAGCCTCCTCAGATGATGACAGCCGAGGCAGCTGGGAGAGTATGCAGATGACCAGCAACCTCACCAGTTCCATTTGGATTTCCTTTTCTGAGGGTGTTTTCCCACGATACTTTCCGTGCATGATTTTCCTCCAGGAAAGAATCCAGAAGGCATGCTCAGGGTTTGTAACGGGGAGCGCCATCCTGCTCATTTTTGCCAGTGATTCTGCAGAGGATTGAAGAGTAGGGAAATGCAGTTCTGCAATCCTCTACGGGATCACTGGCAAAAAATGCCCAGGGGGGCACTCCCATGTTACAAACCCTGCATGTACTTTGCCTCCAGGATTCTTTCCCGGAGGCAAATCATGAACGGAAAGTATCGCGGGGAAAGACCCTGAACTATAGTTTTCAAAGTAGCATGGCCAGAGCAGGACTGGTGAGACAATCTCTGTGAGGGTATGTCTGCCAGCAGGGCAGAGTGGTGGCTTTGTGAGGTGTTAATCCTCACGGGTGGGGGAGGATATGCCTCCAAGTGTGGATCTTCATGAATGCGGATAGGGTTGCCACCAGCCAGACCTTCATCCCAAAGATTTGCCGACGCTCCTGCTTTGCATATCCTGGGTCTGCACGCTTCCCCCACCCCTTCGCTAGGAGTAGCAGATGAATGGTCATTTTGAAATAAAGCACACTAGTCGCTCTAAACTCACTCGCCCCTCCCAAACTGGACCCTGCCCCCTTGCTTTTCTGACCAATACTATTCCTGTTGCCTCCCTAAGCGGAACAAGATGACTGATCATTTTCAAAGGATTACAAAGCCCGGCCCCTCTCTGCATGCTCCTTATTGTTTCACTCTGTGTGTAAAAACAGTTGTAACAGGATTCCGCCGTGACCAGTGATTTGTCATTCTTTGGCCTGTGCATTTGTGCAGACACCGCCAGATGTTGGCCCTGGATTGCCCCAGACCATGTCGGTGGCTAGCCCAGGAAAATCTCCACGTCTAACGGATGACTGGCCTGAACACGGACCGGGATCCGAGACGGATCCAGATCCAGGGTTAAGAGTGGTGGGCCAAAAGGACTGTCAGACCTGAAATTACCCAGTCAGACAGGCAGACACTGGTTGTGGTGCTGTGCTCAATTGAACAGATATGGGTGAGGACTGGATATGGTCATCCTCATATGTGTTTTGATGAGCACAGCTGTGGGTTAATCCCAACCCCCACCCCATGCTTCTAAAGATAACTCATAATCAATAATGAATCATGAATAAACTTATTTTTGTAGTGTTCCCCTGCCTTTAGATAGGGAAGGAAAAGAGGGAGGACAAACTACATTTACGGGAACCTGCAGTGGATCTTAAAAGCATCTAGAGAATATATGACTTTTCAGGTGCTTTTTAAAGGTGAGGAGGGAGGAACTGAGATGGACATCTGGAGGGAATGAGTTCCACACTAAGGGGCCCGCCTCAGCAAAGGCCCGATCATCCACCGACTGAAGACGTGATGGTGGGATCCCCAAACTGCATGTGGTTTCTGAGCGCAGGTACCCATCAGTCTGAGATGCCAGGCACAGGTCTCAAATATTGCCAAAGCTTATACTATTCAGGGCCCTGAAAATCAACAGGTCAATCCTAAACTTCCCCTCCACTTCTTCAGTACTTGAGCCTCACTGACCAATCCATCCACCAGGTTGGACTGGAAAACCATGACTTCTGTCCCAATTGGCTGAGACTTCCTATAGGTCTTCCTCCAGTGCTTTGACTTGAGCAACAAGCCTCCTCATGATCATTTGCTTTTCAGCTCTCCTGTGTATTCCTTGTTCCTGCAGCCTTGTCCTGCAGCCTTGCCTCCGCTTTGTCTACTCACAGCTGTTCCTCCGCCCTATCACCTGCTTGCATGAGCAAAGGTTGCATGTAGAGCTAAAAATTAGTACCCGCAAAAATTGGTATACTTGAATTTCCAGTACCTGAATCAACCCAATAACATCAGGTACCGATTGGTACCCAATTGTGACTCAATTTGTGTACCAAATGTCCCAGAATGTCAACTTCCAGTTGCTAAAAAAAAGAAGAAGCTATTTTTGTTGTATACAGTTCAAAACTGTAGTTTACAATTGAAGTATAATGCAGCTTCACATATACATATTGTTTATATGTTCCATTGTTTAGATTTGTATTTTCAACTAATAAATAGGGATGGGCGAACGCGGTTCGGAAGTTCGGAGTTCGGACCGAACTTGGTCTGTTTAGTCAACAGAATCGAACTTCCGAACCGAACTCTAATTTCAAACCAAACCGAACCGAATTTCTGAACTCAGTTCTGTTTGCCCATCCCTAGTTGCAACGCACACCAAAAAACCTGGTTTTGAATGGCCAAACTTGGTTCAGAATTCGACCGAATTTGGTCTGTTCGATCAACTGAACTGAACTTCCGAACCAAACTCGAATTTCAAACCGAACCAAACCACATTTCCGAACTCGAATTTCAAACCAAACCGAACCGAACTGAATTTCCGAACTCTGTTCTGTTCGCCCATCCCTACTAATAAACTTTACATATTATCTTAAATGGTCATTATTACATCTGTCTCTATTTTGTACCCACCCTCTTTCCCATGTCACTGTGAGAGAGAGACAAAAAATAAAACTTAAACAGAACCACTTGCCCTTTACAGTTCTTTCCCAGAAATTCATTTTCATTATACACTTCTTACATGTAAGTATGGGTTTTTTCCCCTGAATGTCACATTTATGTTGTAGCTTTTCTCCTATATTAGACCATTTTACATAGAAATCATTGTATTTCTCGTCCAGTTCCACTGTCAGCTTTTCCATGGACATGACGAACCACATGCGTTGTATCCACATTGTTTCATCTAGCTGCACTCCGTTCTTCCAATTGTGCATTAGTACATTTATTGCCGCCGAGAATATTGCTTCATATGTATCCTTATAGTAGGCTAGAAGTGGAATTTTCTGATATATTCCCAATATTGCTATTTCTGGGGCAAAAGGTACTGTCAGCCCTGTTATTTTTTAAATATTTCTCCATATTGTCATCCAGTAGGCTTGTATTTTTGGACACTGCCAAGCACAGTGTAAGAGTGTACCCTTCTCACCACCGCCATTCCAGCACTGAGCTCTTTTTCTATTCCCATGTCCATTTATCAACTTCCGATGCCTATTTTTTTATTTTCTGTCCTGGAAAGTCGACTTCTGGTCCAGGAAAGTCACCTTCCAGTCCCAGAAAATTGATATTCTGGTCCTGATTTTTAAAAATTCTGTCTGGATTTTTTGGTTTTCCGACCGGATATACTGATCAATAATCAGAAAATGAAAAAAATCAGTACCAGATGTTACAGTTTTTTGGGGTATCCAGGTGCCCAATTGGTACCCAGGTAAGCTGTCAAGTACCCAACGTGATACCAGAAAATACAGGTATTACCTGGGGTGTCACGAGCGGGGAGGGGTCGGACCTGGGAAGGTTTTTCTGAGGAGAGATACGAAGAACACTTTCCAATGAGACTTCCAATGCATACTTTGCCTCTGGGGAAAAATCCGGGAGTCAAAGCATGTGTGGGGTTTGCAATGTGGGACTTCCCCCAACACATTTTTGCCGACAATCCTGCGGAGGATTGCAGAGTATGGTAAACCAGACCAGCTCTGCAATCCTCCACAGGATTGTCGTCAAAAATGCGCTGGGGGCAGTCCCATGTTACAAACCCCGCACATGCTTTGACTCCTGGATTTTTTCCCAGAGGCAAAGAATGGGCAGGAAGTCTTGTGGGAAAGTGCCCCGAAGAGGAGGCAAGGCAGAGCTAGAGATAGAGTGGTAGGAAGACAGGGAAAGGGGGACCTCTGGTCTCCAAGCTCAGGAGGAGTGAGTGAAGTCCATCAAGCTAGGGAGGAGCGAAGCTCATCAGAGAGGTCAGGGATACCAGGGGACGAACACAGAAGCTGAGAGCATCAGAGGGGAGCAAGACTGGGAGTACAAGGGAGCTGAGACTAGAGATGCAGGCCAGGGAAGGAAGGAGTGGGTCAGAGCTGAGGGGAACCAAAGGGGAGGCATAGAGAAGAGAAACCAGGAGGGAAACCAAGACCAAAGGAATCAGGAATCAAGGAGCCAGAGTCAGGGCAGAACCAAGGACTAGGAATCCGGAAAACCAGGGTGCAAGGAGGCAAGGACCAGTCACAGGAATAGTGAGGANTAAAACCCGAAAAATCCAAATCCAAAATTCCCTCTGGAGTCCCACCCCTATTCCAGTATTCCAGAACCAGAAGTCAGTAAATCAGGACTTCAGGCAGTAATCAGTTATTGATTAGTACTTCACAATGGCAGGTCGAGTCTAGTACTTCAGATTCAATGGGTATACTCGTTTTTTGTGGGTATTCATTTCAGGTCTAGCCAACATAGGCACCGAATCACCTTTATCCACATCCAATTTAGGTGAAAAGTTCTTAGGAACAAATCCTAGGAACAAAACCTATTTTAGATTTAGCTTGTGCTTGTTTCCTTTCCTTCCTATATTATGCTACAACCCAGGCCACTGCCTCTGGATAGCCTACTACAGAAACTGAGGCCCAGGGCTTGTGAAATGCACTGCATGTCTGTAAAGCTGCATAGTCCAAAAAAACCGCTCCTCTAAAATAACATGTGTTTCATCCGGCAGGAGTTTTAATTGGCCCTTAAGGCCTCTTCTTGCAGGGTGGCCTGCTTTTCACTCACTGGCCTATTGTGTTAAACATGCAGGGAGCCTTGGCTGGAAAGCTCTTTTTCATCATTACCTCTGTTTTACTGAGCCGTGCTCTGGAACTGCCTGGTGTCATTTATTTTGCATTGGGGCAGCACTGCTTTTTGGGGCACTTTGGGCATTACTGCTGTGATGTTGTTAAAGCTCTCTCAGCTAGAGGCCTGCTTGGTCATAAATTTAGGCCCAAGCCTGACTGTATTGGGTCTGACCTGAGTGTAGGCCCAAACCGGTGTAGGACGTGCAGTGTGGCTGTTATCTGTATCTGTACTTAGTAAGTTAAACACGTGCACCTGCATTTCCCCAACCTCATGAATGTATCGTTGTCTATCCCAAAGTTCACCTCTCCCTCATCTTCCCCTTCCTTGTCTCTCCTAGATTGTAAGCCCTTTGGGATAGGGACTTGTCTATAATGATTGTACAATGCCAGGTACACTGCTTGCACTTATATATAAATAAAAAATAATAAAATAAATAAATAAATAAAATGGAGCTCTGTGTCTGTATCTCATTTTAACATGTGCAATAGGCATCTTTTGAGACATAGCCCGTAATGTGAAATAATGGTTTGGGCAGTGTGAGAGAGGTATTATTAAGCTGTAACAACAACAACAACAATAATAATAATAATAATAATAATAATAATAATAATAATAATTATTATTATTATTATTATTATTA
>QEPC01003796.1:3344818-3369918 GCA_003113815.1 Sphenodon punctatus | reverse complement strand
GGGGTACACAGGCTGGAAGCACTAATGTTATGTCCAAACTCCCATTCACAGACAAGGTACCCGCTCGCACAAGGGGAGCAGCTGTCGGCAGCGTAGAGCAGAACCGGGAGATGCGGGTCAGGAACCGGCACTGGAGGGAGGACCTTGGCAGGGAGATGCTAAAGGAGTCACAATGGTTAGCCGAGGTGCACTCCTGGGAGCTTGCGCTCACCAGGGAGCTCATCAGAGGGGAGGGGGAAAGGGACTGGGAGATCCTGGCTGCCATGATGGCCTGGTCCCACGCCTAACAACTCTGGGACAGGTGCCAGGCTGCCGCCCTCCAATGCGAGCAGCGGCGTGCCTGTGATGGGCTGGAGGGTCAGGCCGCATGGCTCATGGACCTCATGGGGGAGGCCATGGAGGCCCTGCAGCGTGACCCCCAGCATGACAGGTTCCACCATGCTGTGGCAGGAGGGTCAGCGACCGACCAACACCATGGTGGCTTCCCACTGGTGCAGGTGCCCCCCCTGCACCTCAGTCACCCATAGTTCAGTAGCAACCCTATTAGGGCCTAGTCCACGGGGTCCCCCTCCCCCACATAGGGCAACAGGACCCGCGTGCAGGGCTGCCCTTCCAGCCCACACCCCCCGTGGTCCCGTCCCCGCTGCCATCCTGACCCCTCCACCGGGAGGTGATTCCCCCACCCCAGGACCGTGCACCCCAGGATGACCAACCACCCATGGTGGCCACCCCACCACTTCCAGTGAGGCCGCAGCACCCCAGGCCCCTGGGGGTAGGGAGTGTAACACTGGGGGGCCCCCACTGGGAATCTTGGGACCTGCATGAGGCAGGACCCCGGTAGGGAACACATTGTAGAACCCACTCCGAGCACACACACTACACAAGCTGGGGAGCAATGGCCATTGCCAGAGTCATGTGTACCTGCTATGTGACGCTGTACTGGATGGGGCATGTGCCATATTACCAAGGGTGGGCCGGCCGGGGGCTCGCACCAACAGGGATTGCCCTACGGCACATGTGATGCTCGCGTGGGGGGTAGGGGGATCCCTGGATGACCTGGGGCACCCAGTGGCCCGGACCCCGATATGGGACAGAAATAAGTGCACATGAGGATTCCTTACCCCATTCTTGTTTTTCCACTCAGGGACTGTCTGCGGAGGCCAGTGTGGAGTGGCCGGTGGATGACAGGGAGGCCGGGCCGTTCATCCGGTGAGTGCTGCGGTTGGCTGCAGCCAGGGTACGCTGGCCTGCGAGCCCCAGTGGTGTGGCCAAGAGGGGAAGAGGGTGCCCCACACGTTAACCCATTTTGAGACCTTACACTACTTTTGTGACTCCAGACAGCAACTAGGGGTAATTTCAGATGTTACGAGACCACGGCCAACCACAGTGAATCCCCTGCGGTGGCCGTTTGTCCCGTAACATCTGATGTGAGACCTGCCAGATGTTTACCCCAGTGAATCTCTGGCATGAATCACATTGACCACGATTCTGGATCTCCGGCCACCCAGAGGTCCAGAATTGTGGTGGGATTGGTCCTGAACCGTGATCACGGTGGCCACAATCTGGAATCGACCGAAAGTAACGTCTGTTACCTTTGGCTGACCCAGCCCTTGGTCCCGACCACAGAATGGGATCGTGTGCAGCGGCTATATTGCCCGCTGTGCCCGCCCATCTCCCGGAGGGCAGGCGGCCGGAGGAGTGTGTGTGTGGGGGGTTGTGCAGTCGCACGTCAGGCCGCGCAGCCCTGCCCCCTCCCCAATTCCCTGTAGGAATCAGGCAGGCATGTCTAAAGGACGGCCGAACTGATTCCTGTCCGGGATCCGAAATGGATCCCAGACCGTGGTTCAGCGTGGTGGGCCGAACAGCCCGTCACGTCTGAAATTACCCAAAGATATGCAAAGTATCCCTCAGGATTATGACCACACCTGCAGGTGGTGAGACTCCCCCATTTAGGGGCCTAATCCACAGTCTGGAATGCTCTATCCAGTATTACGTAGCACTTAAGTGAGAGAAGAATCAGCCCCAATATTGGGAAATAAGTGCTAGTGTAGTCTAGTGGTTAAGGTGTTGAGAAACCAGTGTTCAAAACCTGCTTTAGGCATGAAGTGTCTGGGTGGCCCTTAGGGCAGTTACTGTCTTTCAGCCTCAGTCCTCCATCTGTAAAATGGGACTAATAATGACCTACCTCCCAGGGTGAATTAGATAAAGATTTTAAAGACCTGGAAGTTCTTTATAAATAATAATTATTGACTATTAAAAAAATATTTATAGAGGTGTAGGACATGGTATAACAAGTTGCGTTCACAGAAAACATTGAATTATACATGTGAACAGACTTGACAGTAAAGGCTTGATTCTGGTTGCCTTTACACCAGCATAAGATCACACCAGCATGCATGAGACCAGAAACAGACCGTAAATTAAATATCGGTTCCTAGAGTCCCTGCGTAAAGCATAAAGTGAAGAATGGGCATAAGTCTTTGCAGGACTGGAAACTTCATCAGTTGTATCTGTATTTTCATTTATTCCCACTCATACAAAGAAGGTTTACTTTATGGAATACTTTGCATAGATGTCCAGTCCATGGTAAAGTAAGTTGTAAGGGAGAATTATGTAGAGTTAAGTGTATAAAAACTGTGGGACTGGGCTCCGAATCATTGTTCAAAAGAAGCATTTCCCATTGTTTTGGGGTTGATTTGTTTTTTTGAAACTTCTTTTTCTGGACTTCATGCTATTCCTGGAGAAGATAACCATCAAATCTGTATTTTTAGTTTGTTTCCTATGTAAAGAAGGCATAGGTAATCACCCTGTCTCTGTGTGAGTGTATCTATCGGTAGACTCCCCTCTTAATAACTTTTGATCATGTTGGTCAATTCCAGTCAAATTTGGAAGAGGGGCAGAAGGACCAAAGATAAGTAAGCACCCAAAATATGATAACACTAGATGAACCTGATGGGAGATGTAGCCCCTTGGGCAGCCCCCCCCCCAATAATTTACAGAGGGTGTTGTCTGATACTTCATTAGATTGTGGGTGATTTCAGACGTGACGGGGTGGCCATTGGCCCTGTCACGGAATCACCATTTGATTCTCCTCTGGAATCAAAATGACCCATCAACAGACATGCCGGTCAATTCTGGAGGGGAATCGGGGGAGGGGGCAGGGCCACGCGGCACAATGTGCGGCCGCACAGCCCCGCCCCCCCACGCTCCCCAGGCTACCCACCCTCCGGGAGACGGGCGGGTGCAGCGGCCAATGGGGCCGCTGAGCCCGATTCCATCCCAGAGTCTGGGCCATGGCCCAGAATCAACGGCGGTAACAGATGTGACTGGCCGCCGATTCAGGGCTATGGTTCAATTAACCATGCTTTCAGAGATGGTGCCAGGACCATCCTCGAAAGCGTGGTTAATTTGCTCAACGCCGGTGGTTTACCGTGGTGAACGTCTGGTGGCGAGCAAACACACGTTACGCGACCATCCGCCACCACAGGGGATTGTCTGTGGTTGACCGTGATCACGTAACGTCTGAAATGACCCTTTGTTAGTGCCAACATGAATGGTGGATTTTTCATTTGCAAATACAATTTGCATTTTTGAATAGTTACCAGAATATCCAAATAACGAAGCTGATCCAAGGTCATATGCTCAAGATTATACGCTCAAAGGCAACATACGCTCATGGTGTAGGACTGAAATGAGAAACAATTTGATTCTCATGAGAATCTCATAAGACTAGAGAAACATTAGTGAGATCTTGCTAGGATCTCACTAATGTTTTGAGGTTCTCGCTAAAAAAAAAGGCACAACAAACTGTGTATAAACAAAATGGCCGCTAGGCCATTCTGTGCATTCATGGCCTCTTCCAAAAGGGGCCATTTTACACATGCACATTGTTTGTTTTGTTTTTTAAGTCGAGGAAGACGTTTTCAAAAAGAAATTGTAGAGATTTGGGCTCTTGATTCTCTTTTTTACCTCAGTTCTTGTTGAGAAGCTTGATTCTCAACAAGGATGGAGAAAATGAGATTGAGTTTCAGCCCTGGTGTGTGCTGAGTGGGTGCGCACTGTCCACAGATGACATGTGCATCGGGTGCAAGGATGTTGTGAGCGTCAACCTTGGATTTGCCCCAGTAGATGCCGCCAAAATAGATGTTCAGACAGCCAGGTTTTTTAGATTGGTTGACCATGCAGTTACTTGGGTAGGTGGATATTTGGTTACTGAGTTACTTCAACCGGCATTTTGTGCGCAGTAGCTGCAATGAACTGAATAACTTAAAAACCAAATATCTGAACTTAATATCTAAAATGGATACCCAATGAAGATGGACCTGAATAGTGGTTAATATTAATATCTGCGGATTTGGTTCAAATTGGACAAAATGGCTAGACACAATATTTGTTGTGGATATTCAGTTCAGCTCTAGTTTGGGATGCTTGCTATACAGAGAAACTTATTTCATTTGCAGAAGAAAGTATTTGATAAATGGTTCCAGGGCTTGATATCGCAGTATATTCCTCTTGTGTTGCATTAATTTATTCAGAGTTACATTGGAGTAGTGCAGCAGAGAGAATCATCATAGCCACCCGTAGCTTCTGATTGAAAGGAATGAGGAGAACTACTCCTGAGAACAAGTGAAATCCATGAGCAAGCCCTTCCCCCACCCCTATTCCTTGAAATCTTCAATAGGGAGAAACACGCTGACAGCTGAAGGAATTTAGCAGATGAGTTGGCTAAGAAAGAAAGACCTTGCAAAGCAGTTTGGAGTTTGGATATTTTCCTCCTACCATGAATGTTCTTGAATAACCTGATTATCCTCATTAGCGCTCCATCCAAATGGCTGAGAATTAAAGAAAGGAGGGTCAGTGCGGGGGGTAGGGGAGGAGTGAATCCTAAGTTCTCATATGATAACATGGCAAAGAATTCAGGAAGCTCCCCCCATCTCCCCACCACCACCAAAAAAGTTTTAATCTTCACTACTCTATGAATATTGATCGACTGTGTATTGACACACCACCTGCTGAGGCTGCTTTAGCTATTGATAACCAATGCCATCCCTTCTAAAGTTCAAAAACTGACAGGCTGCTTTCATGTTGGTAAACAGTATTGATCTGCATAAATAAGCTCGCCATTAGAATGCCGGATTAAACAAGGACGAAGATAGAACATTTGTGAGATTAAATCCGGAAACAGTTAATTAAAAGCTGAAAGATAAACCCAGGCTGTAAACAGCAGCCAATTAATGCAAGTGTCTATAGATCTATGGAAAACTCCCCCTCCCCGATTCCCCCCCCAACACACTCCTTACTCCCCAAACCCCTCAAGATATTGTATCTTGAGATAGAGTGTGTGCTGGTTTTGGGTTCACGGATTGATTCTGGTGTCTATACCCCAGTGCAAACTTTATCCCAGTGCAAACTTTATCCCAGTGCAAATTGTGGGGCTGGACTCCAAATTTGCAAATAAAAACTGTGGAGCTAGGCTCTGAATCATTGTTGAAAAGAAGTATTTCCCATTGTTTTAGGGTTGTTGGGTTTTTTGGTTTTTTTTTGCATCTTCTTTTTCTGGACTTCATGTTATGAGACCAGACGAGAGCAGTGTGCCCCGCTCCTGCAAGACTTTCAGGTGAGTGACATCCCCCTTCTCTGCACCCCCTTCCATGGCATATTCCCTGACCCCCCCCCTTCTCTGGCCCACACTGCTGGCTGTGCTGCCCTCTGCCCCCCCCCCGCCCCCCGCATTTGGCTCCTCCAAATTCCAAGTATTCTCAGAGGTTCGCAGAATCAGCCTGAACACTCGGGACCGGTACTCAAAACCTTAGAAATACTCGAGAATATTTTTGTCGCTATTTGGAACAGTCCTAATTTTACCCCAGTCCTTTGGCACTTAAATTGCTTGAATGGGTCGACTAACCTCAGGCCTCCTGGGGTACATTGTAAAATGAGTTGGGGTATGTTTCTATCCCAGGGTCTTTTTGTTCACCCAAAAAAAAGTTTAATGGTAATTGACTTTCCTTTGGGGATATTGGGTACCTATGTGCAGGTAACAATGTCCTAAAAGGGCAAAGTTGGAGAGTCACTCCCTTGTCAGTTATTGCAAAAGATGTGCACCTGGGATAGGAATCTGTCCCAAGGGTTAAGCTGAAGGTTGTTGCTTGAGCCAGCTCCTCACTTTGGTATTATTGGGACAGAACAATAAGAACATAAGAACATAAATAGTACCAGCCTAGGTCAGACCAATGGTCCATCGAGCCCAGCACCAGTCTCCGACAGTGGCCAATCTCGGTCTCGGAAGTAGTACCCAGCAGGTCACTATGGGCAATCCATTCCCTGTTGGTCACTCCCAGCTCCCGGACAGTAAGAGGCTACATTCCCCAAACCTACCTGTCTAATAGCTGCGAATGGGCCGAGCCTCCAGAAACTTGTCCAACCCGTTCTTAAACCCAGCTACACTACTGGCCTTGACCACATTGTATGGCAACAAATTCCACAACTTAATTGTGCGTTGAGTGAAAAAACACTTTCTTTTACTTGTTGTAAATCTGCTACCTGTCACTTTCATAGAGGGTCCCTTAGTTCTAGTACTATTTGAGAGGGTAAACAATGGTTCACTATTAACTTGCTCTACACCACTCATGATTTTATAAACTTCTACCATATTCCCTCTTAGTCATCTCTTCTCCAAGCTGAAAATCCCCAAACTAATCCAGTCTCTCGTTATACAGGAGCTGTCCTGTACCCCTTATCATTTTGCCACCTTTCTCTTTCTCTTTTCAATTTCTACTATATCTTTTTTGAGATGGGACGATGAGAACTGCACACAATAGTCAAGGTGCAGTCGCATCATAGATTTATATAGTGGCATTAAGATATTTTCACTTTTATTCTCGATCCCTTTATGAATGATTCCTAACTAGGGATGGGCGAACAGAACAGAGTTCGGAAATTCGGTTCGGTTCAGTTTGAAATTCGAGTTCGGAAATTCGGTTCAGTTCAGTTCGGTTTGAAATTTGCATTCGGTTCGGAAGTTCGGTTCGGTCGACTGAACAGACCGAGTTCGGTCGAATTCCGAACTTCCGAACCAAGTTCGGACATTCAAAACCAGGTTTTTTGGTGTGTGTTGTCACTAGGGATGGGAGTTTGGAAATTTGGTTCAGTTTGGTTTGAAATTCAAGTTCGATTCGGAAGTTCGGTTCGGTCAACTGAACAGACCAAATTCGGTCCAAACTCCGAACTTCCGAACCGCGTTCGCCCATCCCTATTCCTAACATTGTGCTTGCTTTTTTGACAGCTGCTACACGCTGAGCTGAAAACTTCAACGTATTGTCCACAATGCACCCAATCCCAAGTGTGCACATGTAACCCTGAGTGACAATTCTGACTGGGTGGGGTTTAGAACTGGAGATCTCAACTCTTATCTGCATGAGCCTCTATCCGCTAAGCCAAAAGACCCGAGTCCTTCAGCGCTGAGAATAGCAGGCTCATAAAGCTGTGAGTGGTTAGTCACCACTCAAACCACTAGAGGGGGCCTCTGCGCCGACCCTCTCTGGTGCTACCCACACCTGTGTGTGCGCGTGCCACCACATGGGTTTGTGTGCACACTGTAGGCCCCGTGCCAGGGTGTGCGTGGTGTGCATATGTCTGAGCGCAGCACGTGAGCCCCATGTGTTGGTCCATAGGGCTTGGGATTGGCCCCATTGACTCCAGGGTCCTTTTCCTGAGTGGAAATGCCTACATATGACAGGAAAGGAGGTTTAGATGAATTAGGAAAAAGTTCCTAGCTGTCAGAACAGTTTGGCAGTGGAATAAGCTACCTAGAGATGTCATGGAATCTCCTACCCTGGTGATTTACAAGAAAAGACCAGACAGGCATCTGTCAGGGATGCTTTAGGTAGAGAGTATTCTGCCTCAGGGTAGGGAGTTGGAGTAAATGACCCATGAGGTCCTTTCCAACTCTACAGCTCTGTGCTTCCATTTATTTATTTATTTTTAAAATGTATATGCTGCCCCCTCACACATAACTAAAATACAATTAAAACAACCTAAAGCCTCCAGATTAAAATAACCCATACCCAAACGCTCCCTAACCCAACCCAACCCAACCCCCTGTCCACTACCCATCTCCCCCACCCCTACCCACTCCCTTCCCCGAAGGCCTGGACGAACAGCCAGGTCTTACAGGCCCAGCGGAAGGCCAGCAGACTTGAGGCCAGTTGAGCTTCCTCTGGGAGGGAGTTCCACAGCCGCGGTGCGGCCACTGAGAATGCCCTCTCCATTGTGGCCCCCCGACTAACCCGGGGGACCTCCAAGAAGGTGCCCCCAGCGGACCACAAGGATCGCCCCAGGACCCGAGGAGTCAGGCAATCTTGAAAACAAAAGAAGAGCCCAGAGCTATTCCCTAATTGTTATGTGAATGACCTCAAATTACAATATGAAATATATACACCAGAGTCTTTAATATGACTTAAAACTACATATACCAATTTGTGTATATATGCACAACACACAATTGCACTTCTTTTTGAGTCTGGCGATCTCTCAGATAGGAGGGGCCCAAGCCGTGTAGGGCTATCCATGGTATGGATAAGGAATCAATGACCCAATGGAGGAGTTGATCACACATCACTGTACTTGGAGGACATCGCCCTAACTCTTTCTGAAAAACGGAGAAATGCTCATCTCTTTTTGAGAAAGCTTAAGGATCTCTAAGCAGGAGATTGCACCCAAGATTTAGGAAGAAAGCTGAAAGAGGGTACGCGCAAAATCGGGTAACCCATCAAATTTCCAGTACCCGATTCGACCTGGTAATGATTGGGTACCATGTGGTACCTGATTGCAACTTGATAGAGTACCCAATGTCCTGAAATGTCAAGTTACTTCTGGTACCGATTATTCAACATTTTTGTTGATATACCAACTCCTGACATCTATTTATAGGGTTTCTGTCAAGTTCTAACAATTTTTTGGCAACTTCCAGTCCTGAAAAACTACTTCCAATTCCAATATTTTTTGGTGGGGGGGCATTCCCCCAATTTTTCTTCCTAAAACACTTATTTAGGGGTTTTCCATTCCAGAAAATAAACTTTTCTGTCCTTGAAAGTCAACTTCCGGTTCCAGGAAACTATTTCTGGTTATTTTTTAAAATGTTTTCATGCCAATTTTTCAGTTTTCCAACTCGATATGCCAATTGGGAGACCTATACTGACTGGGAACCAGAAAACTGAAAAATCGGTACTGGAAGTAGCAGTTTTTCAGGTAGTTGTGTACCTGAAAAAATGGATATTACCCCAAGGGTACTAAATTTAGTTCCTGTTTCAACTCTATGTTGTGTCACTGATGAGGAGAAAAAAATTCTAGTAGCATCTGCAAACCACTGCAAATAAAACAACCATTTCCGATATGGACTCCTGTAAACTGAAGCAGATTCAAGGGCATAGGTATAATAGAAACAGATTGTGCAGATGACTTCAAGCCTGTAGGACTCACATTCCCAGGCTCAGCTGTGTCCACTGGGAGAGGTGGGGCTAGAAAGGCCCCATTCTATCTTCTATTCTTTTAGGCCTCTTCCAACCTAGCTACACCTCTGAGCAGATTCCTTTCTATTTAGCCCCAATTTATATATGAATTTATTCAGCCTTCTGCGTGTTGTGAATGGATCACACACCATCGTCTTGCTCTCTCTCAGGGACATGCAAAAGGATGTTGCAAAATAACTCAGTTATTTTCTTCTCTGTCCCTAAAAGAGATTGTCACTGACAGCGATGCATGACAAACACACCTTGACTTTCTAATATGTGACCAAGGAGGCAAGCATCACTGAGACTGAAAGTCAAGAACGAGTACAGCTGAGAGATCGGACGTCCCTCCAGAAAAGGATATGGATGGGCGAACGCATTTCGGAAGTTGGGAGTTCGGACCGAACTCAGTCTGTTCGGTCGACTGAACCGAACTTCCGAACCAAACTCAAATTTCAAACCGAACTGAACCGAATTTCCGAACTCCGACTGTTCACGCATCCCTAGTGGCAACACACACCCAAAACTTGGTTTTGAATAGTGGCCGAATTTGGTTCGGAAGTTCGGAATTCGACTGAACTTGGTCTGTTCGGTTGTCCGAACCGAACTCGAATTTCAAACTGAACCGAACCGAACCGAATTTCCGAACTCAAATTTCAAACCAAACTGAACCGAACTGAAATTCCAAACTCCGTTCTGTTCGCCCATCCCTAGAAAAGGAGCAAGCAGCCCTTTGCTTTCAACATTCAGTGAAAATCTAGGACTGAATCATTCATCACAGGAACCCCATCTGGTTTTGGGTTTAAACATAAGCAACTCCCTGGGGGTATTCTATTTACATCATCTTCTCTCCCACGGGAAGAGAGTGTGGAAAAAATATCCATTGAGCAGCCCTGGAAATTAAATGCTTGTCACTCAATCTCTGCCAGCAATGGCATTCCGATACCATGTCTCTCGTTCCTGTGCTATGCAGAGAATCTGCCACTCGCAAGAAAGCAGTAGCTGGAATAGATAATCGATGGACGCAACATGTATGTCATAGAAGCCAATAAGATGCCATAAGAACAGCAGTTGAAGAGGAAGAAAGATACTCTTATGGTCATAAAGGCAAAGCAACAGTAACCAGACTCTTTATATTGCATCCCTCCTTCTGCCATGGAAATGCTGACCTTGAACAAGTCTTTTGCCTTGTTGTGCTTCAAGTTTCCCTCTTGTCAACTGGAATGTCTAAGACTTTTTTTTAGCAACTGCACAAGGAAAGCCATTTGAAATTCTAGGGAAAGAGGTACACAAATTCTGTTATACCGAACATCCCCAATGATTTTGGCCTGTTGTGAGGTACAGCAGAGGGCATAAAGAGATCCACTGTGTTGTAATAGTTAAGAGGGCGGTACTGGGACCAGATGCTACATGGAGGCCCCGATTCAAGTCTCACTTTAGCCATGAACTCACTGGGTGACTTTGGGCCACTCACAGATCTCTCAGCCTAACCTACCTCACAGGGTTGTCGTGAGGATTAAACGTTGAGTTAATGAGTGAGTTGTTAATGTTATAGTTAAAAAGTTAAAGAATTGTAAAATGGGATAAGGTGGGATTAAAAAATGGAAGTAAATAAAGGTAAGTACAGCAGCCCTGGGTGTTACCTTGGCAACAGGCAGAACTGGCATTGAAAAAACACTGGTTTTGTGGAATTTCTTCAAAGCAGTGGTTTAGCTTTCACATCCCTCTCAACATTTCAAGCAGCCAGAGGGACAAGCCCTGCCCCTTTGGACTCGCCCCTCCACAAATAAGTTCACACACACACACCTTACACACTTACATGAGACAGTGTAAGACCTATTTATTCAGCCAGGCATTTAATGGACAGAGGTAGGTGGGGATGTGGGAGGAAATGGTGGTATTATGAGTACTTTATGGATTTTATTTTGTATTTGATCTCTTTTATGATGTTAGCCATCCTGGGGGCATAAGGTGGGATGGATAGATAGATAAATAAATAAATAAATAAATAAATAAGCAAGCAACAAGCAAGCAAGCAAGCAAGCAAGCAAGCACACCTCTCCACATTTCAAGAAACTGAGCAGGCGCTGTCCTGCTTCTCATTCCACTTAACTTCTTGTCATTCCATTTTCTCCCCATTATCATGTCAGGGAGTTTTCCCGAGAGGCAACCAGGAAAGCAGTGCTGGAGGCTTGGCTCAGACGAGGGTTAAGGAAATCCTTGCAGGAGGGCATCCTGATCCTAAAAGGTGCCAACCAACAATCATACTATTTCTAACCTGAGCTGAATCCACGTCGCAAGGTGAATCGGACACACAGCAGGAGACACATGTCAACGGACATGTATGATCCTGCTGTGCATTAGATGGATTCAATAAAGATGAGAATTCCTCCAACGTGCTACCTCAGAACTGCGGGAGACTGATAGCCTGCTGGAAAAGAGGTGGCCATGGTGATTGTGAAGCTGTCTGTCTGTCTCGACTGGGAAGAGGATGGCTTATTGGGTGCGAGTCTGTTCCTTCATAGGGTTATCAAGAAGCAATACAATACTGGGATGCCCATGTTGCTGCTCCTACTTATCTGTGGTCAGTCTAAAGCCTCCAAGAGGAGCCTTATGCTTCATGATCATCTTCACAATCACTTTGCCCCCCCCTCCCCAAGTTTCAAGCAGCCTGTTGACCCTGAGCTTCGAGCTAGCACGCTGGAGGAATTCTAACCCTTATCGAATCCAGCCAGCTGGAGTGCAGCATTTTCCTTGGTGCTTGTTCCAGGGCAAATAGAGGACACTCTGTGGGAGCAGGAAGTTTGTGGGGGCCAGGGCAGCATGGTTCAAAACAGGGCAGGGAGGAGAGAGCAGCCAGTTTAGCGGTGCTAGGGTAGCAGGTGTAAGTGTTGACAGATGTTACAGTGGCTACATGCAATTGCCTCTTCCCCATTTTTCACCCACAAGTTCTGCAGCTGAAAAAGAAAGAGCAAGCACATAGCAAACAAGTGTCTGCATGAGAGCTGAAACAAGTACCTGGAAAAATGGGTATACCCGACAAATTTTTGGTACCCAAATCAACCCAACAACATCAGGTACCGATCAATACCCGATTTTCGATCTCCCAGAATGTCAACATGAATACTGACTTCCAGTACCAATTTTTCTAAATCTGTGTCAATGTTTAGACTTCTGATGCCTATTTTTTAATTTTCTGTCCCAAAAAGCGGACTTCCAACCCTAGAAAGTCAATTTATAGTCCAAAAAAATCAACTTCCGGTGCCAATTTTTTTCACTTCCCTCTCAATGGGTGATTTCAGACGTGCCAGGGCGCCCATTGGCCCCAGCACGGAATCACCATTTGATTCCCCTATGGAATCAAAACGGCCCATCAACAGATGTGCCGGTTGATTCCGGAGGGGAATTGGGGGAGGGGCTGCGCGGCACAACATGCGGCCGCACAGCCCCACCCTCCCATGCTCCCGAGGCCACCCGCCCTCTGGGAGATGGGCGGGCGCACAGGCCAATGCGGCTGCAGCACCCGCCCACCCCCTGGGGTATTGACCATGGCCTGGAATCGGCGGCGGGCACAGCCGCCGATTCCGGGCTGTGGTCCAGGAGCAGAAATGGCATAACCACAGTCAACCATGGTGAATCCCGCCATGGTTGCCCGTGGTAATGTCACGTCTGTTGGGCTGAAAAATGATTCCCGCCGGGTGTTCACCCGCACGGTAGTCGCTTTAACCAAGCTTTCGGAGGTCCGGCTGGCCGGACCTCCGAAAGCGTGGTCAAAGCAATTCCCGCCGGGGGTGAACATCTGGCGGGAATCACTTTTCGGCCCAACAGACGTTACGCCATCACGGTCCCCATAGGGGGATTCACCGCGGTTGACCATGGTGGTGTAACGTCTGAAATCACCCAATATTATGGTTTTCTGACCTGATACATTGATTGGTAATTGGAAAACTGAAAAATTACTAAATTTAGTATCCGTTTCAGCTCTAGTCTGCTTATAACTGCACAAAGTATGGCCCCAGGGCCGTATAATTATTATTATAAATAATTTTTATTTACAAGCCTTATAAGGATGTAACAACATGCTACGGACGAACCACCAAGAACATTTTGGGGCTGATCCCATGCCTCGTGAGTGCCACGTGCATCCCACATGCAGGCATGCGTGTGTGCACAAATTGCACACATCTCCATAGCGATTGCATTCTACCGTGCAGGACCCACGCGGACCCTATGCAGATCCCACGTGGATCCTGCTTGGGATTGCAGCCAATTTTGGCATACCTCTCAAATGTCCTGGATTTCCCAAGACATCCCTGGTTTCACACCTCTTTGGTTATTTGCCCCTTAGTCCCAGAAAACTGCTGTTAAGTCCCGTATTAGAAAGGGAGGTAAGGGATAGCAAGCCATCAATGGGGACAATGAGTTGGCTTCTCCAGCCTGAAAGTGCCAAGTAGGTTCCTCCAGTCAGCCTGAAAGCAGCCTCTCCCATGCTATAGATAAGGGACTCTCTATAACGTCCTCACCTTAATTACTCTTAATTACTCTTCTTGTAGTCTTTGAATTTAAAAAAATATCAACAACCAAAACCAAAACAAAACTATAATACAACACACTCTTTGGGGAGCATCAGTGTAAAGCTATAATTTCTAACTGTTTCTCCTGAAAAAAAATTAGCTGGTCAGGTCATAGCTTCAGACTGGGACCTTGTCAGGGGCTGATGTTGTGATTGCTTTAATTAAGTTTTCTTTTTAAAACAGTAACACAATTTCAGACCAGCTTCTCTGTTAGGCTCATCTGTCAGAGAGCATCCATAAAAAGAGGAGAACTGGGAGGAGTGGGGGGGAAATGCTTTACTGGCAGAAGGGGGGTTGTGTAAAGTGTAAAACTCACTTGACGTGAGGTTGTGGAGGCCAAGCAGTTAAGGGAAATGTTGGGCTAGATATTGGCTGGTCAATGGTTTGTCTGGCTTATGAGAGAGGTTATTGTATGGATATGAGAGCCCTGAAACTTTCTGCCCAGTCTTGTAGTTAAGCAATGGACTACGCTGAATGTGCATATATGTATATATCCAAATTTTATGCAACTTATGGCGCCTTTTACATGTGATGGACCCATGCATGCACATACAGGTCCACTGCATGTGCATGCATGGGTGTCACCCGTGTAAACACCGCGATGGGTGGGTGAACATGGGTGCACGTTCCTGTGACCCACCCATCTCCACCCACCTCCACCCACCACCCATGCATGGAGCAATTGGCCAAAATGGCAGTTGTTCCATGCGTGTAGATGGGTGGAGGTGGGTGTGTGTCCGTCTGTGCTCTCCCCCCCAGCCATCGCCCCTGCAGTGGCGCTCCAGCCTGATCCCTGCCTGTTTAAAAAGGGACTGTGTTCCACGTTGTCCCACATTTTGAGAGTCACCGTCCCTCATTTCAGAGTTCAGAGGTTGAGTGTAAGGTGTTTGATAGCATCCAACGTGTTTTGACAGAGTGAGCTCCAAAGCTGGGCTGCAAATCCAGGACCAGGACCTCCCGGTTTGAATTTCCTGTACCTAATTAACACCAGAGTACTGAAGGTAAAGAATATAAGCAGTGCCATGCTGGATCAGACCAATGTACCATAGAACCCAGGCCAGCATCTTGTCTTCAACAGTGGCCATTCTTGGTCACTTGGGAGAAGTACCCGACAGGTCATAATGGAGTGATATATTTCCTGCTGTTCACTCCCTACTCCCGACAGGACAGATGTGAGCAATCCCTGTAGGTTGTCCCACTGAATAAATTCATTTTTATCTATAGACCCTTTAGAACTTTGATCTCACCCCACTGGAAAATACCAGATACATCCAAACTTAGAACAAAGTCCACCCAACTTCTATGGAAAAAGCTATTCTTGAAACACCCAGAACTGCTGCTATCACTTCCTTCAACGTTTACATTCTTCAATTGTCTAAAGAATGGGTCAGGGAAAGGTCAGGGATATTTGCAGTTGGGGACGTTTTGCAGAGCTGTGAGATTTTTTTTCAACTCTTAATTTTGGAGAAAGGAAGGAAGGTCTGATGGACAATGTTCAGGAGCTGGCATTAAGGAGAGCAGGGATGTATTTCCAGTTTCTGTCATGGACTTCCTGTGTAACCACTAGTTTAATCTCCTTGTGTTTGCTGCTTTGTAAAAGGGGAACAATAATATTTACCTGCTTTGCTGGGAGTGTTGTGTTACGGGAGATTTGTTCATTCAAGTTTGGGGAAGGTTTGGACATCTCCAGTTGATAATACAGGAAGAAAGGGCATAAAATGGCCAGGGATAAAGATCAATCTCTTTTCTATTAATTTTAATGATGTTACGCCAAGTTACGCTAACTGATGTTCTCAGTAGAACTGAAATGAAAATGATTTATTATTCTTATTTTTATTATATTTCTGTTGTACTCCCCTCCCTTTAAATGGCACTTGGAGTGCTTTACAATAATAAAAATAGCAAAACAATAGGAAAAAAATATAAAATCAATTTAAAATGTTTTAAAAGGGGAGTTAAAGAGGGAGGACAGACTACGGTTGTATTCTCACCTGCAGCGGCGGTGGCGGCGACGGGAGGGGTGAGGGAAGACGCAGCAGCCCGGAGGAGCCGGTTGATGGGTAAAGAGCCGGTGTGAAAGGGATCTGCCGCGGCTTATCTCGCGCATGTCAGGGCAGGATTTTGTGCCCTGACGTGCATGAGAGAAGCCGCGGCAGATCCTCATTTGCACCGGCTCTTTTCCCGTCGGTCAGCTCCTCCAGGCTGCCGCATCTTCCCTCGCCCTTCCCGCTGCCGCCACTGCCGTCACAGGTGAGAATACAGCCTACGTTAAGGGGAACTGGCAGTGATCCTAAAAGAACCTAGAGAATAAATGAGTTTTTAGGTGCTTTTTAAATGTAAGGAGGAAGGAACTAAGATGGACATCTGGTGGGAACGAGTTCTATACTAAGAGGCCCGCCGCTGGAAAGGCCCAATCACCTGCCAACTTAAGACATGATGGTGGGATCCCCAAACAGTGGGTGGTTTCTGAGAGCAGATACCCATCAGTGTGAGGCTCCAGGAGCGGGTCTCAAATATAGCTGGGGCCTAGACTGTTAAGGGTCCTGAAAACTACCAGCAGAATCTTAAATTGAATCCATCACTCTAGAGGCAGTCAATTTAGAGAATACAGGACAGGCATAATATGATCACGGCTGCCTAAACCAGTAAGCACTGCAGCCACGCTGCTGCATTCTGAACAAGCTGCAAGTCACGAATAAGCACCACCGGCAGCTCGAAGAAGAGGGAGTTACAAAAATCAAACCTTGTGGTCACCAAGACATAGGTTACTGTGGCAAGGTCAGCCAGGGATAAATAAGGGTGAAGCTTACACAAATTGCAAAGCTGAAAGAAACATCTCTGAACCATGTCCGACAACTGAGTTTTCATGGACAGATCATGGTCAAAAATGATGCCCAAGTTCTTTAGCTGGTCCACTATCTCTGTCCAAGCCGCATCTACATGCAGGGGCCTAAGAGAGGTAAGGGCATCCTCATAGCAGCTGCCCCACCCCACCAGCATCACCTCAGCCTTCCCTGGATTGAGCATGAAGTAGTTCCAATGCATCCAGCTGGCTATACATTCAAGCATTCCTCCGAGGCAGAGGCTGAGATAGTGGGGCTCATGGGGCAAGAGATATTCTACTGTGTATCATCAGCATATTGATGATACTCAACCCTCTGCTTGGTCATAACATCCCCGAAGGGTTGCATGTATACATTGAACAACATGGATGAGAGGATAGAGCCTTGAGAAGTTCAAGCCACTTGGGGATGACGCATATCCATCCATCACCACCAGTTGACTCCATTCTTTCAGGTATGACCGAAACCACACACTGGCAGCTCCCGTCATGCCAGCAACGCCCCTCAGCTGGCGAAGTCAATCGTATCAAATACTGCCATGAGGGCCAACCAAAATTGCCAGTTGTCCTTGATCTACAAAAACAACAACAACAACAACAATAATAATAATAATAATAATAATAATAATAATACTACTACTAATAATAATAATAATATATAGTGCCCCCTTGCTATGGCATTTGGAGTGCTTCGCATATAAGAATTTAACACAACTTTTAATCCTCACAACAACCCTGTGAGGCAGGTTAGGCTGAGAAAAGATTGTGACTGACCCAAGATCACCCAGTGAGTTTCTGCCTAAGGCAAGACTTGAAACAGGGTACCCCCTTACCTCCCGATCCAAGTACTGTGAACTTAATCATTACACTACACTGGGTCTCTAGAAATAAATCATCAGAAGATCATTCATTATCCTGACAAGTACAGTCTCTACCCCATGGAAAGGCCAGAACCCTGCTGGAATTTCCCCAAGATATTGCAGGAATCCATGTGCCTCTGCAGCCACACAGCCACAGCCTTCTCAATCACCTTCCCTAAGAATGGCAGATTGGAGACTTGGCGATAAGTGGCATGCTCTCTAATGTCAAGAGATGGTTTCATGAGGAAAGTGTGGACCCACACAGATGTGAGGGTGGCTGGTACCCTCCCCTCCATAAAGGAGGTGTTAACAATGCCTGTCGCCTCTTACCTTCAATGACCAGGATGGGCACAGGTCAGAGGCACAGGTGGTTGGTCTCAGTGATCCCAGTAGTGCACGGACCTCCACATCTTCAACAATTTTGAGGTCAACCAGGACAATACAGTCCCTCAGGAACCCACAGATCTCCACATCGAAAGGCCCAATGAGTCCTGCCTTGAGTCCCGCCTCTATCTTCTTGGCAAAGAAGGTAGAAAAGTTCTCCCGGCTCTCTATTGAAGAAACTGTGGATGGATTGAGGCTGCCTAGATTCACCAGACCGTGCACAACCTGAAACAGTTGTGCCGGTCTAGTCATCCAGCATCTATGCTGGAGGACAAGTACAACCACTTGGCCTCAGTAATAGCCCTTCTGTACATCCCCCATACATTTTTTGTACATCTGAAGATCAGCCTCCAGGTACCTCCTCAGGCATCTCCTCTCCAACCTACACCCCAGCTTCTTTTAGTCAGCCAGGTCACTATAATACCATATTGCATTACCTAGAAGTGGAAGCCAAGTAGGCGAAAACTGTCTGGGTGGACCGAGAGCAGGCAAAAAGCGGATTTTATATCGCACTTAGCTAGAAGCGCACCTGGGCCCACAGCTCTCACTAGCTGAACTGCAGTATCGAATGGCACGTACTGCACTGATGTGAGTTCCCTGGGGATGGTGTCGTTGACCAATCTACCTCGGGGGTAGGATAGGTGGTGTATTAGCCTGAATTCATCTCGGGCTTTTTTGGGGACCACCTCTAAAGGGGATATGATCATGCCCGGCAATGGTGGGGATACGAAAGGGCGGCCACTCTCCCTTCCCTGATCTCCTTGGTCAACTTAGCTTACACCACATATTCTAATCCTGTTACTGATTTGAGGTTAGGGGTGACCTTTCCTTGTTGGACCTCCCCAGCTGGGATCCTAAAACCGTGATGAAAACCTTCAACTATGTACAATACCTCCCTTCTGTCTGGGTGGGTTATCCATTCTCGGAGCATTAGCCGCATCATTCATGGAGTCCAGCGATAAATCTGGAAGCCTGGGGTGTATGATGCCCTGTGGCGGAATACTTAGTAGTATCTAAGCCAGACCCCCGAGGGGCCCGTATCGTAGGCACGACAGACGATGTCCACATATTTCATGAGCATGTAGGCTCATTCTGGGTATGCCTGGGCTATCACCCCTTGGTAAATGGAATAGGCCAACGTCCAGTTTGCCCAGTTCCGATCCACTTTGAGGCGTTTAAAATGCTCCTTCTCCTTACTGTCCCCTTTCTCGCTCGGGTCTGGTATAGGGTGGGTGAATAAGAGGATGAAGATAACCAAGTATTCCCCTTTCCATATCTTCTCCCTAGTAGGTTGTAAAAGGTGTGACCCAATGGGGGCCGATACATCTGTATACCCACCGTCCACCAGAACAGGAGACCTTGCAGCTCCAGTTGGAAGGGCAGTGGCGCTCTGCTGTGGAGACCATACCTGGGCAGCCTGTGGCCCATATGTCAGGTGACCCCCTATCGCTGCGGGTGGTGGGCCATGTTGGCCAGGGGCAGGCACCGACACCCCATTCCACCATAGGCGGGGTGTCTCCGTATTCCCTATCATGGGCCAACTAGGCGCCACGAAGGAGGGTGCCAGCTGGGTAACCGAAGCCATTCCCACCCCCAAGGAGTGGTATAATATGGCAGCTGACTCTAGCCATTCCCTCCGATGGGCCACCCCGTTATGTCCCCCAGCGATGTGCCCCCATCTGCATGCAGTGGGGCCTGGGTAGACCCAAGCCCGTGGCTGCCCATTCCTGGGTCCCCCATATCTCCATAGCCCAAGCCTTGGGTCCCTGGATCCGGCCCAAGTGCAGGTGGATGGCATTCCTGGGCCATTGACTACAGTACCCTTTCCAAGACCGCGATCCTTTGGAGGACCTCAGTCATGCTTGGCGTCATTCTGTCCTCGTCCCCAGTTAAGCCCCCCTGCTGGTATCCTGTTTCCTTGTGGGGAACAAAAGTGGCCTCACCCCGGCCACCACTACCCTGCTTGGGTGGTGGGGGTAGGGGCTGGCCAGGCACATTCTTCTCCCTCCTTTGCCCTGAGGTGGGGTCTATGGGGCCGCCCTGAACCTCTGATCTTCCGTGCTGGGCGCGAGACTGGATCCTTGCCCTCCTAGGTGGGGGTGGGGGGGATCAGTTGCCTGCGAAGTGGCCAGCACGCCACTGTCCCCTGTTGTTCTGTACCTGCTCGGGGGTACCACCCTTCCCTCCTTGGTTCAGGTGGAGCCACCAATCTCGTGAGGGGAGTTCCTGGCCCTTGGGATGGGGGGCCCCCATGCAGCAGATTCTGGTATCCTGTGGGACCGTCCCCCAACAGGAAACCCATTGTGGTTGGGCCCTGCACACATCCCCCTTGGCTGGTGGGTGTAACCCCCCCCCCCCACGATCGGCCCTTGCCACCCCGAGGGGCTGCCTCCCAGTGCCTGGGCCATGGGGGAGAGGAGCCTGAACTGCTAGGCACCCTGCCTGGATAGGGGTTGTAAACCCCCCTCCGTGCCCAATCCTTGCCACCCTAAGGGGCCTCCTCCCATTGCTGGTGCTGGGGGGAGAAGAGCCTGAACTGCGCGTGGCCCAGCTGGGCCCAGCTGAACTGCAGCGCTAAAAGAATCAACAAGGCCCTGCTGAGCCTGGTATTGCAGGGGAGCCTGAACTAAGCCCGCGGCCATGTGGCCCATAAGGGCCTTGCAGCCGGCTGGCCTGTCTTGGAGGGTTCCCAATATGGCCACTGCATCTCCCACCGTGCTGGGCCCTGGCATGGTGGTTCCAGGCCCCGCCACACTCACCCGCTCATCATTGGCCCCGTCCCCAGTGTCCACCACCCCCTTTCTCTCACCGTGGGGCTCCAGCCCTTCCTGGACTTCCCCTTCACTTTCCTCATCACAGGGGATTGTGTGGACAAAAACAGTAGGTCACACGCCGGGAGAGACCACGAGGAGCAGCTTGCTCCAGTTGCCTCAGAGGCCAGTCACGCTGGTGAAGGGAAAACCCCACCCCCAAACGGGGCGGGGCCTTGAGCCTGTGCTCTCCTGATTGGAGCTCCCCGGTTGCTAGGGGCAACGCCAGCTGGGACGCGCTTCCCCAGCCTCGTTCTGGCCATGTCCCTTGCAACTCTCTCTGCCCATTCCCACCTAGTTACGCCCCTGTTTGGATAGCTCTACAAATATGCACATAGCATCCCCGAATGTGGAATTACTTATTCTTTTCAGCTTTCGCTCTCACCCACTATGATTCTAAACCAGACTTCTGAAATGTGGTCTTTCCAGAAATTTGCACATTCCAAAACACCCATTCTAAAAGACAACACAACGTGTGACCCCCGTTTCTCAGTAGCTGTGCTCAAAGAGCCTAAACCATAGATTGGCAGATACGTGTATTGCAAAATAGATGCCCAAATGACACAAGAGACATGGACAAGGTATGGGTTTGTGTACCTCTCGGTAGGGTAAATACTACCACATGTGCATTAAAATGCTCCCATTCGTTACAGAGTGCTGACATGACATCCCCTGAAAGAGTTAGTATTTTCTTAGGTAAACGACTCTCCCTCTGTGTATTTTCCCCTCTCCCTCCCCCCAATAACTTACAGATGTTAGAACAATAAATTGAATGAATAGTTTCCCACACTGGAATGCCTGCACGCTGAAGAATGCAGAAATGATTTCTAGCCAGTTTGTGACACTGATCTACGACTGTTCTGCATAGATTCCGTTGCTCTCGTATCCAGTTTTCTGCATCTCCCTGCCAGGAATTAAGTGCTCGTTCCATAAACCTGGTGTAGATTATCACTTAGCTGTATAGATGTAGCTAATAGAATTAAATAGTTTGGCTCCTGACCAGTAACAGATGTGCTACATATAATGCAATAATAATGAGGCCGAAAGCACTGTGTTATGCCAAGGGAACATTGTATGATAGCTCACATTTCTGCTGTTGCCGAGGCAAAGCTTTATGAAAAGTCAGTTGAAAGTCCAGTGTTTATTTGAATAAAATAAGCTTAATTCCCACCCCCCCACCCCCTCCATTAAATAAAAATCTTACTCTGGTTTGGTAAAGGCAAACACTGGCTTGGTTTTCATTTCTATGGAACAGCCTGTCCCTGCCATAGCCTTTAATTTTTTTAAAAAATGAGACTTTCCCCTCTGACTTACATTATTATAATGAGATTACGATGAACGAAATTGGCAAGGCTCACAACCTCATGCAACCTGACCTACTCAGTTTGAAAAAAAATCTGCTTGTGAAGAGATATATAGACACACTTTCCCCCAGCTTAAACCAGTTGGACTCAGACTCCTCTTCATGCAGGAAGACACTGGCCGGCAGATGCTGGTCCCAAAAGTATGAAGCAGAATCATAGAATCTTTTACACCTGTACTCCAGAGGGTGTTAACACACAGGTCAGGATACCACTGGGTCCCAGGGCCCCTCTGGGGAGCCTCCGCCTCCCCCCACAGCTGCAACCGGTGTGAACAGCGTGGGGAGCAGAACAAATGGGCAGCCCCCTGCCCACAGTACATGGGTTTGCAGCAGCTGCCAAAAAGGCCGCTAGCAGACAGTGCGATTGTTCCCTCCCCAGCTGGCTCTCAGATGCCAGCGGGGCATGCTCTGATGGAAAAGTGAGTTATGGTCAAGGAAGGGCAGGCTTCTTTCCTGGCTGGGACCCCCATTTTCATGGCTGCTGCTCTCCTTTCCTGGCGGGAAAGGAAAGGAGCAGGGTTCAAAGGCAAAACGTGGCCTTGTCAGAGGATCCGCATGGCTCCTGCGATCTCCTCTCCAGAAAGGCGGCTGGATTCCAAGGAATGGTTCTCCTCTCTGTAGGAGCAGGGCTGGGAGGGAATCTTAGGCATATGCAGCGCGGGTTGCTTCCTATCCTCCCTCCCCTCCCTGCCCCGCCTCCAGCTCCAGGATGGGGTTGCCCAGTCAAAGTGCGGCACACAATCCCCCCCCCCTCTCCCAGCTGGTGCCCTTGGGCTCACCCGGTGCCTTTATCACCCCCAGTCCTGGCTGTTTCACCAGCCACTTGCTGGTGAGGATCAGGAAGGGAAGTTGGAAAAATTCCTGGCTTAGAGAGCAGGAGCCCTACTGGGGAAGGAGCCACTGCCGTCTCTTCATGAGGAGGAGAACCATTCTCCAGGATCCAGCTGCCTTTGCAGAGAGCGGATCGAAGGCACCGTGCGCTGGCTTTGATCCCCACTTCTTTCCTTTCCCACCAGGAAAGGAGAGCAGTGGGCATGGAAAGAGGAGTCAGGACCATAGAGGAAGCCTTCCCTGGCCATGACTCCTCTTTCTATTGGAGGCAGCGCCAGCATGCCCCTCTCAGCTGATAAGGAGAGGAGAGCGCAAATTGAGCCTCTGGGAACTTCTGCACTCCCCACTCCCAGCCAGATGTCAGCTGAGGAGGGCGTGCTAGCTGCACTTCTATGGGCTGCGGGGGAAACCTGGCCTTGTGGAGGCCGGCTGTCCTGGTTTGGGCCTGCATGGTGTACTTCCCCTTCCTAAGATGACACCGTGCGGCAGTCCCAGGGTAAACATGAGGCAGCCACTGTTCAGACAGGCAGGTAAATCTAGGGCAAATGGGGACCAATGGGGTGGGGGGGCAATGTGTGATTACACCCTCAAATACTCTCCTCTGAATCCTTTCAAGCGTGTCTTGGTATCTTTCTTAAAGTGAGATGCCCGAAACTGAACACAGGACTTTAGATGAACTGAGTTGAGAGGAACTATCACTTTCCAGACAATAATTCTTCTTAATGAAGTCCAAAATAGAACTTGCCTTTTTTACTGCTGTATTGCACTACTGACTCATATAGAGACTGCCAGCTACCATAATCCCCAGATCCTTTGCAGAAATATTGCTGCACCCCCCCTCCCAGTTGTCATCCCACCCCATGTTTATACCAGGATGTGCAGCAGGAATCATCATTCATTTTTGTTTTTGTTTACATAAACTCCTTCATTGGGGGCGATTGTCAACGAAACTGTTCTTCTTTGTTGTCTCATTTGTTTTTTGTTTTTTTAATTGAATCAAAAAGGATGAAAAAAGAAAAAGAAATCACTGTGCCTGCGCAAGATGTCTGCCATACTGCGCATGCGCCCTTTTTTCCAAAATGGCACTTGGTGCCAAAAAGGGCACAAATGCGTAAAATGCTCCTAGTGGCCATTTTGCACATGGGCTGTGATTTGTTATTTTTTTTTATTTTTATAATGAAAACGGACGTTTTACTGTTCATTTTTGGCCATTTTTGATACCTTTGTCGTTTGTTTTCATATCTGAATTACTAAAATGAACGGGGCTTCGTTCATTTTACTAATTAAACTCAAATCAATGGCACACCCCTCTTTTAATACTTTTGACATTTCTCTCCTATGTGTAATACTTTGCATTTGTCTTCTTCTGTGAGTTTCATATTAGTGTTTTTCAGCCCAGTTTTCCAATTTAACAAGATGACTTTGGATGCTGCTCCTATCCTCCAGAGGGTTAGCAACCTTTCCTAGCTTTTTATCATCAGCAAGTTGAATAAGAATACTCCCTAGCCCTTTGTAAAAAAAAATGATGAAACTGGACTGGACCCAAAACAGACCCTTCAGAGACTCCACTTGTTACTTTCTGGGTACAGTATTACTACTAATTCTGCTATTATTGTTAGCTGTAGTATTATTATATAATAATATTAATATTATAGTGGTATTGTTACTACTACTTCTGCTCAACTACTGATTTCCATTAATGTATTTTTCCTATCCCATTACCTTCCCCCATTTAAATGTTTTAACTTGATTTTATGTTGGTTTTAAGTTGTTTTATAGTTTTTTAATTGTATTTTTATTTTGTGAGGTGTTCTGGGGGCTGGGGAGAGGAGGTGCTATAAAAATTAAATTTATAATTATTTTTATTATTTCCACTGCCCCTATCAGTACTATTACTAATAATACTAATGGTCTAGGCCCTGGCTATATT
>QEPC01003796.1:3258422-3276151 GCA_003113815.1 Sphenodon punctatus | reverse complement strand
CCGCTAGGTGGCGGCATAGCTACCATCAGGGAAGGAGAGGTGCAGTGCAGTGCTCTCACAGGGCCGCTAGGTGGCGGCATAGCTACCATCAGGGTAGGAGGGGTGCAGTGTTTCTACACAATCCTCATAAGTGACTCTGCATTCTGACAAAGTTTAACCTTGGTCTCCCAGGTCAAGTCCACTGCATTATTTGCAAGGTTACGCTGGATTGCTCATGAAATCTCACATAAAACTCTACTATAGGTGTCACTCAGGACAAAATTTGTCTGATAGTGGCCAACTTCCATTGCTTTAAAAAAAACAAACCCCCCTACATAAGTCATAATGGAGCGATCCCTTTCGGGCTATTCACTTCCAGTTCCAGGTCTCAGCCCACCCGGCTAAGAGCTATTTATGGACCTGTCTTCCAAGAATGGATCCAATCTGCTTTTGAAACCAGTTAAGCTGGCTTAGTACCCAATGGCCACTGCTCAAAGTGCTCATGCCCAGTCTGACTTCCAGATGCTGCTGGCGTCATTTTGGAAAAGAGTTGCACGTGCAGCCATTTTGCGGATGCACAGTGCTTTTTATTGTATTTATTTATTTATTTTATGAAAACGAATGAAAGCAAATGTTGCTGTTTGTTCATTCATTCATTTTGAGGGTTTAAGGTACTAAAATGGGGCTATGTTCATTTTAGTAATTTTAAAAGAGAAAAAAGAAAAAGAATTGCACACTCTTTGATTGTAAGAGCAATGGGGCAGGGACCTGTCTTTAACTAATAATTGTTCAGTGCCAGTAACATTGTTGGTGCTATATACATATACATTTATTATTTATTATTATTATTATTAGTAGTAGTAGTAGTAGTAATAATAATAATAATAATAATATAGAACATCAGCTCATAATCTTGTCTGACATGCAATCCATTTTTCTCCTGTTATGCATGCATGCAAAAAGACAAAGCAAGCCCAGCCATAAAATGTTAATGTCTTTGTATAGAATAATATTTTCCTATGCCCTTGCAAAATTTTCCTGGAATATCAGATTGTAAACCCTAGGGCAGGGACCGTGTCTGTTCAATTAATTTGTAAAGCACCAGGTACATGCTTGCGCTATATAAATGCTTGCTAATAATAATAATAATTAATAATAATAGGCTTTTCTCTTTCTACCTTCTCCTCCTGCAGAGTCCTTTAAAAAAAAAAAAAAAACGTAGCTCACAAAATGTGTTTGACATTCTAACCATCGTCTGGCCTCCAAGTGAATGCGGTGGCCTCCTTGGAATGAACATGATTTTCATTGTTAGCATTGACATTCTGAATACAGCTGAGCAGAATGTGAGCTCCATGCCCCCCACAGCAATATCCCAGAACTTCTCAAGGGAACTACCTTTGAAGAGTCACCAAACCTTATTGGAGACAATCAAAGGCACGGACACACAGAGACAGAGCTCAGCATATATAGTATAGTGTGTCATTTCTATTGCACACACTGGCTAAAATTTGACAGAGAGAAATAGGTACACTTCATGCCACCCCTAATGTGCATGTGTTTAATGAAAATGTGTAAGAGCCCACTGAGTAACTTTGGGGTTGAGCTGGGGGTGGGGGAAGGATGTCAGTGTGAGAGGCTCTGTGCACACATAGGTTTCTGATGGTTCAAGTTGAAACTCGGTTTATTATAAAAAGTCCAAATTCTCAAATATGCACATTGACTTTGGCTGTAACGTTTCAGTTTTAAAGACACTCAGAGGGTCCCAGGTGGAAGTGGTGACAGTCGCTTTCAGCAGGCCAAAAGAACCATTTCTCACAAACACACTCATGTCCTTCCTACCTTTTTTTCCCCTTAGTTTTCAGCTTGATCCCAGGCAAACAGCCCCTCCTGCCTGAGTGTTCCCTTTCTTTGATCTTTGATAGCAGTGCTTCTCCCAAGTTTGTTAAAGTGAGAAAAAGGTGTCCCAGCCCCAAGCAATAGGCAAGGGTGTCGAAGGTACTGTTAGAGGGTATGATGCTGCATGGGTGTAATGTAAGGGATGTGGGAGACACGCCCCCTTCTCAAAATAAAGGGTGTGGGTGGAAGGCAACAGCCCTCTTCTCCCACTAAATTTTGATATAACTTGGGCTAAGTCAGTTGGGTAGTCAACCAGGGTCTGCTCCCTCTGAGGGAACAGGGAGGTGGCACGTTGGAAGCAGTGGCTGCCCCCTTGCCTCGTCCAACGTGTTCATGGTCCCAGTGCCCCAGTGGTGGACAAGCAGTTCAGATCTCCAGGAGGCAGGAAGATGCCCATGCTGTTGGCAGAGGAGCGGGGAGTCAGGTGTGGTAGCCCCTGTACGTGCCTCAGCTCTGGGTGCATCTGCACTTCTTTCTTCTCATCTCAGCCCCCTGCTTGCAGGAGAGCCCTCAACCTGCCTTCTTCCCCTGTTGCTGCTGCTGGGACTTGGCCCATGAGGGCTTGTCCCCAAGCATTCCCCACAAAGTCTGGTGGAAGGTTATGCCTGGTATACTGATTGCATGGGCCGAATTGTGCTTGGGTTTTACTGAAGGCTCAGGGAGTGCTATGGCAGCAGCTGGTAGCAGGACAGGCCTTACCATAGGGCGACCTGGGGCAGCATCCTGACCCCCACTCTTTTCTCTGCTTCTGGGGGCCCTGAAGTGGCCCTCAATTTCACCAGGGCAGGGTGCAGAGCCCCCACTCTCTCCCGGTGGGGCTCCAAATATGATCACCTCTAGGGCCCCGCAGAGGGAATCCCTGAGGAGATGGGGCTACAGGGAAGAGTTGGGCTCACCAGGAACCCTGCATTTTATCTTTGCTCTGAGCCCTGCAAATTCTAAGGCCAGCCCTGCTGGCAGGACCTATACCACTCCCAACCTCCCGGTTTCACCCAGATAATCTGGGAACCAGGTTTTACTCAGGAGAACAGCAAGTTACTTCACTCCACCACAGAGGTGATTAGCCAGAAACCTAGGATTCATGGGTAGGCCTGAAACAAAAATCTGTCTCAATTCTCGCAGGAATCTAGTGACCATTGAAAACCCTTAGAGAGATCTCTCGCTAAATGCGCAAGAATCTGGTGAGAATCTCACGTAAAAAGCAAAAAGCAAAATGGCTGCCCTTTTCCAAAATGGTGGTGATGCAGCTGGCACCAGTTTGGAAAAGGACTGTCCATGTGCAGAGCGGCCTGGTGGCTATATTTCACATGCGCAGTTCTTTTTCTCGTTTTTTCCCCCCAGTGCGGAGCTGGTGGTTGCAGAAGAGGAGAGAGAAAGAGAGATGAGAGACAGATGTGGAACACGAGACTCAGCGTGGGATGTGGCACACATGTGACTCCAGTAAGTAAATCCAGTAAGAAAAAAATCTCTATCAAGAAAAGGTCGAGGACCGGGACTTTTCTCAATTCTTGTAGAAATGGAATGAATTCTCAACGAGAAGCTTAATTCTCAATGAGAACTGAGGGGGAAAAAATGAGATCAAGTTTCAGCCCTATTTGTGTGCTTTCATGATTTGGACTAGTAATGACTAGTGATTACATGATTTGGACTAGTAATGACTAGTGGTTACAGATGTTGTTCTCACATTCACATAGGAAGCTGAACATCCAGGCAATATTTGCTTCAGAACTATTTAGTTTGTTGGGTTTGGTTTATATTCGCTTCTCTACGTTCATCTGGTCTGGTGGACACAGCTCAAACTGACTGAATTCAATGGATAACATATTTGCTTTGAATATTCATTTCACTGCAAATTTGGTCCCTCTCCTTTCTTCACTCCTCCTGATTACACCTCTTAAGCACCCTAGACTCCTATCCTGCTCTGGGAACTTGGACTAAGTTTCTGTGTGGCCCATGGGAGGGAAAAGGTTCCTCGCCCCAGGGGTAAGGATTTCAGCAGGTGAGCCAATGGGCTACTTTCATAGGAAATTTCGCCTTAGAAACACAGGCTGTCGCTCATTTTGGTTTCCAGCAGTCTAGACAGCCCCATTATTGCCTACTGGATGATTGTTTCAATCATCAGGATTGTCAGAGACTGTACGCACCCTCTCAGCGCACCTCAGGGTTAATGAGTCACACGGAGTATTTCCTCTTCCCTCTTGTAAAACCCTAAAAAGCCCTGTGGAGAATTGCCAGGCCTGCGCCGTGCTGGAATTCCTAGGGGCACCTGGCAGAAAGAGGAGACGCTCCCAACCCCGGCTAGCATATTTCCCCCTCATTCTCAAACAGGGTCACGCAGGAGTGTAAGATGAGCTCGCGAGAGCCAGGACTAGCCTTTGTTTAACCTCTCACACATGACTTCACTTCCCGACATCGCCAGTCCGTAACCTTTCTCCTTAATGGAACTAATTGCACGAGAACAAATCAAGGATGGGAGGACCATCTGGGACACATACTGTACATGCCACTGTAAGTTAACCTTTCACACTCTGTCAGATGCGGTGCGAAAGTATGTCAGGCATACAGCTGTGCACCGAGCCTCACACTCAACAGGCAGAAGTCGCCTTCGTAAGAAAGAAAGAAAGAAAGAAAGAAAGATTGTTTGATCGATTGATTTAATTTATTGGTTAGTTAAAAAGAAATATAATAATACATTTATAACCAGGCGTGGCAAAAAACCATAGTCTCCATCATACAGAAATATAATACAATATAATATCGAACATTTAAACATAAATAAATATAAAATCAAATATTTTTTTTGTATAATAAAGAACAGTACTAACAGTCGTTCATAGTCCTGAATCCCAAACATAAAATGCATCATATGATAATTGGGCGATCTAAGTCCCTGAGTCTCAAACAAAAGCTCACAGGGGAATGTCACAGACTAGAACTATATGGTCTAAAGTTCAGAAAAGCCTCACGAGTTTCAAAGGCTTTGTGAAGAAATCTAGCAACTACCTGTAATACCTCGGGGTATCGATCCACTAACAATAGTCGAACAAGTTTGGAACTGGCCCTGCCAGAGTATTTTTCCAAAATAGGAACTAAGAGCTGTTTCCTAGCTTTTCTATATAGCTGACAGTCCAGTAATATATGATCCACAGTTTCGACTTGAGATTGATTGAAAAGACATAATCGCTCATCGAAGGGTAGCCCGATGGACCAACCCTCCATGATTCTGGAGGGGAGTGCATTCAGACGGGCCAATAATAGTTTCCTCCCAAGGGCAGAGGACATGCCTTGCTGCCAATACTTGGGCAATTCCCAAGAATCAGGAACTAAGTCCAAGTACTGACCAAGTGAGGGGAAGCCCTGATTTCTGCGATGTCCTCCTGATGGGAAACATCATCAGTCTTAGTACGGGCTTCTGATTTAGCTGCCTTAATGCTCTTTGTCCGGAAATATTCAAGCGAGAGTCCCAAGTGAGTCAAAATTGTCCTTATCTTGCTGAGTCAGTTTGATTCAAAAGTATCTTCAGCAAGAGCTGGGAACAATCCAGTCTGGGGAAAGACTTCCGCCCGCAACCACAGAGACAGGGCATACTTTAAGGCCCCTTTGTCCCAGCTAAGTTTGCCCATCTCGATTCTAATAGCAACCGAGGGTATTCCTAGCGGGAGATGGAAAAGCTATCTCAAAAAAACAGACTGCACCCTGTCTAGATTGGAGGGTCAGGCAATTGCCCATATAGCTGCCCCATAAAGCAATCAGGAAGCCGCCTTTGCCTCCAATACTTTCAAAGTCATGACTTCCCGGCCGACTCCCTTAGTTGAAAAATAATTCAAGATAGCCAATCCAGTACCCCTTGTCCGATTTAAAGCTGTTTTAGCCTGAGTTGCCCAACAACTGGTCTTATCTAGAATAATTCCAAGATATTTGAACTGATTTACTTGTTCTATTTCCTCTTGGCCTATTTTCCATTGAAACTTTTTCCTACTCCTACCAAAAATCATTATTTTTGTTTTCCCATAATTTATCTGAAGATCATTAATGGAACAGAAGGCCGAAACTGCTCTCAGTTGTTTCTCCAAACCCATTTTGGTTTGGGACAAAATTACAGCATCATCCGCGTATAGTAATGCATCTACTGTCTGAGTGGCCAATCATGGTGGAAAAAATTCAGCAGTTGAAACTCTAGGAATAAGGTCATTTAGGAAGAAATTGAATAGACTGGGTGCTAGAATACATCCTTGTCTGACACCAATATGAACAGAGATTTCTTTAGATAATTCCCCTGTAATAGGGTTAGTCTTGACTCTCAACGTGTTATTTACGTGTAGAGTCCTAATTTTTAAAAGCAGCCTACGATCAACTGATGACTCCTCTAATTTATCCCATAAGCGAGCTCTATTGATCAAATAAAAAACCACTTTTAAATCTATAAAGGCCACGTAAAGTTTACCATTTTTCTCAACGTACTTTTCTGCTAAATGTGTCAATATTAGGATGTGGTTGATCGTAGTATGGCCTCTCTGGAAGCCTGCCTGCTCTACATATATACTTTTTTTCTTTTTGCAGCCAGTCATCAAATTTCTTGGCCAAAAGCTTAGTATATAGTTTCCCAATCACCTTGAGGAAACTAATCGGTCGATAGTTGGCTGGGTCTCCTCTTGCACCCTTTTAAAAGATTGGTACTACTACCACAGTAAGCCAGAATCTAGGTATCAAGCCTTTTTAATTCACCTAGGAGAAAAGGCTGCCAGGAAAAGAACCCACCAATCCCTCTGTGCTTTTAGAAGATTGGTAGGGATATAGTCAAATCCTGGAGCCTTACCTGGCTTTAGGCTCTCTATCAGTTTATTTATTTCCGACGGATCGACTGGGGGTCATACTGGGGTGTCTAGAATATTAAATGGAATACTTAGGTCTTGGTAATCTGCAAATGTAGAGGAAAAAAACCGTTCCCAGTCCTTGTTCAGAATCTCAATTTGATTGGTTAAGTTTTTCCCCGATAGGGAGCCATTTACATCTTCCAGAATACTCTAGAATCATCTGTCAAAACTGCAAAGTATAAAGTCTTCCATTGGCCAATTTCATATTCCCTTTTCTTGTTTCCCATCAGTGCTTTATACCTCTTCTTAAGTTTTGGGAATTCTATTAAAAAGGCCAGCATCGTACCATTACGGTACTTAAAGTACATCTTTTTTAGTTCTGCGTTGATAATTCTACACTTATGGTTGAACCAGGGGTGACTTAATGGATTTTGGCTAATTTTTCGAACTAAAGGGCAATTAGTCAAAAGATCTTTGAAATGATTAATAAGTTGAGAGTACTGACAAAGCATATCGTCTTTTGATGCGTCCTCAGGGCATCCCTTCAGCAATTCTGCGCAGGATATTTACTGACATGAAATCTCAATCTTGGCTGCTACTTTTGGGTTCCATGATATTTTGAAGAAAAACTTTTGAACAGGGGAACCTTCCCCCAGATCCTGTCCCAGGGCATCCCCTATTTCACCTGTTTTCCCTCCTTGCTGATTTACCAACTGAACTGATAGGGGCAGGTGGTCACTAGAATAGCAACCGCCAATCTGAAAACTCTCTGTCAAATAGAGAAGGTCTCGGGATACTATAACATAATCAACTATGCTTGAGCCTACATGTGAGATGAAAGTAAGTTCACCGTCCTTGTCTCCAGGAGAGGAACCATTTAGTGGGAAAAGATCCAAATCCACCAAAAGTTCAGCCAAAGCGAGGCCTGGGGTGTTAATTACCCTGTCTTTAGCCTGTCTTGGAAGGAGTGGGGGAGGATTTGCCCTTCCTGCTAAAGCTGAGTAGGGGGCTAGAGATTCATCATTTCCACCCAACCTAGCATTTAGATTTCCTACTAGGATAAGCCGCACGAGAACTGATTTGGACTTAAGTTCATTTAGAAATGTCCTGAGTCTTGACCAATAACATCTCAGAAAGGATTGAGCATTTATGGGGGGAATATAAACAGCCACGATGAGGAACTGGAAGCTTCCATAAACAATCTCAATGCTCAAGGCAATAGGGGGGAGATAGTTTACCTGTTCAACCTTGATCCCAGAGTTATTCAGTACCAAGCATGCAATACCTCCTCTTGGTCTTCCTTTTTTGGTAACCATAGTGGCACTGATTTCATAGGTCTTATACCCGACAAAAATAACAGGATCCCGAGACCATGTCTCTAGTCATATAATAATCTCAAAATGATGAAAAACCTGCTACCTGAGAGTCACAATATTTAGATCTCCACCCTGCAATGTTCTATGAACATAAATTACCCCTAGAGGAAGGAAAACATGACGAATATCAGCTTAAGGAAAGTTGTTGATCGGGGACATACGTGCCACTTGTTTTTACCATTGGCTGGTCCACCGATGAGCAAGCCTGGCCTTCAGCTGACCGTTCCTTAACTCCCAATGAACATAGTGGAGAGACTATGGGCCCGTCACTGTTTGAGTTATGTGTAGATAAATCTACGTATCGTAACTCACTAAGTAAAGAGGGTGTGATTTCAACAGGAATCACATTTTTTCCTGCACTCAATTCCATCAGTTCGTCTACTGGAGCTTGATTTAAAGCACCTGATCTTTGAATGGGCTTTTTAGCTCCTCCTCTCATTCCCATAAATTCATTGGGATCTAAAGTCTTACCCAATGAGATAGACCCCTGCGATTGTATTTGTCAAACAACATCTTGTGTTGGAGGATTAAAGGATCTTTTACTAAAAGTTCTTGAATTAGTAGCTATTTCAGCTTGATTCCAACTAGTATGGACAATCTGGAGAAGCCTCTGAGCTATTGGCTTAGCCTTCGTATTTTTACCCATAAAGGGGCCTCCTCTCTGAGGGCTCTGGGGATCCTTATCTTCCTGAGCAGGAAGGAATTCCATTAGATCATGATCCAGATCCAAGTCTGTTTTGTGGGTAGAATCAGACTGTTCCGACTTTCTCTGCATATCTAACAGAGGGGGTGAAGGAATAGTCACGTACACCTCACTAACCATCACTCCCTATGTCTGCAGATGTCTACTATCTGCCAAGATCTTTTGAGGCCACTTTGTGGATCTAAAGTAAACCACTATTTGCTGATAGGGATAACCCTTAGTAAGAGATTGGAAGCGTTTTATTTGCCAATGAGGAAGACCCCATTGCAAGATCCTACTCAGGTGCCTTTGTATGAGATCTTTATTATGACAATTTGGGAAAAACCCGTCAGGGAGGGGAAAGATTTTTAAAGCAATCGCATATTTATTTGCCTGAACATGTTCTGAGAACTGAGTAGCTTGGTTTAACATCTGACTCCTATTTGAGGAGGGATTTTTTAGTTCCTCTTTGGTTAACTCCCTCCCAATCCTAATATTCAGGGGATCTAATTTTCCCGGAATCGGCTTTTCCCCCAAGATCCTCTGAGGATATATCAAGGGGTTGGAATCTACAGGCACTGCTGACACAAATTGGGGGCAATTAAATGATTCCTTCCTTAATCTGGACACAGTTTGTGTCACTGCTTTTAGTTGCTTAGATTGAGAATCTAGAATCCCTATTATACTGGCCAACTGGCTGCTCAGTTTCCTAATCAGATCCCCGATTAAGAAACATTGCGAGCCTTGGACCGCAAACAGATTTTCATCAGAAATAGCAATTTTGGAGTTAGACCTATTTTTTGTCTGCCTTATGGGAAATAAAGAGCCCAACGAAGCATCCGGATTGTAATCAAGGCCAGTAAAAAGTTCATCCACAGAGTCACTTAGTTCCGATAATCTAGGGGACCTGGATAATTTTGGGGTCTTGTGAAGCCCCAAAGGCTCGGAGGATGGAGAACAAGATTTCCCTGGTAGGCTCTCTAAAAAAGGGGTCTATTTTACTGTTTGTTTCTTGAACCTTGTTCCAGGGACTGAGGGACACCTTGTCTACTTCTCTTCCGAGACATAACTAATAATTAAAATAATAGCTGGACACTTCTTATTATAAACAGTCAGTCACCCGTGCAAATCTTAAGCATAAGCCGCGAAGATACCACCCACAATCTTAATTCATAAACAGCGAACGATAAATGACATAAGAGCCCCCTCCGGGCCCCCGAGGCTCCGGACCTCCGGGCTTTTCAAGGGCGACACAAGGGCGATACCCTTGAGCTCTCGCTCTTAGGTTCGCGCCAGGGATCGCACCCAGGTGTTCCCAGTCCGTTTTTCTTCCCGCGGGAAGAGGACTCTGCCTCCACCCCTCACGGACGCGGCTCCCTCGGCACAGGTGGGTCAACAAAAGAGCTGGGCAGCGGCTCCGTCGTTGCAGCCTCTCTTTCCTCAGCAATACACCAGAAAGAAAGAAAGAAAGAAAGAAAGAAAGAAAGAAAAACTTTCCCCAAATGGCACCATTTTGAACGCACATGCAGAGAACGGCTGCAGTGGCCATTTTGAATGTGCACAGTTATTTTTTTTTTAATTTTTAATTTTAAAAATCATTTTTAAAACTATCACTGAGCATGCGCAGAATGGCCACCAGACCATTTTGCGCCTTTGCAGCGCTTTCCCCAAAAGGAACCAGCAGCATCAGCATCATTTTGGATAAGGGCTGTGCACGCGCAAAATGCCCTGGTGGTCATTTTTTGCATGTGTGGCAATTTAAAAAAAAAAAATTTTTAATAAAATTAATGGATCCTCCCCCCCCTGAAAAAAAGGTAAGGCCATTTACAAAAACCCCAGAAAATGAAGGGGGGGTTTGTAAACAAAAATAAAACCTAAAACAAAAATGGTAGGGGTGCCTTCTGCGCATTCGTACAATGTATGTAGCTCTATACAGTCATTAATTAGAGATAGGTCCCTACCTCAATGGGCTTACAGTCTAGAAAATTTATTTTTATTTATTTATTTAATCAAATTTTTACCTCACCCTTCCCATTAAAGCTCAGGGTGGTTTGAATCATATAAAAACAACTAAAAAAATCCCCATAACCCAGCCCCTTCCCTAAAACCTCCAACCCTCTCGTGCAGGAGGGCACTCCCACCAGCCTATGGGGCCCAGACCATTTAGGACTTCGTAGGCCAAAATCAGCACCTTGAAGTTTGCCCAGAAAGCTATTGGTAGCCACTAGGGATGTCAAGTACGGGTACGGATTAATCTGTAACTGCCCGTAACAGGCTGTTATGGAGTAACAGCCGTACCAGCGGTCCACCAACTGGTCCACACCAGCGGTCCGCCAATTGCACATCCACTGTTATGGATTCAGGTTTCCCAACCCCCCCACTCTCTAGGGCCCGTTTATGGTACTTACTGGCCTTGGAGGGCTTCATTGAAGGTCTAGTGGGCTTGATTGAAAGCCCAGGAGACTTCTTCTGTGTGAAGGAGTCCCCCTGCCAGGCTCCTTCACTGCGGCGCACTGTGGAGGTCCCTGCTCCACGGTGTGCATGTGCAAATGGCCTCTGGGGACATTTTGTTTATGTGCAGCTCTTTTCCAAAATGGCGCTGGCAGTGTCAGTGCCATTTTGGGAAAAGGGCAGCCATTCTGCTCATGTGTGAAAACAGGGGGCCCTGTGTGGCCCCCACAAGTAGAGAAAAAGGGAATCGCCCAGAGTTGTTGCCTTATTTGCCCTGTGGTAAGACAGGCCTTTCTTCCAGGCCTCTGGCTCAGGAAAGGGGAGGAAAGGAGATGGAAAATACATGTCACAAGATCATATTTGGAGAACCCCCTTTTCCATATTTTTTTCCAATTCAGAAAAGGCCCAGTTCATCCTTTTCATACAAGGAGCCTCAGATCAGAGCAGTCCTCCAGAAATCAATGGGCCTGTTCCCCGTGAGCAGGATTTTTAGTCCTCAATGACAACCCAAAGTGCAAGATGCATTGAAACATGGGGCTGGTGGGATGGTAGGTCCAAAGGGGAATTTGAACTTCAAGTGCATCAAGTGTATTGCAGGCACAGCCCGACCCACATAATCAGCAGGGCTCGAGCTGACAGCAGGGGATTGAAAACCCTAGAGGGAGAGCTCAGCTGGGTGCCTGAAGGGAAAGGGTTTGCAAAATACAGTGCTGTAAAAAGAGAGGAAGAGAAAAGTGCTGTTAAGCAGCAAAAGAGACATCTGTTACTGAACTTTTTCTTCCTCTCTGGTTTCTAGGCTTGCAATGAGGACGAGTGAGCAAATGTTTTCACGTGTGCAATTCTTTTCCAGGGGGAGAATCAAATGAAAGGGGCTGTGGAAGGAAGGCTCTGCTGAGGGAATGTGAGTCTAACTAGTGCTGAAGAAGTGCTGTATTGCCTAGTGTCAAAAGCAATCTCCAGCCTGGGGACACAGCAATGCACTAGAGACTTCAAGCCATGGTAAGAGGCTATTACTCTGTGCTGTCAAAATGGAGCAGCCATGTTGGATTATAAAGGCCTTTGATGAACGTTCTCCACTTTGGATGTAAGGGGTCTGGGGACTAACTCAGGGCATGTTCGCATGACAGGAGACGTGGGGCTAGCTTTAAGCATTTTGCCTTTGAGGGGAAATCTTAAAATTAATTTGGTCGATTTGTATTGGTGTTACTAGTTGGTGGATTTTAAAAAAATTGTTTAATGGGAATGGGAATGTGATTGGTCCATCTCTGTGACATGGGCCGTTTTTAAATGGGCCTGGGGGGTTGGCCGAGTCCGTGGGCAGAGTGTCACCTGTGTGGGTGCATCGATGAATGTGTACACGGACACACACCCAACCCTCAAGCATCCCCATCCACGTAGCAACCAGCATTTTTGTCAATTGCTCCATGTGTCTGAGGTGGGTGGGGATGCATGGGTTGCAGGAGCATGCACCCGCACACAGCATTTACACAAGGGCCCTCCGCTGGTAAATGGAGGCGGGGTGGTGGTGGTTGTCGTGCACCACTGGAGAAATGGGCGCGGGACTGGTATCGGGGTGGGAAACCCCGTATGTTCAGCCCGGGGACCTGTGATAGGTCGCCCGGGCATCATGTGCCCTGTTTGCTGGGCCATGATTGTTCGGTGCGAGGGTAGCTCCTCCCCCTTGTAAGGGGGGGGAGATTTTCTGCCCGCGCACATCGCAGTTTCCAGGTGCCTCATTCGCACCTGTTTGCCCCAGGAGTAGACAGCACCCACTCACCCATCCCTATAATACTGCAGGTCAAACTGGTTGCCGTTAGGGGACCAAGAAGGAATTTTGGAGGGCACCTCAAACATTAGAGATGCTTGATTGTTTTGCCTTCTTTGCAGTATGGGGTTAGGATAAATTAGTTACGTAAAGTGAAATCCGACTTGATGTGGCTAATCAGATGCAGATATTTGGAAGTTAATTTAAATAAGTAATGCAATGTGACATGTTATACGGTCAATAATTTGAACATGGATTCAATTGGAGTTCGAATCTGGCAATGAATCTGGTATTATCTTTATTACGTCGCATGGTTGTGGGGGTCCAGTATAGTTAATCGGTGTTGTTAGGTAGTTGTAGACTAGAGGTAAGAGTCCTCTCCGTAAGAGATGAGGGAGCGATACCTGATGATAAGCAGGACGTGGGTTGCAACTTGATCATTCCTTGGGGAGGGGTGTCAAGCGGGGGCAAGGGCAAGCATGACCCTCCGATTTAATGACACCATTCTCCTTACTCGAACCCGACAGGGTGTCTGCCCCCCCCCCTTCGGCCTTGGCCAGGGCGCTGTTCGAAGGGGAATGTTGTAAGTTGTTGGTGCAGGCACTGGAGGGCATATCCAAGCCGGACACCTGTATTATAAATAGGTATAACAAATAAGTAAAAATACCGGACCCTTGATTGCTTAGTAGCAATCCCACCAAAGTTTTGCTTGCTCTGTTGATTAAAAGTATGCAGCTTTTTAATCCCGGTTATGTCTCCGTGTCTCATTTTGGGGGGTGCATCGGCAAGACGCTCCCCCGCGTGGACGATGGGTGTCCAATCTGTCCACGCATCAGAGCGTCTCGTGTAGAAAGGGTAATGTTTAGACGAGACGCTTCCACAGAGGTCCACCCATTCCCTACCCGCCCGAGCACCCATCTGAAGGTGGTGTGGGTGGGCACCCACTCCCGTGACCCATTCCCCTGCCACACATGGAGCATCTGTGAAAAATCCGGGATGCTCCATGCTGTGGCAGGCCAAATCGTGCGCGGGTAGGGGTGCACATTCATCCCTGGCCCGTTTGATTCCCCCCACGCACTGGACGTGCGTAGGCACTCCATTCAGTGCACATGGACCTGCCCCCTAGCCATGCCCATTTAAAATTGGCCATAATTACACCACCACCAACACCACCATCACTACTACTGTTGCTACTACTGATAGGGATAATGATAATTTGATTTCTATAGTGCCAAATGGTGCACAGAGTGCTTCATGTAAAATACAATAAGACAATATAAATCCATTTAAAAACAATTCATAAGAAGAAGGTAAAAAGGGAGGATAGAATACACTGAGGATTCCAGGATCTTAAGAGGATTCGGGGATCTTAAAAGTACCAGAGAATAAATAAGTCTTCAGGTGCTTTTTAAAGGCAAGGTGGGAGGAACCGAGAGGAACATCTGGGGGGAATGCATTCCATATAGTAAGGCCCAGCAACACAAGGCAGCAGAAACTCACAAAACAAGTACCAAAAAAAAAAAATGAAGACCAAAGTCATTGCAGCAACTGCAGCTCCATTGAGTAGTCAGGAAAATCGGATAAACTCATCAAATACCTTACCCAAACCAAAAATGGCAGTTTGGACATGGACTGATATCTGTTTACACTCTGTCAGGTATCTGTTTCAGATATAGAAGGGTTTTTTCTTTTCTTTTCTTTTTTTTTTAGTTTTGGGGGGGGGGAGATTGGTTCAGTTATTTCGGTATTTTGGTCATTTTGGTTATGTGATTTTGGTAATAAGAACATAAGAAGTGACATATTGGGTCAGACCAATGGTCCATCAAGCCCAGCATCCTGTCTCCGACAGTGGCCAATCACGGTGGCTTGGGATAAGCACCCAAAAGGTCACAATGGGGAATCCATTCCCCCAGCTCCCGTCATGTTCCCGGATCCTGTCGGGCTAATAGCTGCTAACGGACCTATCTTCCAGAAACTTGTCCAAACCTCTTTTAAACTCAGCTCTAGTACTGGCCCTTACCACAGCCTCTGGCAGTAGATTCCACAACCCAATTATACGCTGAGTGAAAAAAAATTTTCTTTTATTTGTTTTAAACTTGCCACCCATGAGTTTCATGGAGTGTCCCCTAGTTCTAGTACTAGCTGAGAGGGTAAATAACTGCTCCTTGTTTATTAGTTCCACACCACTCATGATTTTATAGACCTCTATCATATCTCCTCTCAGTCGTCTCTTCTCCAAACTGAAGAGCCCCAACCTACCAAGCCTCTCCTCATACGGGAGCCCTTCCATGCCCTTGATCATTTTTGTTGCCCTTCTCTGTACCTTTTCTAGTTCAGCTATGTCTTTTTTGAGATGGGGCGACCAGAACTGCACACAATATTCGAGGTGCGGTCGCACCATTGATTTGTATAGAGGCATTATGACATCCTCAGTTTTATTCTCTATCCCCTTCCGAATAATTCCTAACATTCTGTTTGCTTTTTTGACTGCTGCTGCGCACTGCGCTGTGGATTTCATTGTATTGTCCACAACCACCCCCAGATCCTTTTCCTGAGTGGTAACTCCTAGCTTAGTACCCAGCATTGTGTACGCATAGTTTGGATTATTTTTCCCTACGTGCATCACTTTGCACTTGTCCACATTAAATCTCATTTGCCATTTAGATGCCCAGGCACCCAGTGTCGTAAGATCCTGTTGCAGTTCCTCACAGTCTGCTCGTGTTTTAACTACCTTGAATAACTTGGTGTCGTCTGCAAATTTGATCACCTCACTCTTAACACCCTTTTCCAAATCATTAATGAATACATTAAACAGCACCGGTCCCAATACAGATCCCTGAGGCACACCACTTTTTACATCTCTCCATTGTGAAAACTGACCATTTAGTCCTACCCTTTGCTTTCTATCTTTTAACCAGTTTCTGATCCAAAATTAGTACTAGAATTTTGGATCAGAAATTAGTACTAGAATTTTGGATTAGTCCAATGGTGTACCCAATTGCCAAGTAATATTATAACTGTTACTGAATACCAATATTGAATATTGAATAGCAATTGAATTGAGTTGAATACCCAATTATTGATTGGGCAATATTTTGGTAATATTATTACTAGAGTACCATCTCGGGTATTCAGTGGGGTACCCAATTAAATGGTAATTTCCAGTACCATTAAAAAAAAATATTGCTAATTATTAATTATTAATTATTAATAGTTACTTTCAGTTACCAATAATCAAATCAGGATGCTAAACAAAAAGCTGGGGCAGAAAACAAAAAAATTGATATGGGAAGTTGACATTCCAGGACCAGAAGTCAGCATTCTGGGACATTGGGAAACCAAATGGTACCTGACAATTTCAATTAGGGTGCCAGTACTTCACACCAAACCAGACAGAAGGTGGTGCTTTATCACCATTCTGCCATTCCTTCTACCCTCTCCTAGGTTCACTATCCCCATTGGCCAAGGCCACCCAGCAAGTTCATGGCTAAGACAGGATTTGAACCCTGGTCTCCCAAGTCCAGATCCAACACCTTATCCACTAGACTACACTAATGCAGGCATTTATTGGTACAACATCTGGATCCCATTAGAAAAGCAATGACGGACGTATTTAAATAGACTAGACTAGATGTCAAGGAGACTTAAGCACATATTTACAGTGTGACTGTTTTTCCCCCCTTGCCCAGAGAACTCAGTTTGCATGCCAGGGAAGAGGGCACTTCTTTTGAGGAAAGCTGCTAGGCATTCTCTGCAGTCTCCTGACTTGGCAAATCTCTCCAATATCCAGAATGCATCAGAAGTAGAGTTGGCTGCTATCAAGATGACACTCAACATGATGGGTGTCATCCATAGGCGACTTGTGGGAGGGAGGCTGGGGGGGCATGTGCCCCCAATTTTGGGGATCCCTATAAAACTCCTACCCAGCCCCCACTCCTGTGCCCCTATCATCTATGGTGTCATCAGCATCCAAAAACAAAGACAACCTCTTACTTCAGCCTAACAAGCCTGCTTATGTACACATTATATTATTATTATTATTAGCATTTTATAGCACCAGCAGTGTACCTGGTGCTTTACAGCACAGTAAGATAGACGTGGTCCCTGCCTACAGCTTACAATCTAATAGACATGGAGGGGGGAGAAAAGAAGAAGGGACATAGGGAGATACAAGGGATAAATAACATTGAAGGGGATGCGAAGTCCCAGGTGCACATGCTTGGCTTGGATACAGTTAGGCAGGAGTCTGCAGGGAGGGCAGACAGTAAATATTGAAAGGAAAGTTCTAGCAGGCATCGGGAAAGGCAACGAGGAAGAGGTGGGTTTTGAGGAGGGATTTGAAGGTGCGGAGGGAGGGGGCAAGGAAGATGTGGGCAGGGAGGGAGTTCCAGGCATGGGGGGCAGCAAGGGAGAAGGGACGAAGGAGGTTAGGGGAGCAGGGGAGACGAGGGAGAGCAAGGGAGGGGGCAGAGGAGGAGCGGAGAGTACGTGCAGGAGTGTGTGGATGACCCTAGCAGTGGAGTTTTGGATGGAGATAAGGGGAGACAGATGAGAGTGGGGGAGGCCAGTAAGGAGGAGGTTGCAGTAGTCAAGGCGAGAGATGACCATGGCGTGAACAAGGGTTTGGGCTGAGGAGACAGAGTGAAAGGGGTGAATATGAGCAATGTTGTGGAGGGTGAAGCGACAGGACTTGGCAACAGAGTCGATGTAAGGTTTAAAGGAAAGTTGAGTGTCGAAGACGAAGCCCAAGCTACGAGCTTGGGGAA
>QEPC01003796.1:3173017-3254351 GCA_003113815.1 Sphenodon punctatus | reverse complement strand
TTTTTTTTTTTTTTTTTAAATGGAACTGGAACTAGTTTTCTGGGACTGGAAGTTGACTTTACGGGACTAGAAGTCGATTTTCTGAGACAGGAAACCAATAAACATTGGAAGTCAGTATATTGATAAAGTAAAAAAATCAGTACCAGAAGTAAACATCCCAGGACCGGAAGTCAACATTGCAGGATGTTGGGTACCTGGATTGGGTTGAAGATGTTGGTGGGTTGTCTCGGGTACCAGAAATTCACTGTGTTATTCGTTTTTGTGGGTACCCTCTTTCAGCTCTACCCACAGCTCTCTAGAACGTAACATCTCTTTTTTTTCAGAACCCCACAGTTCCCTAGAACATAAAGAGCATTTCTCATTTCAAACCCCCCACAGTTCAATAGTATCCTTTATTTCTGAAATTTTGATCTGGAAACGCTAGTTGACAATCAGACAACGCCTTCTAGATAATGAGTTTGAAAGTACCTCAAAGAGAACTATAACAGTTTTGATCTTCAACCTTCTCTAGAACTCTTCCAGCTTCAGTGTAGCCTGCCTCCATACCAGTACCAGTAGTGATCAGATTTTCATCTGTCATCCAAAACATTTCTGTGGATGAGGATTTAGGATTTCATGTTGTGGTGGAGGCAAAACACCTTTCTCAGTCACCTCCAGAAATGTGGCATGAAATTTCAGAAACTAATGTGTGCCATTCAGCCCAGTATGGAGAATGTCTTTCTGTGATCCTGGTTAGGTTACAGATTTCTGACCCTTCACCTGCATCGCTGGGGTTAATTGACTCCCAGCTGGGGACCCTTCAAAAAAAGTGTCTGACCAGGTGAGAAGGAATCTATAAAATCTGAGCCAGCAGAACAATTCAAGGCAGCTTGCTGGAGAGAATTGGCTGCTTGGGGTTGTGTTTGGCCAAGAGAACTTGATATACGGAAATCGTGGCCCCAATAGCAGGGCTTAAGGAGAAGTCTAAACAATGAGGGAGAAACCAGTTAGTACAGAGCAAGGAACAGATGAACTAGGCTTTTTATACCATGAGATAAAGTAGCACTGTTATTTATCTAAGGAAGAAATTGAGTATGCATGAAAACACACCCAAAAGGGATTGATCTGAAACAAGTTTCTGCCCTCTGTTATTGAAAGAGATAAGGACAAGGGAGTTTAGATGATATCTTTTAGGAGACCATCTCTACTACCAGTCTAAGAATGGGGAGGGAGAGGGGCTGTAGGAAAGAGATTAGAGGTAAAAAGATAGAGTTTAAATACAATTATTCCGAACCCAAACCCATGCGCGCAATTTCTCGTGGGGCACAATGTGCCCACGATAGGAGTCTGTGCGGCTCTCTGCACGATCTGCAGGGTTTGCGACCAGGCTCACTGTATGTAGCGCAGTACAAACAGCACGGGGAATTCGGGGAATAAATCCTTAACTGCATGGAATGGGCTGTTACGGATTAATCTGATTCCGTACCAAACCAAGTCCGCTTCGATTTGGTTCTAAAAAAATAAAAAATTACTGTGCAGGCAAAAAATGGCCACCAGGCTATTCCATGCATGCTCACCCTTTTCCAAAATGGTGATGGCAACATCCCCATTGCGGATCCATACTAAAATCTATTTTTAAAATAAATAAATATGACGCATGCACAAAATGGCCACTGGACGGTTCGGTGTATGCGTGCCCTTTCCCAAGGGCGGCCACCGGCATTTTGGAAAAGGGCCGTCAGTTTGTGCATGTGCGGACCAGCTTCCCTTTTCCAAACTGGAGGCGTTGCAGGTGCCACCATCTTGAAAAAAGGTGCTCCCACGTATGGACACCCAGTGTTCACGTGGGTGAGCATCTCATTGAAATGTGAAGGTGTGTGGATGTGTGCTCCTGAGCCCCCCGCCTCCCCCCCTCACAGAGCAATTGGCAAATAGGCGGATTGCTCTGTGTGTAGAGATGGGGGAGATGGGTGTGCACCCATCTAGACCCTCCTCCACACACGGCCCTCACAGTGGCGCTCCACCAGCTGCACATGGACCGCCCCCCACAGCGGTGGTCTGGTTAAGAACGACCTTAGCTCTGAGGCCTGTTTTTGCAAGGTGTTGAGGTGCAGTTGGCTGGCTGTGTCAAGGGACAGCGTGGAGCGTTTCACACTCTTCAATCCATTTCCCCCTTTGCTACAACAGCTACAGATCATCTCTGTACCTGAGGGGCCTGTGAGGACAGGGATGAGAGAGAGAACCTCTAAAAACCACTATGAATGACTAAGCAGAAAGGTTATGTGATGCTGCTACATGATATCAACCAGCAGTGGGGTTCAAAAGCAGGAGTGAGGAGCCTTTTGTCTCCCATGGACCACTTTAAAATTAAAACAAGCTCTGAGATCCTGGAGGTGCAGAAAGGGTGAGTTCAGAAGAGGAGAGTCGAGACCATGGATCTGTCCCCTCTCTTTGTGTGTGCATGGCCTCATCTCTGCTCCCTTCACCTGAGTTCACTCTTTCAGTGTTTGCTGGTAGGGACTGGTTGAGCCAAGTAAAAACTTAGCCATGGGCCACATTTGGCCACCGGGTCTGAGGTTCCCTACCGCTGGGTTAAAAAAACAAACTAGGGGGAAAACATTGTACGCCAACAGACAATTAATCTGTGGAACTCATTGCTGTGGGATATTGTGAAGGTCTGTAGAATAACTGGCTTAACAAAACAAAACAAAACAAAAAAAGATTAATAAAAGCATGGAAGACTGGATCGTCAGTGGCTGCCAGCCAAGCTAATCTCACATATACAATCCATACCTATATATAAAAACAACTGTATGCAAGATATCTCTTTGCAGAAATGATGATAAATGATGTGGAATGAAAGTTGTATGCAAAAAGACTGGAAGAACTAGGTATGTTTGGCCTGGTGGAGAAATCTCAGCTTGGGGGCTAAATCTGTCCCATATCTTGTTTTTATCTGGGCCCTTTTCAGTTCTTAGAACTGGCCCGCAGATCCAGTCCCTACCCTCAAGTAGTGACAGTGTGAGCTCAGGAGAAAGGAGTGGAGGTGAGGGCATTAGAGATGGGCGAATGCGGTTCGGAAGTTCGGAGTTCGGACCGAATTCGGTCTCTTCGGTTGACCGAACCGAACTTCCGAACCAAACTCAAATTTCAAACTGAACCGAACCGAATTTCCGAACTCCGTTCTGTTCGCCCATCCCTAGTGGCAACACACACCAAAAAACCTGGTTTTGGTTCGGAAGTTCGGAATTCAACCGAACTCGGTCTGTTCGGTCGACTGAACTGAAGTTCTGAACCGAACTCGAATTTCAAACCGAACCGAATTTCCGAACACGAATTTCAAACTGAACCGAACCGAATTTCCAAACTCCGTTGTGTTCACCCATCCCTAGGGGGCAATGGCATGCACTCAAGGACGGGGATGGATCCATGGCATAGATTTGGACCCTCTCCTACTGTCACCTGTTCTGGGCACAGCCCTTAAGTGCAGAGCCAAAACTGGCCTGTGGCCAAGGTGGCGGTGGCCATGGGTTCATTTACATGAGGGGCGCCAATCAACCACGCCCCAGGGCAGCTGAATTACCAGCTGTGTGTTTGTTGCACCGCGGCTGCCTGTCCCAGACTCCCTTCACTGCTACTTCTGCTAGCCAGTGCTAAGCAGGAGTGCTTAGCCAGTATTAATGGGGGGTGGGGGGGGGAGAGGCCCTGCACCCACCCATTAGTACTGGCTAAGCATGAAGGGAGTCTGGGGCAGGCAGTCACAGCATGACAAACAGTGTCCTGGGGCATGGTTGATTGGCACTTCTCATGTAAATGGACCCGTGGCCACCGCCACGTTAGACAAAGGCTAGTTATGGTTACTGCTCTGCTTAATTCCACCCCTCCCCCTCAAAATCTGGTCTGCGGTGCTTGTACTCATTTTCAAAGTGGCTCACAGGATGAAAAAGGTTCCCCACCACCTCACCTCATGAAGAGAAGTGTAAGGTGAGGCAACATAAGATTTCAAGGATCAATTAATTTGCATGTGTGGTGAGTGGGCGGGGTGTGTGTGTGCTTGACAGGGTTCAGCTTCCGTAATAAGATAAAAGTGAGGCGGGAGAAGGGAGGGCTGAGTCTTTGGATGACCTGTACCCTAACAAACATGAAAGGCCAATGTTGGACATTTTAGGGGTTAGAAACAAAAGGCAGAAAAAAAACCTGGCTGGTTTGTTTGGCTTTTGTTAACGTCTTTCCTGCCCCACCCTTTGTGCCATCCTATAGATTAAATCAAAAGACGTCCTGCTCAACTGTAGAGAGGCAGCCGAATTCAGAGGTTGGGTAACTCCTGTCCTATATAACTCCTTGTGCTGAAGCTGACAGATTGTGACATAGAACCAGTTTGCGAACCGATGCCGTGGCTGTGCAGGCAGCAAAGAAGTTTTTTGCTGCCCACATAGCATTAGGGCAGTCTCGTCCAGAGGAGCTTTTTCAGGTGGTGAGGGGGCTGGTTGGTCCAGCCTCCCTCCGCCTGGAACTAGAACCTTCCAGTGCCCGCTGTGACGTGTTTGTTGATTACTTCACTGATGAAATCGCTCACATTCACCACAACTTCGATGCTGCACTTATTACAATAGGCGAACCAGAGGTTATGGAAGCCCCGCCTTGTCCTACTTTGTGGGATCGGTTTCCGTGGGTTGCGCCCGCTGATGTGGAGGAGGTTCTTGGGATGGTCAGAGCCATCTCTTGTGAACTGGACCCGTGCCTGTCCTGGCTGGTTAAGGCCAGCTGGGAAATGCTGGGGCCGTTGCTGATGGGGGTGGTCAATGCATCCCTTCGGGAGGCCAGGGTGCTGAGTTGCCTTAAAGAGGCGGTGGTCCGGCCCCTGCTCAAAAAACCATCTCTGGACATTGACTCCCTCACCAGTTATCGGTCTGTCTCTAACCTAGGCTGTGGAACTCTCTTCTGGAGGAGGCCCGGATGGCCCTGGACCTCTCCTCTTTTTGATGACAATGCAAGACCTGGCTGTTCCGCCAGGCGAGGGTGAGGGTGGGGATGAGGGTTACGGTGGTGGGTTAAGGTTTTTGTTTATATTTTTAACGTCCTCTATTGGGATTTTATTTTCCTGTTTTATTTGTATTAATTATTGATTATATTTTTATCTTCTGTTTTTATATATTGTTAGCCACCCTGAGTTGCTTTGGCAGGAGGAGGGGATATAAAATTGTTAAATAAATTAAATAAATAAATAAATAAATAAGTACCCACAAAAACAGGTACACACAACCAATTTCCAGGACCTGAATTGACCCAACAACACTGGGTACTGATCGGTACCCGATTTCAACCCAATTCGGGTATCCAATGTTCCAGAATCAGTCGACTTCTGGTCCCAGAATGTTGACTTCGGACAACTATTTTTTGGTTTTCTGTCCTGGAAAATTAACTTCCAGTATCTATGGAAACGCTGAGGGGATGAGAGAGAAAGAAAGAAAGCTTGTGGTGAGCTATTCAGAAATAAATTTTTCTGGGACCTCTTGCATTCCTGTGTTTGCAGGTGCAAATCTGAGCTGCCTAAGCAGACTCTGATGCCACTTTCTTTTTAAAATACCAGAGATTCTTTCATTCTCTTTTGAGCAAGTATCTCCATTTTTATTAATAAAGCCATTTATTTATTATTATTATTATTATTATTATTATTATTAGTAGTAGTAGTAGTAGTAGTAGTAGTAGTAGTAGTAGTATTAAAAAAAAAATGTTCAAGGCTCTGCCTTTGGAGTGTTCTCATGTCCTCTGAACCTTTCTCTCTTTTTTTGCTTGCTTTCATCATTTATTTTACTGCTCCAGGAACAGAGTGACTACTCAAGTGAACATGGGTTCTGCCTTCCATACTGAGAGCAATTCGGGAGAACTTGATTGTTTGCAATTAGAATCTGTGCTTTAAAAAAATAGTAGGTCAGAAGAGATCATGTTCTCTCCATGCTTTTCACAGAGACCTTGCTCCAATGAATTCCGCAGCTGTGCCAGAAAAGTCCCCAGCTCCTACCTAATTCACTACCCACATGTGCAGAAGAAACTTCCTTTTGCCAAAAAAATAAAATTAGTCCCAGCCATCAATCATCTCCCCGAAACATGAACATTTTGGGTTTCCTACAGATTCATTTTTGACCGTTTTAATATAGACCAGCCTGACAGAAACAATGCCGCCAACTCCCCTTCTGAAATAGCTTTATGGGAAGCTCTCTTTAGCAAGTCGAACAGTAAATATTTATTATAATGTAACATGGGTTCTGTTTGTTTCTGTTTGTAATTTTTTTTGTTGGGTTTTTTGTGTTTTTTTCTTCTCCCTGCTTCTTACGCTCCACATTTGATGTGCGAAGGAGACACACCAAATATTGTAAATATTTATAAAGTATTCAGAATTTGATATTATTTGTTCAGGTACAAATGGCTCCAGTTACTAGACTGTCATAAATGAGGAAAAGCCACAAATGCAGCACGGCGCTGAAGAAAAAAAGCTGTGGGAACATGACACAACCACATCCATGGACTGGAATAAACATCCATCCACAAAGGAGAGCTAAACGGAGACACACAAGCATCTTTGGAAAGATCTATTTTTTTTTCCTTTTTACAGGTATTTTATAGAGGCCAATTTAGTTACAGGTTATTTTTCCCTTCCCCTCCCACCCCCTGTTTTAGTCTTTAAACACATCGTTGGCCTTGAGTTTGAACTCGCCTAAAACTAGTTTTAGGCTGCTTGTTTTTTTTAAAGATAGGGCAGCTATAAAGGTCCTATCTAATCTTCTTTAGAAAGTCTGCTTTATCCTCCTACACAATACATGTGTTTCGATACATATAAGCATCTCACATCTGTCTATTCACCTGAGGCAGTTATCAGGCTTTGCATTACCACAGTAGCCCAACTGAGGCTGAGAAAACTAAGGCCGCTTTTAGACGTGCAGCTGGATCAGGCGCGGGAGTGGCAAAACAGCCGCGGCGCTGTTTTAGATGAACCGGAAGCGGAAGTTGTATGCGTGATCCGGCGCCGCACATTCTTTTCCGGCCGCGTATGTCACCCCAGAGAGATCAGGGTGGTTCGATCACGGTCAGCAAAGAATGCGCGGTCCCGAATCACGCGCACAACTTCTGCTTCCGGTTCGCCTAAAACAGTGCTGCGGCTGTTTTGCCGCTCCCGCGCCTGATCCCAGCTGCACGTCTAAAAGCGGCCTAAGGGTGTAATCCTGCCCTTAGTGCAGTCAATGGCTCCATTCCTTTTGGCTTTGTTGTGTAACAATCACACCCTACAACTGTGATCCAGCATTCACCAGCAAAGTACTTTGAGCACTGGGAGGCCCGTGACTTGCCCAGGGCCAGAGAGGAAGCCTTTGGCCATTTTTAGACAGATCTGCCGGAGGGGCGGGTACTTTGCGCTGCAGTGCATTTTCTGTGAGGGGGGTGGGTGTTAGATGGCAGAGGATAGGTGTGCGGTTGGTGTGTGCCCACACCCATGCACTGCCCATTCATGCCCCCGCACAGAGCAGCAGGGAAAAATCTGGGTTGCTCTGTGCGGAGGCATGGATGGGTGGTTGTATGGGTTGCAAGAGTGTGTCTCCACTCACACCACCTTCAGATGGGCACCTGGGTCCGTAGAAGATGGGTGGACCCGGGTGGGCACATTTGGTCTAAAAATAACCATTGGGCAAGAGTCTGTGTGTTTCTGCAGGTCACAAAGTGCCCGCAATGAGGATCTGCACGGTTTGTGTACGGCTGCACACACGTGCAGCTCTGTGCAGGATCCACACTCCACAGGGCTTGGGATTTGAGCCCACTGTCTTCAGTGAGAAGAGGATCAGGCCTGAATATATAGGTCTTGCTGAAAGGTGTATTTACTGATCAGTGATGCTTTCCATCTCTCGCTACTAAGATCCGTTTGCAAATGAAAGCTGAAGCAATTGGTCTGAAAACCAATCTGTTTGTAGTTTTTAGAATATGTTCATTTTAGGGGAACTGTAAACAAGTATTGCCTCTGCTTGTGTCCTTTCTCTTCTTTCATATGCACAAAAACATTGCGGAAATCAGTGACCTCCTCGTCTGATGGACAGGCAGAGTTTGAAACTGTCAGCCCAATGCAATAGCACGGAAGACAAGAAAAAAGAAAAAGGAAATGGGGAAGGAAGGAGAAGCAGTTACTCCATGCTTGTTCTTATGTAGTACTAAATAGTAGGGATGGGACTATCGGTATCGGATTAATCCGATAATACCGATAATATCGGTATCGGTATATCGTTTTTTAAACATTGCCGATTTTTTTGATCTTTAACATTGCTGTCATTTTAACAATGGCCACGATGTTAAAGATCCAAAAAATCGGCAATGTTAAAAAACCGATATACCGATACCAATAAATCCAATATTGGATTAATCTGATACCGATAAAACCGGTAACCAATAATTTGCCAATAGTCCCATCCCTACTAAATAGTGATAAATGCTTGGTGTAAAATCCTGGCTCCAATCCGTTCAAAATCAGTGAGAGTTTTATCACACATTTTTGGCCATTTGGTCTTTGGCCATTTTTGGACAGTTAGAGGATGTTGTCCCTGACATTTACACAACTAATTTCGCTTGACTGTCTTTAAGTACTTATCAAAACTGGGAAAGTGACATTGTGTTTGTGGAGGAAATTTAACCTTGGTAGACTGTAATTGCTGTGGGCGAAAACAGATGTAACAGTAGTGCACGTTGGCCCACGTTGGCCCGGGGCCTCGTCTGCACATTTGTTCTTTCCCCAGCAGATGTTTCCCCATGATTGCCCTGGGGTGGGTCGTGGGCTGCAACAGAATGTGTCTGCCGGAGAAGTTTAAAGACGCATCCCAGGCCAAGGCCTGCCTACCCAGGCCAATCCTGGACAATGCGAACCTGCACATCAGTTGAGACCTGCACAGCCATGCAGTGAGGTGGCGTCAGTAGATCGGGCCCCCACGCTCACCCCGGTCATGCCAAACAGCTGATCTGGAGGGCCTGGAGAAGCATGCTCACCTGGCCCCACTGAATAGCTGATTGGGAGGGCCTGGAGACTCACTCTCACCCTAGCCTCACTGAATACCCAATGGGGGCCAGTGGCTGGCCTCCTCCAGGCCCCCTGAATCAGCTGTTGTACCTCTAGCCCCCCCCCATTAGCTGTTTGTGCACTCCCCCAGTCCACCAAACAGCTGATGGGGGATGCTCCTGAGTGAAGTGCCAACTGGCCGTTCAAAATGCCAGGGAATAAGCCTGCCATGTGCAATCTCCCTGTCACTTTGAAAGTCTGGGCACTGCTTTCCCACCTCCAGAGCCACCCAGCTGGAAGGTGCTGGAGAGGGGGAAGGGGCAGTTCAAAGTAACAAGGAGCCAGACTGTCCATTGCTGCTGGGACAGCTTCCTGTCACTTTGAAAGTCCGGACACCGCTTCCCCCCTCCACCCCCAGGATTTCCAATGTGACAGGAAGCCATCCCAGCAGCGGCAGACCTAGCCGGCTTTGTTACTAAAAGGTGGCCTGGCAGGCAACTCCCTAAGAAGTGCCCTCATCAGCTGTTTGGTGGGTCAGATGCGTGCACCAGATGGCTGATGGGGGCCCCCAGGAGTGCCCCCCATCAGCTGTTTGATGGGCAGGTGAATGCACCAAACAGCTGGTGGGGGGACCTCAGTAGCACCCCAGATCATCTATTTGGCGGCAGCTGTTCCCAGGCCCCAATACTGCTCTGTTGCGTTGGTCCAGGAGTCCTGTCCCATGTGGACAGTTCCTCGGGCCACCCCAGGGCATGGAGGGACTTATGCAGGCAGTCCCCATATCAACTGCTCTTGCAAACGGCCCTCCTCACCAACCCGAGGAGTAATGGCTGTTGTGGTTTGCCCTGAGGCAGGGCAGAGAAGCATCTTGCCGCCATCATGTCTGCTTTCACCCTGTGTTGGTCGCAAAGCAAGAAATAGTGACAAAATCATTTACATGAGTAGTTCAGTAGTTTTATACCTTGGACCAACTTCTGGTGGGGAAAGTATGTGAGTTTTTGGCCTACCCAGATTTTTTTAAAGTCCTAATCTTTAGATACTTAGAAGTTATCCAACTTACCAAAGCCATGTAGCAAATTAGTGACAGAAACCAATGGTCCGATTCTCTGTTGCCCTGTATCTCATGTGGTATCATACAATGTGGTGTAAACTTTCAATCATTTTGGCTCAGTAGCATTTTACACTCACCTTGAAATCACTTTGCTCTTGAAATGAGTTAGAGCTGGTTGAGAATTTTGTCTCACACCAACATTTTGACAAATATTAAAATGTTTCAAGATAAGTTTTTGCTGCTCTACATATTTGTTGGTCTTGTTTTTTTAGTTCATCAGGATTGCATTTGGTCATCCTCATGATAACATTTCCCAAACTATTATTTGGAAGCAAGTTCTTAATGTATGTTTCTAGTTTGGATTGAGTTCTGTCAAAATATTTGAGCTAGTGAAGAAAGGTCAAAGTTGGTTGATATTTTATTCTCAACAGTGAGATTTCCACATTTTTACTGATTCCTCAGTAATCAATACTTCTTTCCAGTAGCTCACACTTTGAAGATAATCTTTTCCCTCAGAATTTCCCTCTCCTTGGTCAAGATAGAATGAAGTAAATACCAACTGACAATAAGGAAAACATTTGGCTTATGTTTGACTGTTTTTCTCTCTCCAGTCAAGTCATTATTTCAAAATGTGCTTTTACTTGAACTGGTAGCCCAAATGGCAACAACTTTCTTGATCATTTCTCCCTCTCTTAAAAAAATGTGCATTGTTTCTCCATCAAAAATGTCTCTTCTTTTGCAATTTTCACTATGACATTCCGAGGGTAACATATTATTGGCAACACCACCAGTTTGGAGGCCTAGTGATTTCTCATTCAAATGTATCCTTTACATAGTCCAAAAGAAGTTAATAACCACATTAAAACCACCTGTGAGTGGTCAATTTAAATGCCACATTTAAATTAATGATTGGTAATCTACACCTTAAAAACAATTCTCTCTTCCAAACCATGGGCTGGAGACTAAAAAGAAAGTAGAATAACACTCACGTGCTAAACAGATTATAACTCACAGCTGGAGGCAAAGGAGTTGTAACCTGATCCCAATTACACCAATTTAATTGGGTGTTTAAAAAATCCTGGAATCCCAACAGTAGGCTAGACTGCAGACATCGGACAGGCAAGGGGAAACATCTCTATTTTATTTTTATTTTATTTTTTTAAAAAGGTCCTTTTGAGCCAGGAAAAAGGTCATAGAACCAGAAGTTCTTTATGGTGAAATTATTTCATAGCCATAACTTTTCACTATGGCCCTTTTTACATGGGCCGTGCCTGCGTGGGGGATTTTAATATTGATGGTAAGATGGGTAAATAGGCTAAACTACCAGATCAGCTTGATTACCAAAAAATCCAATGGTTATCAATATTTAATTTAATTAAATTAATTTATCTATTTATTTATTTCATTGGATTTTTAGCCCGCTCCCTTCTGCTAAAAGCAGCTTGGGGCAGCTCACAACATATTAATAACAATGAAAATACAGTATATATATATATATATATATAAAAACTCAACAATATACAAATAAACATAAACATAAAAGTGGACCTAAGAAACCCTCCCTCCCAGCCCTCACCTGTCTCCCTCACCAAAGGCCCGGAGGAACAGCCAGGTCTTACGCTGTCTTTGGAAAGAGGGAAGGTCCAGGGCCAAGAAGACCTCAGTTGGGAGGGAGTTTCACAGCCTTGGTGTGGCTAACAAGAATGCCCTCTCCATAGTCGCCACCTGGGAAACCTGGGGGACCTCGAGAAGTGCGCTCCCAATTGACTTCAGGGGCCGATCCAGGGCCCAGGGAGTGAGCCAGTTGTGCAGGTAGGCAGGGCTCAGGCTGGGTAGGGCTTTATAGGTAAGAACCAGCACCCTGAATGAGGCCCGGAAGACTATAGGCAGCCAGTGCAAAGAATGGAGCACTGGTGTAATGTGCTCACGACGACCCGTCCCCGTAAGGAGATGGGCCACCATGTTCTGCACCAGCTGCAGCCTCCAAACAGTCACCAAGGGTAGCCCCATGTAGAGCAGATTGCAATAGTCCAGTCTTGAGGTGATGAAAGCATGGATGATGGTGGCCAGGTTGGAGTCTGAGATGTATGACCAAAGCCATTGTACCAGATGCAATTGGTGAAATGCGCTTCTTGCTACAGCCGCCACCTGGACATTCAGCTGAGCTGTGAATTGCGGAACAACCCCACACTATGAACCTGAGGGACCAATGGAGGGTGAACCCAATCGATGTCAGTCACTGCCATTCCCTCAGCCCCTCTTACCTTCATCTTGTCAGGATTCAACTTCAGACACCTCATTCTCATCCAGTCCCCCCACAGCTGTCAGACACCAGGTGAGCACTGAGCCTGCCAGGTCTGGGTCAGCTGAAAACTATTATTATTATAAAAATTTCTTATCCTGCCCCCTCCTGCCAAAGGCAGCTCAGGGAGGCGTACAATATAAAAGCATAAAATATACACATAACTTAAAACAAATAACAATAAAACCATCAATTCCCCCCCCCCAACTTTATCCCATCCCTCCCCCTCCCCTCTCTCCCCTCTACAACCCGGGGAGTGAGGCGGTCTCACAGATAAGCAAGGCCCAGGCTGTGTAGGGCTTTATAGGTTAAAACCAACACTTTGAATCGAGCCCGGAAGGCTACTGGCAGCCAGTGCAGAGATCGGAGCGCTGGTGTAATGTGCCACCAAACGCCTGGTGGAACATTCAGGTTTTACACTGATGCCTGAAGGAGGGAAGGTCCCAGGCCAAATGAACCTCTGGCAGAAGGGAGTTCCACATCCAAGGTGTGGCAATCGAGAATGCCCTCTCCAATGTGGCCCCCCAACGAACATGGAGGACCTCCAAAGGGGTGCCTCCAACTGAATGCAATGGCTGTTCCGGAACCCAAGGAGTGAGGTGGTCCTGCCGGTAGGTATAGGGCCATATAGGGCTTTAAAGGTCAACACCAACATCAGGCCTGGTAGGCAACAGGCAACCAGTGCAGAGTACGGAGCACCAGTGTTATGTGCTTTCAGCAGCCCATACCTATCAGGAGACGGGCTGCCACATTCTGAACCAGCTGCAGTCTCTGGACCATCACGTTGGGGTAGCCCCACGTTGAGTGTGTTACAGTAATCAAGCCTTGAGGTGATGAAGGCATGGATGATGGTGGCAAGGTTGCAGTCTGAGACATAAGGCCATAACTGTTGCACCAGATGTAATTTGGCAAATGCACTCCTCACCATAGCTGCCACCTGGGCAGGTAAATCTGGGTGTCTCTGATGACACCGTACACCAAACCCTCTCACGACCTCACCCAAAGGCTGCATGTACACATTGAACAGGAGGGGGGACAGAATAGAACCTTGTGGGAGTCCACACATGAGGTCCCGGGGAGATGATGAACAATCCTCCAGCACCACCCACTGAGTTCTCCTGGCCAGGAAGGAACAGAACCATTCAAGAACAGTTCCACCCACAATGGCTAAGTCCCTCAAGCAGGTCACCAACATCTCATGGTTAACAGTATTATTTATTATTTTATTTATTTGTTTATAAAATTTATATCCTGCTCCTCCCACCACAGGCGGCCCAGAGCGGCTAACAACAATAAAAAATATACACATAATATAAAACAATTTAAAACACTTTAAAACATAACCATCATAAAAACGGGGTGGGGGGCAAAAACAACCCCCTCCCCTCCCCCACCCACCCTTACCCCTCTCTCTTGCCAGCCAGGTTTAAAAGTACCTATGGAAGACCCAAATGGGCCCCCACCAGGAGGGAATTCCACAGGTGCGGCATGGCCACTGAGAATGCCCTATTCTGTGTGGGCCCCCGGGAAACCCGGGGGACCACCAATGTGGTGCCCCTGGACGACCGCAGGGGCCAATCTAGAACCTGGGGAGTGAGGCGGTCTCGCAGATAAGTAGAGCCCAGGCCGTGTAGGGATTTATAGGTTAAAACCAACACTTTGACTCGAGCCCGGAAGACTATTGGCAGTCAGTGCAGAAATCGGAGCACCAGTGTAATGTGCTTCTGGTGGCTCAGCCCCACCAGGAGCCGGGCTGCCGCATTCTACACCAGCTGCAGTTTCCAAGCCATCACGAGAGGTAGCCCCACATAAAGCATGTTGCAGTAGTCTAACCGAGAGGTAATGAAAGCATGGATTATTGTGGCCAGGTCCAGACCCGGAACCAGTGACTGAAACCGCCACACCTGACGTAACTGGCGAAAGGCACTCCTTGCCACAGCCTCCACCTGGAGATCCAGGCGGAGCTGCGCATCGAGGAGCACCCCCAGGTTCCATACCTGGGAAGTCAATGGAGGGCAGACCCCATCAATCTATGGGGCCATCAACTCTGCCGACTTACCCACTAACATCATCTCCATCTTGTCAGGATTCAGTCACAGTCGGTTAGCCCTCATCCAGTCCTCCACAGCTGCCAAACACTGGGTAAGCACCGAGACAGCTGGGCCTGGGTAGGTCGAAAATGAGAGATACAGTTGGGTGTCATCCACATACTGATGACACCTCACCCCGAACTCTCTGATCAGCTCACCGAGCAGCTGCATATACATGTTGAACAGGAGAGGGGACAAAACAGAACCCTGTGGAACCCCATACAGGAAGTCTCGGTAGGATGAAAAACAGTCGCTGAGTACCACCCATTGAGTTCTTCTGGTCAGGAATGAGCGGAACCATTCAAGAACGATCCCGCCCACCCTGCACTGTCCTGCAGGTGCATCACCAACATTTCATGGTATCAGCCAAAAGATCTAACAGGATCAAAAGGGTCAACCAACCCTGATCTAGTTCATGGTAAAGGTCATTGACCAAGGCCACAAGCACAGTCTCATTGCCAAAATCCAGGCAAATGCCAGACTGCGAGGCATCCAGAAAACTGACATGGTCCAGATATCCCTGAAGCTGCTGAGTAGGGCTGTAGTGGAATATCGCAGCGGTAGCTATTTCCGGCGGAAACAGTGTTTCCGCAATTAGTGGAACAGCATGGCAGAGGCTTTCATTCCGCCAGTTTCATTCCGCGGTTCCGCAGTTCTGCTTATTTAATTCCGCTACTTAGTGGAATCGTGGAAACATGACATTTTCACTACTTCCGCAATTCCTCCAGCGCCACAAAATAGCAGAATAGCAGTTTTCTGCAATTTCTGCAATTTTTCCGCAATTCCGTGATTTGCAGAATTCCAGCGGAATTAGCGGAATGTCCGCAGAAAAGTCGCGGTGTGGCGCGGGTAATTCCGAAATGGCGGAACAGAATCGCAGCGCGGTAACAGCTGCTGCCGCATCAGCCCTACTGCTGAGCCACCTTCAATAACCTTCCCTTAAAAGGGAAGGTTAGAGACTGGCCAATAACTGGAAAAGGAGTATGTCAAGCGATGGTTTCTTGAGGAGAGGCTGAACCACCACCTCCTTGAGGCAGCCCGACACTCTGCCCTCCCGAAGGGGGACATTGACCACCCNGAGTGTGTTACAGTAATCAAGCCTTGAGGTGATGAAGGCATGGATGATGGTGGCAAGGTTGCAGTCTGAGACATAAGGCCATAACTGTTGCACCAGATGTAATTTGGCAAATGCACTCCTCACCATAGCTGCCACCTGGGCAGGTAAATCTGGGTGTCTCTGATGACACCGTACACCAAACCCTCTCACGACCTCACCCAAAGGCTGCATGTACACATTGAACAGGAGGGGGGACAGAATAGAACCTTGTGGGAGTCCACACATGAGGTCCCGGGGAGATGATGAACAATCCTCCAGCACCACCCACTGAGTTCTCCTGGCCAGGAAGGAACAGAACCATTCAAGAACAGTTCCACCCACAATGGCTAAGTCCCTCAAGCAGGTCACCAACATCTCATGGTTAACAGTATTATTTATTATTTTATTTATTTGTTTATAAAATTTATATCCTGCTCCTCCCACCACAGGCGGCCCAGAGCGGCTAACAACAATAAAAAATATACACATAATATAAAACAATTTAAAACACTTTAAAACATAACCATCATAAAAACGGGGTGGGGGGCAAAAACAACCCCCTCCCCTCCCCCACCCACCCTTACCCCTCTCTCTTGCCAGCCAGGTTTAAAAGTACCTATGGAAGACCCAAATGGGCCCCCACCAGGAGGGAATTCCACAGGTGCGGCATGGCCACTGAGAATGCCCTATTCTGTGTGGGCCCCCGGGAAACCCGGGGGACCACCAATGTGGTGCCCCTGGACGACCGCAGGGGCCAATCTAGAACCTGGGGAGTGAGGCGGTCTCGCAGATAAGTAGAGCCCAGGCCGTGTAGGGATTTATAGGTTAAAACCAACACTTTGACTCGAGCCCGGAAGACTATTGGCAGTCAGTGCAGAAATCGGAGCACCAGTGTAATGTGCTTCTGGTGGCTCAGCCCCACCAGGAGCCGGGCTGCCGCATTCTACACCAGCTGCAGTTTCCAAGCCATCACGAGAGGTAGCCCCACATAAAGCATGTTGCAGTAGTCTAACCGAGAGGTAATGAAAGCATGGATTATTGTGGCCAGGTCCAGACCCGGAACCAGTGACTGAAACCGCCACACCTGACGTAACTGGCGAAAGGCACTCCTTGCCACAGCCTCCACCTGGAGATCCAGGCGGAGCTGCGCATCGAGGAGCACCCCCAGGTTCCATACCTGGGAAGTCAATGGAGGGCAGACCCCATCAATCTATGGGGCCATCAACTCTGCCGACTTACCCACTAACATCATCTCCATCTTGTCAGGATTCAGTCACAGTCGGTTAGCCCTCATCCAGTCCTCCACAGCTGCCAAACACTGGGTAAGCACCGAGACAGCTGGGCCTGGGTAGGTCGAAAATGAGAGATACAGTTGGGTGTCATCCACATACTGATGACACCTCACCCCGAACTCTCTGATCAGCTCACCGAGCAGCTGCATATACATGTTGAACAGGAGAGGGGACAAAACAGAACCCTGTGGAACCCCATACAGGAAGTCTCGGTAGGATGAAAAACAGTCGCTGAGTACCACCCATTGAGTTCTTCTGGTCAGGAATGAGCGGAACCATTCAAGAACGATCCCGCCCACCCTGCACTGTCCTGCAGGTGCATCACCAACATTTCATGGTATCAGCCAAAAGATCTAACAGGATCAAAAGGGTCAACCAACCCTGATCTAGTTCATGGTAAAGGTCATTGACCAAGGCCACAAGCACAGTCTCATTGCCAAAATCCAGGCAAATGCCAGACTGCGAGGCATCCAGAAAACTGACATGGTCCAGATATCCCTGAAGCTGCTGAGTAGGGCTGTAGTGGAATATCGCAGCGGTAGCTATTTCCGGCGGAAACAGTGTTTCCGCAATTAGTGGAACAGCATGGCAGAGGCTTTCATTCCGCCAGTTTCATTCCGCGGTTCCGCAGTTCTGCTTATTTAATTCCGCTACTTAGTGGAATCGTGGAAACATGACATTTTCACTACTTCCGCAATTCCTCCAGCGCCACAAAATAGCAGAATAGCAGTTTTCTGCAATTTCTGCAATTTTTCCGCAATTCCGTGATTTGCAGAATTCCAGCGGAATTAGCGGAATGTCCGCAGAAAAGTCGCGGTGTGGCGCGGGTAATTCCGAAATGGCGGAACAGAATCGCAGCGCGGTAACAGCTGCTGCCGCATCAGCCCTACTGCTGAGCCACCTTCAATAACCTTCCCTTAAAAGGGAAGGTTAGAGACTGGCCAATAACTGGAAAAGGAGTATGTCAAGCGATGGTTTCTTGAGGAGAGGCTGAACCACCACCTCCTTGAGGCAGCCCGACACTCTGCCCTCCCGAAGGGGGACATTGACCACCCCCGCAAGCAACGGTCCCAATGTCTCCTGGCTGGTCAAGGCCAGTCAGGATGGGCACTAGTCCAGTTCACAACAGGTAGCTCTAACAGCCCCAAGGACAACTTGTGCATCAGCAGGCAACACCCACTGAAACTAATCCCATAAAACAGGACCAGGTGGGGATTCCATTACCTCTGGTTCTCCTACTGCTTCAAGTGTGGCATTTAAGTTGTGATGGATTTGAGCAATTTTATCTATGAAAAAGTCAACATGCATGTCCCAGCAAGCACTGAAAAATTCCACTTCCAGGCAGAGGGACGCCGGACTGACCAGCCCCCTCACCATCTGGAAAAGCTCAACTGGACACAACTTCACAGACACTATGGGTATTTTCAGACGTTACGAGATCACAGTGAACCACGGTGAATACCCACCTGTGGGCACTGTGGCTCGAACGTCTGTTTGGCAGCCACCAGATGTTCGCCACGGTCAATACCTGCATGGGGTCAATTTGAACCACGCTTCCCAGGCTAGCCGGGGGAATGTCCTGGGAAGCGTGGTCAAAAAGATCCCCAGCTGGGACCAAAAAAAAGTAACATCTGGCCGGTTGCTACGGCCCGGGATCCCCGGCGGGATCCCAGGCCACAGCACATCCGGCCCAACGCGGCGGCCGCAGTGGCCCCGCCGCCCGCCCGTCTACCTGGAGGGCGGGCGGCGGGGTGCGTGGAGGGGGCAGGGCCGTGCGGCCGCACGTTGCGCCATGTGGCCCCGCCCCCTCCCGGATTCCCTGCCGGGATCCCCCCGGCACGTCTGATATGGCGTGACGGGGTGACCCCGGCGGGGAATGAAAGGGTTGTTTTCGGTACGGGGCCAAGCGGCCCCATAATGTCTGAAAACACCCTATGAGAGCAACAAAGAACTCCTTCTTTGCTGCCTCAACAGCCACGGCATAGGTTTTAAAACTAACTATGTCACAATCAGTCGGCTTCAGCAAGCGTATGGGGCCACCATCGCTCCAACCACCACCCTTCATGGTTCAGCTTCCACAGGTCCTCTGTAAACCAGGGTAACCTGCATTGCCAGAACTCAGGGAGTGGGTGCTTAGGAGCCGGTCAGTCTATGTCTTCAATCAGCAGTGTTCCAGAGAGCCACATGGTCATTGAGCAGATGGTCATCGAGATTGGGGGGTAACTCCCCAAGAGCATTCTGGAACCTCTCTAGTTCCATAAGTCTCTGGGGGTGAACCAACCAAACTGGTTCTGCACCTTTCTGGGGACAGACATGCACCAGGAGACCACCCTGAAGGAGGTAATGCTCCGTCCATGACAATGACACCGCTGACAGTACATCCCCAACCAATGGAACCCCCGCCTCAAGGCTGGTGCAAAATATCAGGTCTAAGGTATGCCCATTGCCCTCCATCATGAGTCGGGCCAACAACCATCTGATACAGTCCCATGGTTGTCATGGCGGTAATGAACTCACGCTCTGCTTCCTCAAGGCTGGCATTGGTGTGAATGTTGAAGTCCCCCAGGACCACTGTCCTCGGGGACTGCAAAACCAACTCGAAACCACCTCCACTAGAGCGTGCAGAGATGCTGCCATACAGGTAGGTGCACAGTATACTAGCAGCAGCCCCAATGGCCCTCTATATCAGACATGGTTTGCACTGGATACCTCCTCACAGACCATGTATCCTTAAAAATAATGGCTATACCACCACCACCCGTCCCTCCAGTCATGGCTGATGCTATACGGAGTACCCAACCAGGGCAAGGTCAGCCAGAATTGGCCCTGACTCAGTGTCCAGCCAGGTCTCCATAATACACACGAGGTCGGCTCCCTGGTCCAGAATTTGCATGGGAAACTATTTCAGCTTCACTGAGACTAGTTCCCAAACACTCTGACTCCTGGACCCCTATTGTAATCACAACATGTTCCAAGCAACGTGGTCAAAAGTCCTTCAAGAGCAAATAGGTAAAGCAATCACTTGTGTTTGTGTTGCAGGAAATGTATGAGTTATGCTATGGATACATCATTTAGTTCAGTCGTAGAAGTTCAGGGAATTTTTTTAAATGCTGTTCATCGATGACACTGCTATTGCCTGCATTAATAATGCATCAGAGCACCTCCACAGTTTCTAATATATTTATCCCAGAGAGGTGATGTTATCTTCATTTGCAAAAATGAGACACAGAGAGATGGAAAAGACATTGAGAACCAGCATCAACTTATTGCGTTGGCGCAGGTTTCACTCACCTTTGTGGACAATCTGCACGTGCTAAGCTAGTGTCCTGCTAAAGACATGCCAGGGCCTGATCCAGGCAAGTTATTATTATTATTATTAACAAACATTTATATAGCGCCAGCAGTGTACCTGGCACTTTACAAAGTAATAAAATAGACACGGTCCCTGCCCCTAGGGCTTACAATCTGAGAGACAGGAGCTGGGGGAGAGACTTAGGAAGGGGAACAGAGGGAGAGACAAGGGGTCTAACATTCATGAAGATGCGAGGTCTCAAGTGCACGTACTTGGCTTGGTTACGATGAGAATGACAGCAGGCAGGTCCATGTTGCAAGGATAAGGGTAAACCGATCGTAGGTATAGGAATAGTGGCTCAGCAGGATAAAGAGTCAGACAGAGCAGAGCGAAAGAGGTGAGTTTTAAGGAGAGATTTGAAGGTATGAAGGGAGGGTGCAAGGCGGATGTGGACAGGGAGGGAGTTCCAGGCATGGGGGGCAGCAAGTGAGAAGGGACGAAGGCGCTTAGGGGAGCAGGGAAGGCGTGGAAGGGTGAGAGAAGGGACAGAGGAGGAGCGAAGTGCACGGGCTGGAGTATGGAGGGTGATAAGTGCAGAGAGGTAGGGTGTTTGGCCATGTTGGGCCATGCTGGGCACAATAGAGGTCCATGAATAAAATTAAATGACAAGAGGACTGTGAGAAGCCTTGGAGTGAAATACAGACTCGTATACAGGGAGCTCCAGCCTATGATAGGGAGTGCAGTGATTCAGGAGGATGCCCCCAATTAGAACTAAAACAAGTACCTAATTTGGTACCTGTGGGAAATACCTGTATTTTCATGTTGTGTTGGGTATTTGATGGGCTATCTGATCACCGAAGAGGTACTCAGATACCCCAAAATTTGGTAATTTGGGGGACCAGTTTTTCAATTTTCCAGTTACCAATCAGTCAATCAGGACAGAAAAACAAAACAATCGGGACTAGAAGTTAACATTCCAGGACTGGAAATCCTGGGTACCTGGGTACTAATCAGGTCATAATCGGGTACTGATTAGTACCCATATTTCCAAGTCAATTTGGGTGCCAGAAATTCAACAGGTAGACCTGTTTTTTGCAGGTATTTGTTTTCAGCTGTACCCCCAAGACACAAGGTGAATGAATGAACTACAAACATCAATATTTATATAACATTCAATGCAGGGGCCCCCAGCTCCTGAAGGGGGATGTTAGGGTTAACTGAACATCAAAAAATAATTATGGTGACATTTTCCTTTTTCTAACATTTTCAAATCAGTGGGTCACAAACTGATCTGGACCGGAAATCCACTTGCTTCCCAGTCAGAATTGGGTCCAGCCATGTGGAACAAACATTCATGCAGCTGTCCGGCTCCACCCCAATGCTGGGCTAAGCAGCCCACCTTCCCCCCATGATGGGTGGCCATGGTGGCCAATGATGGCCACCCATCATGGAGGCCACTCCAGACCGAGCTGGAAACAGCAAACTACCACACGTAATAGCCCACCGTAGCCTGGTTGGGTAGGCCAATCCCGGGGCATTGTGGCAGCTAGCCCAGGCTGTGATTTTGGAGGTCTCCAGAGTCATAGTCCAGGCTAGTCACCACCACACCCAGAGAAACTCCAGGCAAAACTTCTGGATGGCCCTTAACAAATGTCATGGTGGCCCACAGGCCAAAGTGGGTCCAAGCAGACCAAAGTGGGCCATTGTCACATTTGTTTGCTGATGACACTCAACTCTATCTCTCTACTCCCCCTCTCTCTCCCTCTGTTCAAGCTGGTCTCATCAACTGTCTCTCTGACATCTCTACCTGGATGTCTCAACCTCAACTCAAACTCAACATAGCTAAAACTGAACTCCTTATCTTCCCCCCTCATCCTTCCTCTCCTTCCTCACTGTCAATAACTATTGATGGAGTCACCATCCTGCCTGTCCCCCAAGCCCGTAGCCTAGGCTTCATCTTTGACTCACCCCTTTCTTTTAAACCCTACATTGACTCTGTTGCTAAATCCTGTCGCTTCTCCCTCCATAACATTGCTAAGATTCGCCCTTTTCTCTCTGTCTCGTCTGCCAAAACTCTTGTTCATGCTCTGGTCATCTCTCGCCTCGATTACTGTAACCTCCTTCTCACTGGCCTTCCCCGGTCTCACCTTTCTCCCCTCATCTCTGTCCAAAACTCTGCTGCCAGGGTCATCTACCTCGCCAGTCGCTTCGACCATGTGCAGCCCCTCCTCTCTTCGCTTCACTGGCTTCCCCTTCCTGAACGAATCCTGCACAAGCTCCTAGTCTTCACCTATAAAGCTCTTCACAACCTTGCTCCCCCCTACCTCTCTGCACTTATCGCCCTCCATACTCCAGCCCGTGCACTTCGCTCCTCCTCTGTCCCTTCTCTCACCCTTCCACGCCTTCCCTGCTCCCCTAAGCGCCTTCGTCCCTTCTCACTTGCTGCCCCCCATGCCTGGAACTCCCTCCCTGTCCACATCCGCCTTGCCCCCTCCCTTCATACCTTCAAATCTCTCCTTAAAACTCACCTCTTTCGCTCTGCTCTGTCTGACTCTTTATCCTGCTGAGCCACTATTCCTATACCTACGATCGGTTTACCCTTATCCTTGCAACATGGACCTGCCTGCTGTCATTCTCATCGTAACCAAGCCAAGTACGTGCACTTGAGACCTCGCATCTTCATGAATGTTAGACCCCTTGTCTCTCCCTCTGTTCCCCTTCCTAAGTCTCTCCCCCAGCTCCTGTCTCTCAGATTGTAAGCCCTAGGGGCAGGGACCGTGTCTATTTTATTACTTTGTAAAGTGCCAGGTACACTGCTGGCGCTATATAAATGTTTGTTAATAATAATAATAATAATAATTTGTTTACACTGAGTCTGTGTGCATCAAACATTCCTATGCTAGAAAGGCACCTACACAATCATTTTGCACAATGCTGCATCTTCCCTTAATCCAGCAATGGATCATGCTTTTAGTGCCTCAAAAAAAATGAATGGAGACTGTAGAAGACCAGAGAATTGATCAGACACTATTATGGCCCCATCACACTATCATCTTTCTTCCTAAACCTTGTATGATAAACACATTTTGTTTATAATCCTGGGAGGGCAAATGTGTCCCACAGCTATTTTTGTATGTGACCCCTTTCCAGTTCCTAGATCTGGCCCCTGCATCCGGTTCCTACTCCTAAGCACTGAAAACTGGGGCTCAAGGGAAGGTACCAGAGATGAGATCATTAACCCATGGACAGGGGATAGATCCACGGCACAAATCCATGATAATTCAGAACCCTCTTCCTCCTGAGCACACCCCTTAAGCACCTGTTTCCTCAACTTCTACATGGCCCCTGCAGTGTGCAGGTGGTTCCTGCATACACCGCAACTTTGGGTCCCCCCTGAAAACAGGGGGAAGTTGGGTGGTATTCCGGCAGCATTTGGTGCCCGAATGCAATCAGGGCTAGTTGGGCACCCCAGACTTGTGGGGTACCTGGTTGCATTTCTATCCCTTGAGCTTGGACAAATGTTCAAAGTGGGCCGCAGGAGGGAAAAAGTTCCCTGCTAGAGCTGAGACAAGTACCCGCGAAAATGAGTATATTCATCAAATTTCCAGTACCTGGAACAACCTGCAATGTTCAGGTACAAATCGGTACCCAATTAGTGCTTGATTTGGTTAACTGATTGCCCAGAAAACTGACTTCTAGTTCTGAAATATCAAATTCTGGTTCTGCTCTTTGAGGTTTTTTGGACTGACTTTTTTTGGTTTTTCATCCCAATTTGCCAGTTGGAAACTAGAAAAATAGGTAAATTAGTAACTAAAATTACTGATTTTTCATATAATCAGGTACCCAATTGGTGACTGGGTAGCCGGGCAGGTACCCAGCAGAGTATTGCAAAATGTGGGCATTACTTGTATGTACTACCGGTATATGCTTCAGCTCTATTCCTCACTCTCGGTCTAAGTAGACATACAGTTGAACTGGAATTGACCACTGGTCTCATCATGTAATCAATACCTGAATGAGAGGATCAGCATTTGTGATGGATGAGAGAAGAGGAACAAGTTGCTTCTTTTATGGGCTATTGTTCTGGATTTCTCCTCCCCCACCTCCTGACAACTAGCCGTGTGCTGCAGCAGAGTAACCTTCTTTCCTGCCATTTCTGCCCCATGACAGCCAGTGGCAAACACAAATATAAATAAATAAAGCAGGCCAAACAGAGACAGAGAATGGAGTGACTGTTTCTTTGCTGAACACCTGGAACAAAGGGCAGAGTCTGCTCTGTAACAAATGTGCAGACTGTAACAGAAGCTGTGTTCAATGACCTGATGTGGACTCCCCCTTCTTACGGAATGCCATTCTCCATTCAGCACCTCCGTGCTAAACACAACAGGAGATTTCACTCTGTCAAGAATGGCCTTCCTGCAAAAGCTATCTACGGTTAACTAAGAGGCCCATTTGGAGATGGTTGGCTTTTCAGAAGAGGTACGTGGCTATGTGCTCAAACATAAATAAGCAAAGGGTTGTAAATAAGATTGCTGTTGTGCTTCTGCCTTCCACACAACCTTTTTTGTCTTAGGATGGATTAGATTTCCATTTATCTTAGTTCATCCATTCTAAGGATCATCATTCCTTGCCTAACAGCACGATCCTCAAGTTGTTTACCACCCAGCAGTAGCCGCTGACATGTGGCTTGTGAACTGAATGGGTCTTGTGGTGGTGCTAAGAGCTAGCACCAGTGCTGAACAGTTTGTATTTTTGTCAAGTACTTGACTGGGTGAAATCTCCTTTCAGCCTTAGTCTTTTATTGAACCATCTTTTCTAGACTACAGAGGAGAAACATTTTTGCCCACATGTCAAAAATCCCAGTCACGCCTAATGGAAATTTGACCCTGACTTCATAATTTTTAAAGAATCAATGGGCGTCTTTAGACATAACAAAGTTTGGGTGTCAAAACCCCTAAGCACGTGTTTGGCCATTGTGTGTAAACACAATAACAATCCCAACACCAATATGGCCACCCGTTGAACACGCAATTTGAACATAATTGCATTACAAGGGCAATTTGCACGTTCCAGCTGAACACATTGCCAATGTTGTGTCTAATGACATCACATGGCATGTTATCAGGTACAATACAGAGAACAAGGCACCAGCACTTGCATGCTGAGATCGGGTGGTGAATAAAACACTGATTTGTTCCAAGATGGGCTGTGTGCCTAAGCAGCGCCGCATGGTGAACACAGGGCCAAACTGGTATGCATATCAAGGTCAAAACATGCATTCAGACACCGGTTGACATTATGTCTGAAGACATTCATTATTATTGTAGACTTTGTGGGAAAATCTTGCTAGTATGAATTGGATCCTCATGGGCGACATAATCTGAGTGTTTGCATTCACTCAGTTTTGACTTTCAGATGTCTGAGAAAGAGCCTGGTGTTCCACCAAAATCTTGCATCTTCTCACTGAGAAAAGTTGGTTCAATAAAAGATTTCATCTGAACTAGACCTGAAACAACAAATCTCAGCGAATGCTGTTTCCACCGGAAACAAGGTCATTTGCCTCTATTTGCGGGATGAGGAAACTTACAGGCCTTTTCATTATTTTTCGTTATTTTTCACTGGTTGAACGCAATATGAACTGAGCTGCTACCAACTATGATTAGTGACTTATGCATTATATTTAAACCAGCTAAGTGATGCAAAAAGCGATGGAAGTTAATGCAAAAGTGCTGTAAACGGACGCAAAAAGAGAGTCCTGAAATGTCCCAGAAAGTTCTGAAAAATTTGGGACAGTCTGTAAAGTCCTGGAAAACCCTGAAATGTCCCAGATGGTAAGTCCCGAAAAGTGATGGAAAATTGCCAACACTGATCTGTCAATGACGGAAGTGCAGAATCAGTGAACAGTGGGCAAATATTGATGAAAGGTTGCAAGCACGCCCAAAACATAGGTATTTCGTGAAAGGAAGAGAACCTTTGCTCTGTCTCATCTCAGTACTAATCTGAACTACTTTGTCTCCATGTCTTGCATAGACCTTGGCAAACTGAAAGCTTTACTAGAGGGAGAAAACTGCTTCTGTGGGAAAGTAAAAGACTTGTGATTAAGAACGACTACAGAAAATAAATACAATTGTGATAACAGTCCAATCTGGAATTTCTGATAACAAATGATGTATAAAAGCTTGGCCAGTATGGAATCGAGATGCTATAATAGAGTATGGTGGAAAGGAGCTAAAGATACTGTATTCCAAAATGCAGGACAAAACAAAATGGATAGTGGAGATGACGGGGCAAAGAAGGAAGTATGGAATCGGATAATCACAGACATTAAAGCAGGGGCCGGGAACCTTTTTCCTTCCAGGGACCACTTTGAAAATTAGTACAAGTTCCATTGGCCAGTGCCACCCGGACGTTTGGAGTTGGACTGTATAAGGATTGAGCACAAGAAAAGGAGGATCCAGATCATAGATCTGTGCCGTGGATATGTCCCCTAGCCTTGTGGACACATCCTCATCTCTGCTCACTTAATCTGAACTCAGTTTGTCAGTGATTTGGTATAGGAATTGGATCCAGGGGTCAGATCCAGGAATTGGAAAGGGGTCACATAAACATACCAGGGGCCACATTTGTTCCTAATTCTAAAGTTCCCCACCCCTGCATTAAAGACTGCAGAGTTAGTACTCTATCTTTAAAGTATATATTTTCTCTACAATATCTATACAAGTGTTTTATTCAGTGTTGTTTTTAAATGTGCTAAAGTAGTCCCTCTCCCTAGCTCCTATTGCTTCATCTAACCAGTATCATGCTCAGGTAATCATATCTTCCCCTATAATTTCCCAAAACATACTTCCCTTAATTTTACCCCATTAGCTCCTACCAGGCAATTTCTTTCATTTATGGCTGGCAGTCAATGGAAACATCAATAAAAGCCACCCTATCTTTGCCTCCAATTTTTTAAGGCTAATAATTATGCTTCAACCGCATATTTTCTCAGTCGCCGTTGTGAAAATTCAAGACCTCCAAGCATATCACAGAAGTGCAGATTGCCAGGAGAGCTACACAAGTTGATGATCCACGATTCAATCAGGGATTTTGAAGGAACGTGAAGAACTCGCTGTTCTCCGCAGGCAGGATGATGATCGATTCTCTACTGTAGGGCTTTGAAACAGAAGGTGGCAGTAGAGTATAACCTAGAAGGTAGAGCAGGCTGCAAGACAGAGCTAGTACTTGTGAGAAAAGCCAAGTATGTCTATCTGGATAAAGTACTGCACTTATCATTTGTTTATGATTCTTGAGGTCTAAGCTAACAAGTTTAACTATATATAAATTGGGTTTTGCTAGTGCGTACAGCAAGCTACAATTAAAGAAATAGGAGGTGAGGCAGTTTAAAAAACAAAGCTAGGATGGGTAAATTACCAATATAGTAATGGGGATTGTTTTCTATTTAAAAAGGATGTCACTGATGACTAAGAACCAAAACGACTTAAGAGGAAGAAGTCCAGCTATAGGCCATTTTTCCATGGATGCCTCCCCCTCCCCCCCATCGGTGTTTGGGCAGGTGTGCTGGGGGGGGCGTAGGCATCCATGTATATGGTCGGCAGTGGTGGTGGGGATGAGTGTCCACTCGGTGTTCGTTTGTGTGAACACTGAGCGGGATCGGTGGGGGTGCGTGTGCGCTCCCACGCAACCCCCACCTCCACCAATCGCACACCCATCTCCACCCACGGAACCCTCTGGAAAACCGGAGGAGGCTCCGTGGGTGGAGGTGAGTGGAGATGGGTGGTGGTGGTGGTGGGGTCATCCACTTCCACCCACTGTGGCCAAACACCCATCCCCCACCCACTTCCATCCGTGTAAAAAGGGCCAAAGTGATGTTCATTAGAGTCACTGTCTAAATGGGCTATTGAGTTTAAAGAAAACCGTTTTAAACAATAAGTTGTCATGTACTTTTATAAGTTTTGTTTTCTTAAAATAAATAAATAAATAATAGGGAACCTACTTCCACGTCGTTTTATTTGCTTTGTGTTTTTCAACATTCAGAACCCCGTCAGATTTTGTTTTTCTTAATGGTACTTTTTATTTTGTCCTTATCTTTTCATTCAGAAACAAGGGATCCAAGAGCACATTAAGGCTGTCTGAGGAAAAAAATATTCTTGACTCTTTTTTTGCATCCTGCTGTGAGCCAATTAAACGTACTACCCACCAGGAAGAGAGTGTGATATTATTTATTTATTTATTTATTTTTTATTTCTGATTTCAGGAAACTAAATTGACTCCAGCAGCTATCACAAAATCCCTATCCTTAATAACCATTAAAATGAGGTTTTGGATTTAGATTTGGCATACAGTGTTCAGGAGTCATACAATCTGCTTTACAAAACCCAACATCCTAAATTAAGCGAGAATGAGGAAGCCATGATATCTTGCAACACTTGACATAACTTATGATACTATTTTATTAATCTGAAACCGGATCCTATTCTCACTTCCGTAGGCTAATTTTCCACTGGCCTCAGTGGACTTTTTCTGAAGAAGAACTGCAATCATGAACACACACATAGATGCCTATTTATTGATTTGGTTTGTGTTTGTTTGTTTGTTTAGATTTTTAGCCTGCTCTTTCCTCAAAAGGCTTTACTGAGGGCCTGATCTAAAGTCCACCAAGGAAAATAGAAAGACTTCTATTGACTTCAATAGGTTTGGAGTCAATGCACCCTAATGCATCCCATGGATGCCAATGGAACTTTCCAGTTAATTTCCAATGGTGGCTTAGGGACGGGACTGGTTTTAGGGGCCGATCCTGTACCATTGCTGTGCCATCGGAGTTGGCTTCTTGTTCCTTCTGACTCTCTGAGGGAACGAATTTGTAATTTAAAAAAAAAATGTAGAACCAAAACAAGGTATTTTAAAGCAGCATTTAAAAAAAACCCAAAACCCACCCTAAATTATGGGAGGGGGAGGGGGGAGAAGTACTCTACAGTGCAGCCACAAAGAAAAAGAGAAACTTCTCATGCTTAAAACCTTTCTCCAAGGCTCATTAGAGTGCAAGGAAGTTCTTTTTTGCTTCAGAAATTCCATTCTGTTGGCTGGAGATGCTGTTTGTTTGCTCTGGTTCTTTAAAGAATATTCCTCGGAAATATACAGGCCGGAGAAGGGAGGAGATAACATCAAGCAAAATCTCATCCAAGGGGGGGTGAAAACCGGGGAGAAAATAGATCTTATGTTAAATGCATATTCTTCTGTTTGTGGATTTGATAATGAGACAGAAATGACCTTGGCACTTTATAAACAAGAACGACACAAGCAGGAGGGAAGCATGAAATAATGAATATCTACGTTTCAGATTATAAACTATTTCAAATGCTATTAGCAATTCAGACTTTAAGGTTATTTGAGACTTTTTAAACAAATGTTTTGTTTCTGAAGTAGCGTTGCTGTCTTAGCTAATTGCCGTTTTCATAGATCTGAAACAAGATTGTGTTCCTTCTCCTGTCTTTCTCCTTCCAAAAAGTTTCCTAGACAAGAGAGAGACTTGATACAAGTACAGTGCTTATAGGACCATTTTTAGGGTATGTCTCAATGCATACAAGACAATTTTTAGGCTTGTGCCAAGGCGCTGAAATGTTTATATAAATAAATGCATTTTGTAACGTATGGCTAAGCACAAGGAACATTCACCACAAGGCCTTGGCATGTCCTCTACAGTTCAATGATAACTTGTGGCAAAGGAGATAGGAAAAGTTAACATTCATAATAAAAATAGCTATTTTTCTCTGCTTCTCAAGACACTTCCCTGCCTTTTTAAAAATATAATTCGCCCCACGATAACAAAAATGTTTGTGCTTAATGTTTACCACATCATATGGTATAACTCTATCGTATGATTTTAAATTAAACAATATAATTAGCATTTGGCAACCGACATTTAACGTTGGAGTGACTATTTCTTCAGACGTTATTTAGACTGTATTTAAAAATATGAACCAAAGCTATATTTTGGTTGGACTTTCATTTTAAAAACTCCAGAGCAGGATGCTTTTTAGCTTTTCCCTCTCTTAATTTTTTTTTTTTTTTAAATACACTATTTATCTGGTTAGGGAAAAAGTTTTGGGATGTTTGCAATGGCAAGTTTTTCCAATCGCTTTCCAGGGATATCACTGCTCATTAACTTGAAGGCATTTTGTGGGTGTTTGTGAATGAAGGTTGACTATTTTAAGTTTTAGTTTTAAATCTAATAGACGTTGTCCCTAGGAGGGGGGAGAACCGATTGATAACCACTGAGAATAGCTACATTTTCAATCATCCATTTCAAATGTGTTTTATGGTTTCTAAAATTAACACCAATCACAATAAAAACTGCTCTGAATGTATGCCCATTTAGGCTCCTTGAATCTGATTCATTACCAGAATTAAGCACCAGTTAGTTCCGCTTCTATTTGTATACATTAATTAACAAATCTCATAATTATCTGCTGATAATGACCAGTTGCTCTGGGATTATATATCTGCTGTATATCCCCCCCCCCCAATATAGCTCTCTATATTGTTGGGGTAAAAAGAAGGATACAGAATTTCTTCATATAGCTTCAGTTCCTTTCTAAAGCTAGATCAATATGAAAACAATGCCATTTTATAGTCAAGTAAAACCAAATTGTTTCAGGCTTCACCGAGGTATTGTTTTTTTAACTTCAAAATTTCTGCATGAATTATGAAATTAACTCCCTGCCAGATGTGTGCAGAAATTCCCTTCCCCAGACCCCCCCCGCCGTCCCCCCAGCATTTCTTCAGTTAGCATTATGGTTAACTCATCATTTCTCTCCCCAGTAAAACATTGTTTGTTTCAGTACTCTCTGAACAGTTTTTTAATTTGTAGAAATAATTCACTTAAAGTCTGAACTATTTTCTATAACTTGGTGTTTCTCTTTGTGAGTTGTTTCAGTTTTAAAACCACTATAGCTAAGCAGAAACTAGAAATCCATGGGAAGAGAAGATACTACATTTGGAGCACGGGAAAGAAAGCATCCCTGTCTCATTCAGAACAGTTAACAATGCACACTGAGACTTTATAACGCAATGTGCGTCTTCCAAAGTGAAACCACATTGCTTTTAAAGTTCATCTCAAATGCTAATTTGGGACATACTATCATCACTAAAAACATCCTATTATGGACTTAGAAGAAAACAAGCCCAAGGAACAAAAAAGCTACATGGAACATTCTTAAAATTCTTCAGGACATTTGTACCATGAAACAACATTTTTTGTTGTTGTTGATGATGTATTCTTTCTATTGTTAACTTTTCCTCCCAGTCTCCCGACAAATATCATTGTCTGACCAAACTATTATTTCAATCCTTTTTTGTGTCTTCCTCGAGCTTGTAAAAGTCTTTTTGGTTTCAAGGGGTTTTAGGATGATAAAAACATCAGTCTGAGTCATCAGTACTCTGGAAGTTGTACAAAATTCTTTTAATAATGGATTAAAATCTTCTGATGCCAACATTAAAAATCAAGCAAGTTAAATTATGTCAAGCACTACCACTTGTATGCTAACTTACCTAATAGGGAAGACTTATAAAATGACCACATTTCTATGAGAGAGAGAGAGAGAGAGAGAGAATATCTAGAATTTTCACTCACTAAATCTATTGGAAAAAACATACATACATTTATTTCCAGAGTCAATAAATGTTCTCTCTTCTATGTATCAGATGTGTGTGTGTGTGTGTGTGTGTGTGTGTGCACGCGTGCATCCCTACTCTATAACTATACAAAAAAGCTATTTTCTCTAATACATTTAATTGCACATAACGGGTATTTCCCAGTCTTTGCTTAAACCTTACAAAAAAGTGGTTCTCTTCTCAGTTGTCAATCAAGATCACAGCGCGGAATGAAGCAACAGGAGCAGAGAGGAGAAATATTGCTGGAAACGACTTATGGGGGTTGGCTGAATGGTACAATTTTAGAGAAAAATGCTAACAATGTTTTCCTGTGACTTAATTTCATGTTACCCAAAATGTACTTATTTTAAGTTTCACATCTTAGGCCCTGAAGCCAGACAAACCTGTAAACTGAAGTGTTTCTCCCAGTCATTAAGAGCTCTGAGCCAACCAATATTTCCTTGGAAAGCATTATCCCACCAGGCCGCAAGAATGCCTCTTATTGGATGGGTAAATGTGGTTCATGGACCAAGGATACATGCTTATACAATGTTCGTATAAACGGCTTTTCCATACAGGTGTCATTTACAGAGGCAGCCTACAGCATGCAGCAGCTTAGTTCAATGTGGAGTGTGTAGGGCATGGAATCTGTAGGTTTTGCAGGTTGTTACCCTTGGGTTCCCTGTAACATGTTATCTCTGTTGGGTTAACAGAGTAATCTCTGGTAAAATGTTGGGGTCCCTGTAAAATGTTATTTTTTTACAGGGAAACTGTTTTTCCCTGTAAATTGTTATTGGCATCCTCCATGTGGTTTGGATGGCCCTATTTTGGACAAACGAGTTCACTTCCCAAACATCTGTAATTGATGGAATGTTGAAGGAGCTAGGAATTTTACAAGATGAAGACTTCACACTAATAGGCATTTTAGAATTTGCAAATATATTATTTACATGTCCAGAGTGGCATCTGAATATCCTTATTACAGCTGAAATTAGTATGAGCAGCATCTGGTAGGATATCAAATGGTATACAGTTTAGTATTTGCCAGCTATCTGATTAACCAGATTACCATTTAGTACATTAAGTTTACCTCATTACTGTTTAATTATCATTTGACTGTTACCTCATTACTGTTTAATTATCTCCCTCTCTCCAGACTTGTTTGGTTATGCAGTAATGCACTAAACTGTTATGAACTAAATGGTAATATCAAGTATTCTGGATTAATGGTTAACCTCTGTGGTTACTGAATAATTACCAAATAACCAGCAAGCTATCCAGAACACCGGATATCAACCGTGAATACTTTTTTTGCTGTCCATTTCAGCTCTAATCCTAATAATAACTTAATCCGAAACAAATATTTCCATATCTTTTTATTAGTTTGTCCATTTATTCAGTTTGGTTACCCAGTTATGTGATTACCTTGTGTTGGTCCCGTTTAGCACTATTTCACATGTTCAGCAACCCAAAAACCTGACAAACCAACCAAATATCCATAAACCAAAATATCAGAAGTATATACCAGAACTCAACTCAACAGTGACTGAACTCAACAGTAATACATTCATTTTGAATATTTGGTTTCACCAATATGGGTATTTTCAGACGTTATGAGATCACGCTCAACCACAGACAATACCCTGTGGTGGGGAATGGTCCCGTAATGTCTGTTTGAGTCCTACCAAATGTTCACCACAGTGAACATCCGTCGGGAATCAAAATAACCACGTTTTCAGCCCTTGTCTGGGGACCAGGGCCAAAAGCGTGGTTAGCTGAACCACAGCCCGGAATTGGCGGCTGGTAACGTCTGTTACCAGTGCCAATTCTGGGCCGTGGCCTGGACCACAGGTCAGAATCGGATGCAGCGGCCGTATTGGCCACTGCACCTGCCCATCTCCCGGAGGGTGGGCAGCCGTGGGAATGTGGGGGGGCAGGGATGTGCAGCCGCACGTTGTGCCACGCAGCCCTGCACCCCCCAGATTCCCTGCCGGGATCGGCCGGCATGTTTGCTGGCCGTGACAGCAGGATTCCGGCATGGAATCAAATGGATGATTCCATGATGGGGCGAAAGCTGCCCCATCACATCTGAAAATACCCTACATCACATTTTTTACCTAGCCCATCCTGCAAATCTCTACATGGAATATAATTCCATGTATTTATAGCTGAGCAGTTTTTCATGTAGTTTCATATCATAATAACATGCCCAGGTTTAGTAACTGTCATCCAAGGTGTCAATGCATTCTAAGAGCTTCCACCATGGCTCAATGGTCAAGCCAACGGTTCTGTAGTCCAAAATCCTGTCTTTGACAGTGGGCAGAACTATGGGAAGTGCACAAACAGGGTATATGGAGTGGCCAGCAGAAAATAGATCACAGTCCCTATACGCTGTTTGAGCACTTTCCCTGAAGGATCTGATGCATAAGGGGGTGGAGCTTATTTGCCGACAGGATGGAGCTCATTCCACTATGACTGCTGAAAATGTTAGGAGATATGCAGATATAATGCTAGCTATTCATTTTGGCTAGCACATTTGTCCATTACATCGGTTTTCACACACACACCTTTCTACACATGCTTCCTCCAGTGTGTGATCCTGGAAAATATAGTTGCAGCACAAGGCCACTGTTTTACACATAACCACCATTAGATTTAGAGAGAGATGCGTACCACCTCACTTTTAGGGAAGATAAAGTCTCAAGATTTAGACCAACCTCCAAAGTAACACCGAAATAATATATATGTGCTTTTAATCACTTCTCTCACTTTGAGCTAAACATTGGCACTGAGGTTGCAACAGTGAAGCCAGTGATCACTTCTGATGAACAACTAGTGACGAACAGAGGACAATCAGGTAGCTGAGAAATCATGTAGAAGCATAAATGTCTGTACAACTAGCCACGTGCACGTCATCAATTTCAGCATGCAATGCATTTGCCTGGGAGTTATTGTCATGTCTGGTAATATAACAATGCATCTCTGTCTCTTTGGGACACAAAAGTATTCTGAGAGCTAGTGGAGCCTAGTGTTGAACTTGCACCTCGGAAACTAGGGCTCAAATTAGCGGACTGATTCAAAACAGCCATTCAGAATTTTCAGAAAGTTCCATGAAATCAGAATGGCTGTCAGAATTCTGACTGGAATCAATTTCCAATTGGAATTCTGATCTGACAATTTTGTGGATTTTCCACAGTTTTGTGGAAAATCATGTGCAGAATGACAGATGCCATTTTGGACATGCATAAATGCCCGAGGTTTCCCACTCCCCATTGTTTTCCATTTCTGATTGGACCAAATGAAATGCCCAGTTCTGTCAGAAACGAAATCAGGGCAAAAAAATCCAATTCACCCCTAGTTTAAATCCCATTTTAGCCATGAACTTATTGAGTGGCCTTGGGCAAGTCAGAGGGTATTTTCAGACGTTACATGGTCAATGTCCACCACAGTCAATTCCCTGTGGTGGCTTGGACCATGTAACATCTGTTGGGGGGAACAGATGTTCCCCCCCAGATGTTACCACGGCGTGGAATCACATTCACCACATGAGCGGCCAAAGTGGCGGGGCCGGATGCCGTCGCGTGTTGAAAGCGATTCCCCGCCATGGTGATCCCCGCTGTCACATCTGGACAGCGGCCACAGCCCGGAATCCCCGCAGGGAGTCCGGCCCGTGGCCATAGCGGGCGAGCGCTGCAGTGGCATTGGCTGCGGTGGCCGCCCGTCTCCCCAGAGGGCGGGCAGCGGGCAGCGGGCGGGGCCATGCGGCCACACATTACACCGCGTGACCCCGCCCCCTCCCCGATTCCCCGCCGGGATCCCCCGGCACGTCTATTAGGGTGTGACGGGTCATCCCGGCGGGGGATCATTTCATTGATTTTGTGATGGGGCCAGTTGGCCCCATCATGTCTGAAATACCCAGAGTCTCTCAGGGCGTTTTTGGACGAGACAAAAACCGCAGCTGATCCTTTAATCAGCCGCCTTACTTTGTTCTCGTCTAAATGTTTGACGCGGTTTGAAGCTGCTTCTCTCCCGTATCAAACCGGCCGTGGATTCCTACCTCCTCACTTCCGCATCTGTGATATGCCGTCATTCACTGGGGCTTTCCCCATGTAAATGCTGCTACCGGGTTTTTGCGCAGGTGCAGAGAGGCACGCAAAGAGAGGTGGGGCAGAGAGACTCTCTGCGACGCGTCTGATGCTCTTTAGAACATCCGACACGGCGTAGAGAGTAGCGGGTTAATTAGGAGGAGACATGCGACAGAAGCGATCGCGTCAGACCCCTGTGCATGTCTAAAAATGCCCTCAGACGTAGTTCCCTAAAATGGGAATAATAATGACCTCTCTCTCAGGGTTGTTGTGAAGGTGAACTAGATAGGGATTGTACAGCACTTTGAACACTGAAAGTACTCTTAAGATGATAAATAATAAGAATCCTCACTATACCCTCAAATTGACAATGGGGAAAACTCTAACAGAGAGAAGTTAAATGACGTACTCAAGGTCATGCATCAGTTCAGAAAGAGAACCCCATTAGAATCCAGAATACAAGCTTGTATTGTATCTGTGTGCTAAATGAGTAATATTTCCTCCCCTTTCATTACAGAGGTTAATAAAAATTGAAAGAGCATCTTTTTTTTCCTGGAGAATGAACCTCAGATGTTCAATCAGTGAAATATATTAACCTTTCAACTATCAAACCCCCCTTGCTATAGTTATGAAACACAGAGGCACTAAGATATTAAATGATCCTTCTATTTTAAATCCTGTAATGATGATCCAACAAAAAATAAACTAAAAGAAAAAGGAGACCAGGATTGGTAAATATTCAATGATTTTTTTTTATTGTAGCTCTTATAAAGGGAATACCCACAGTTTTTTTCACATTGATTTAAAGCAGGCAGAATGTAGAGCAATAGGTATAAAATGAAATAATGGATGCATTATTTCTAGTGGGGTTTACATCACCATTTGGTCTAATTATTCTTGATATTTCACCCATCATATTAGAAGCTTCTTCGGGGGAAAGAAATAACAGTTTGTCTCCTTGAGAACAAAGAACAAAGTGTTTCTTTGCTCTCAAGAAGCTCAGCTATCATTATGAAGAGAGAGAATCTGTCCATTATCAAGAAATCCCACTAGAAATCTCAACTATCTTACCAAATAATTCCTCAGCATGCTAAAAATACTCGCAAATGAAAGAAACAGAAATGAGAGAACCTCAGTATGGCAGACAATAAAAAATAGGAATACAGGATATTATTCAACCGCACACTCATCTCTGTCTCCTGAAAGATTGTTCAACCAGTACCAAACACTCCATGGTATTAATAGTCAGTCCATTTAATAGGAAGATGGTCATCCATTCATTAACGTGGCTGTACAAGAAGATAGTCTTTCAAGATGAGGGATTAAATGGTGAGAGGCTCCATTTGGATGTCCCAGTTCCGGAACCTGGTATAAATTTACACCATGGATATACGTCTATAAGATTATATATGGTATCTCCTTACAATCCATAGGAACTTTTGTGAGATTGGATTTCATGTGTGGTGGATGCTAAGCCTTTCAGATGAATTTAATACAAATCCGGGACTACGCTCAGCTTTCACTAACCTCATTTTTTAGGGCATCGGGGAGGAAAAAAGCTCTTTGTTCCAGATCTGATATTTAAAACTGTAATGCTTTAGTAGTATTGGCATTTGAAATGAGAGTCTGGAAGCCATGGGTTCAGGTGTGCTAGTATAGCTAAGAAACTCTATTCCTGCATTTAAATAGTCTCTTATTCTGTGAACTTCTGAACTGTTAACACCCCTGATCTGAAGGAATTAAGCGAACGTTTCATTGTGCCCTTCCATGGGCCTCACCTTCAAGAGTAGCGGCATCTCAAAAAAAAAAAAAAGATAGAAAAGAAAAAACAAAACTCTATGAAGATTTGAGTGATAACTAGATGGCTCGGAATGTCAGCTTTGGTGTGAATATGTATTTCCTTTTGGTTAACTTAAAATAAATGAACCATTTCACATTCTCCTTTTGTCCCAAACATAGACAAGTGCTGTATGGTCACTAGGAAAGAGAATGTTTCAACACGTTCAAACTGGTACAAAGACTTCTTGTCTTTTTGCACATACTCATCTTAATGCTCATTAAAAATGTCAGATTGAAAGAACTTGAAAGTAAAGTTAAGCACAGGCAAGTTACAGAACATGACTGATATCACTATGATGGGCAATATAATAATACAGGGCCCAATTCAGTAACAACTGCATGCAGAAGTGCACACACACACACACAACTTGTGCGTAACTCATGCATTGCATTTGCACACCATTGTGTGAGGTCAGGTTCATGCATGAGTTCTGGATCAGGCCAATAGAATATTGCAGTCTGATGTGATAGACAATGGATAATCCTGTCTTCATGACCATGCAATCTTTAACATCTCGATAATCTCCATAATAATTGGTGTCTTGGAAAAGACCAAATGCTTGTTGAGTCTAGCAGTTCTGTTTTGTATCCAGAATCTCGCTTCGACTAGGGGCAGCAAACATTCATTAGTGAATTTTCAAATCAGCAGAAAAAGTCCAAATCCTGCAAGGTGCTACGGGCTTTTGTGGGCCGTTGGAAGCAATGGGAATTGCAGTGCTCTGAGGATGTTGCAAGAACAGGCTAGGATGACAAAAACATTTGTATATCTACTTCCCTTTTATTTTCTTTGGCATTCCCAAGCGTAGCCTCTGACCTCTTTTTCCCCCCTTCCATATAAAGCTGCTCTTTGTTTGAATGGAAACAGAATGAGAAAATTATTCAAAAGCAGTTATTGATGGAGCAAAATAAAATAGCAAATGTATTCTAGTAGGAATTAATGTCCACTCAAAATTCCATAATGTTGTGAAAAGATAAAGGTTTAGAACACATGCTAGAAATTATGAAATACTTATAAATATAAAAATAAAATGGAAAGTAATTGGCCGACATCACTCTTTACTGTGTGGGCAGCAAATGCAACAGTGCAAATAAAGAGGGCTAAAATGTTGGATTGTTTTTTAATGCATTTTATTTACCTGCTTATTGAACATTTGTAAAAAATAAGGTATGATGTTCCACAGTTCACTTGTTAAGGACCACATTATTAAGTCTTCCATCCCCATGTGTGCTTGCTATTGATGTCCATGAAAGTGGTGCACTTGGATCAAAAATCATCTAGAACCGGACTAGGGCTATTTTTACATGGATGCACCCCCACCCCCACTGGATGTTCAGGCAGGTGTGCGGTGTGTGTGTGGGGTGGCATCCATGTAAATGCCACGGCGGTGGGTGGAGGAAAGGGTGTGCATCCTTGGAAACACTGTGGGTGGGGGTGCATGCATGCTCCTGCGCAACACCCAACTCCACCTATCTCCACCCATCACCCACCCACAGAGCCATCTGGCAAACCGGAGGAGGCTCCGTGGGTGGAAATGGGTGGAGGTGGGTGTGAACCATGGGGACGGGTGCACACCCACCTCTACCCACCACCGGCAAACACCCATCCCCCCCACCCATGTGGTCCATTTAAAAACAGCCTAGGAGTAATTGGGCATGATCTCCTCCTCCAGGAGCCAATCCAAGATGGTTTACCAGGTCCCTTCTTGAAGGTTCCAAGCTCCTCATGCCTCTTGAGGATGTTCCACACAGAGAAAGACTTTCCTGCTGCAGCAGAGGCACTTTCTAGCCCCTCTCTCAGAGCTACTCCCCAAAGCATCAGTCCCATTCACCTCCTTGGAGAGTATGGCCTTTTTTACATTGATGACGCCGCTGGCCTGGTGGGTGGAGCTGGGTGGAGATGGGTGGGTGAGCACAACCAGCGAACACCCAGGGGCACCGAGCTGGGAGACATTTACATGGACAGCGCTGTGGGGGTTGTGGACAGAAGGGGAGGGGCCAGCACACACCCAGTGGGCAAACACCCACCCCGGGAAACACCGAGCAAACACCCATGACATTTACACAGACAGCCGTGACACCAACCAGAAGGGAATCCCCACCCAGCATAGCGGCATGACAACATGACCGACTGAGGGCAAATTAAGCTGTGGCATGCTGTACCACCCCTGAACTGCCAGACCCCGTGCGGGTGGGGTAGGAGGGAGCAGGGATGACAGGAGACATAAAGTAGTGGTCCCTGGCCAGTCCTGAGACAGAGGCCAGACAGCCGGGCACCACGGATCCCCCACAAACCAGAACCAAAACACACACAACCATGAACACAACCACACAGGGAATGGCTTCATGGCCAAGGAGGTGGGGGCTGGGGGACCCCAACATAGGGGCAGGAGGCAGGGCAGGAAAGGTCACTGGGGAGAAAGGCCGAGTCCCGGGGGCTTGAGGGGGGCTCGAGGCAACTGGCATCTCCTTCTAAAGCAGACCCAGGCAACACTAGAAGCAGGCAGACATGGGGGTGCACCACTGGTGCCACTCCAGGCAGGGGCAGCCTCTGCATCTGTCTTTTCACACCCATTGTTACATCATGAGATGTTCCATAATTTTAAGAGGGCTTGTGGTTCAATAGAGAACCTGTACTCAACAACAACTTTATAATGAGGTTTAATTTATTCCAAAACAAATATTCTTCATAGGATAAAGCCTAGCTAGGCCAGATTCTTATTTACTTCTTATCAAGACCAAGCAGAGACATCTGCAGAAATATTAGCCACAACCCACCATCAGAAATTCCTGCACCTTGACTTCACCGGGATCACTGACTTATGGGATGGGGCAAGGTTTTGTAGTGCTAGAATCCCAGAAATCCCTTTCCAGATTTCCAGAACAGGTTTCTGAAAACTACGGTCCTCCGGTGGGCCTGGCTGCCGCACTGTAGGCCCAGTGGAAGTTCCCACCAAGGAAGTCTAGGAGGTAGGGACTGCCAGCTCCAGCCACTGTGGCAATTTTGATGGCCCCGTCCACCAACCAGGCTCTACAGAACTGGTGCTGTGTCATGATCATGATACACACTGTGTGTAGTGTGTAGGGATGTGCAGAAGACACCTCATTCATTTTTGTTTTAGTTTTCATATTTGTTTACAAAAACCCCTCGTTTTCAGGGATTTTCATAAAGGACTTTTTGGTTTTGTTTATTTTTTCATTTTATTTTATTAAAAATAATTTTAAAAAAACAATAACCGCACATGCACAAACTGGCCACCAGGGCTGTTCTAGGCATACATTAGGGGTGGGACTATCGGTATCGGATTAATCCAATAATGCCGATAATTGTTGATATCGGATTCATCCGATAATACCAATAATATCGGTATTGGTATATCAGTTTTTTAACACTGCCGATTTTTCGGATCTTTAACATTGCGGCCATTTTAACAATGGTTACAATGTTAAAGATCTGAAAAACTGACAATGTTAAAAAACCAATATACCGAGACTGATAAATCTGATATCGAATTAATCCAATACTGGTAAAACCAGTAACCGATAATTTGCCTGGAGTCCCACGCCTAGCATACGTGGCCCTTTTTCAAAATGGCACTTTCGCGCATGTGCAGTGATTTTTTTACACATTAAGGGGGTGTATGAAGGTGGGAAGAGGCCTCCACCCACCCTGCTGAGGAAAAGCTAAATGGTTAAGCCCCCAGCTCAGCTGAGCAGCTTGCAGACTGGAGAGGAGCAGGAAGCAGCAAGCCTCCAGCAGCGTCCAGAATCAGAGTAGCAGCAGCTCGGTGTTAGGGTAAGTCAACCCAGGGAGTCAAGTAGCCCATTGTGTCGCATTGGGGTACAAGTTGGTGCCTGAATGCAACCAGGGTGCCTGTCTTGATTGCAGCTCTTCCTGTGACCCTTACAGGTGGTGACAGATAATGGCAAAGAAAGGCTGTGGACTCTCTTGTCTCCGTTGTTGGGCATGCAGGAAGTCCAGAAATATCATTTCCCCATTCTGAAGTGGAGCATTTTAGAAACAACCAATAGTGCCGACATGCTGATTAGAGGTGTTGATCAGTTTGCCCAGCTGAACAAAAGTGCTACAAAGATATAGGGGCCAGGGCAGAAATACCCAATGGTAGAAGCCTTTACTTGTGATGCCAGATATTCTTACTCAATACAGTTTCCTGACTAACTGGCCGATATAAGCCTGTCACCACTAGGGCAGGATTAAAGCTCTGAGGGTCTTGCGGCTTGTTGTGCTGATTCCAGTGTGCTAATGAGGAGCTCTTACGGAGAGATAAGGAGAACATTTGACCTCTTCAAGGGAGAGGATAGAAACGGGCAGATCTCAACCCTTCCGAAATTTGAAGAAGTAACCAAAAATATGAGTGTTCTTCCAAAAGCTAAGGAGCTGCCAACACCTACTTCCCCCCAACAGTCTAAACAAAGCCCATTCAGCATCTCATCATGAAGGTCCAACAGCCACCATGATCCATTTATAGAACCAGCAGCCATCCCGATTTCTAACAAAATAATGCCTCCCTTTTTATCGTAGCAGGAACTGCTTTTGCAATACTAGGATGCATCCTATTTTGCTGTAAGCCGCCCCCAAGTCTATGGACGGTGGGGTAAAAAAATGTTGACAAATAAATAAATAAATAAATAAATGTCCCAGAGCTGCCATTTGCCTTATGGCAGTCCCAACGAATGAAAGAGGGAAAGTGTCCAGCTTTGGATGGAAGGGCTTCTGATTTTTGTGAAGACAATTAATGAGACACCATGGAGAACTGTCTAGAAAAATGATTATGTCTGTGACGTGATGATACTCAGGTATGGAGCTGGAGATGCCAGGATCATGGGACGTCCAGCCACAGCTTCTAAGAAAACCAAGGAAATTGCATCAAAGGTTGTTGTTGGTGACACTAATGCTGTTCAACCAAACTTCCTAGCTTTCGATCCATCTAGGCAGCCACAGGCCTGAGGGGAGGATGAGGTCACAATTTTTCTGGACCCCCACGTTCAGCTGGGGGAGGGACGACAAGAATTTTCTTACTTAATGTACATGAAAATATGATGAGTAAAATAATATTTTCAAATGAAGTACCAGTTTGTTCTCCAAAATTGATTTCAGAATTTATTAATTAAAATCAAACATGGTGGGACTAGGAGACATGAGCCCCTACCTTACCTTTCCTTATACTTACATTTTACCTTTTTCCTTCCCCTGTCTGTCTTCCCCTCTTTAATCTATACTACCTGTATATATATACACACACACACGTAGTATAGATTAGATAGATAGATGGATATAGAATAGATAAGATATAAATAGATTAGATAATAGATATACCTCATAGTTTTCCTTTTCCCTTTCCGGTCTGTCTCCCTTGTCCATATTATATAGATATTAGCTGTATATAGATTAGATATTACATAGATATTTAGTCACTAGACCATTTTATTAGGACCATTAGGATTATAGGATAGGAATATGTTGTATAGATTCTGTATATATTATATACTTAAAATTACATATTACATAGTACATATTGTGTGCACTTCTGTATCACAATGAGAAAAGGAGTTCTGAGACGTCTGGGGAAGGTGGCCCTGGTAGAGGGCTTGGGGGAATCGGCAAGTCTGCTGACACTTCTGCTACCACCTGGCGATGGTCCCTACCGCTCCTACTTCCAGAGCCTCCCTCTTTCTCTGGCACACCCACAAATAGGGGTTGCCCTGCTGGGGCTCTGTCTGCAAGCTGAGACCCTGGCACATCTTGGGGTGCTACTACCAGTGCTGCTGCTGCTCATGCCTGTTTGCCCGTCCACCTGCCAGCCCACCTGTCCGTCAGCCAGCCTGCTCCTCCACTGCCACCTGGTGAAGCCTGGTGCTGCTACTGCAAGAGCCTCTCTCTTTTTCTGGCAAACCAGCAAACACATACAAGTCCTACCCCTCCTGGGTTGCTGTCTGCAAGTTGAGACCCTGGCACATCTTGGGATGCTACTACCAGTGCTGCTGCTGCTGCTGCTGCCTGATTGCCTGCCCGCCTATGGTGCAGCTCACTCTAAAGAACACTCTCCTTGTCCCTTCCTACCTAGGGCTCCTCTAAGTTCTACATAAAACTAAAGAAAGAAAAACAAATTTCACATACCTGGCACCTCCTCTGCCCTGCTCCTCCTCCTCCTGGGCCGTTTTTACATCCCCCCCCCCCCCGGTTTGGTGTTCAGGCAGGTGTGCGGGGGGGGGGGGGNATGGCTGGCAGTGGGTGGGGGGGATGGGTGTCCACTTGATGTTGGCCTGTGTGAACACCAAGCGGGATAGGTGGGAGTGTGTGCGTGCTCCCATGCAACACCCACCTCCACCCATCACCCACCCACGGAGCCCTCCGGAAAACTGGAGGAGGCTCCGTGGGTGGAGATGGATGGAGGTAGGCACACACACACACCACGCCACCACAGAGCCAGTTGAACTTCAGTTTTCGGTTTCGTTTCCAGTTCAGCGCGCTGACGAACACATGTAAACGGACACACACACGCCTCCATTCACCGCAGCTAAACATCCATCCCCCACCCCCACCTCCGTCTGTGTAAAAAGGGCCATGGTCTGAGGAGCAGCCCAACTCCACCACATCTTGGGATGCAGAAGATGGTTCTGCCTCCTCCTCCATGGCTTCCACCTTGACCTTCCTCTTCATTCCTTCCATCAGGCAGGCTCTCAGGCAGTAGGCAGGCACTGGGGGCAGTGGCACACTCACTCACCAGCAGAGGCAACAGGCAAACAACACTCAGACACATTCCACCACAAACCACACACACACACCACGCCACCACAGAGCCAGTTGAACTTCAGTTTTCGGTTTCGTTTCCAGTTCAGCGCGCTGACGAACACAGAAACGAAATCGAAAACAAAATTTTTGATAACAATAATGACGACACCGAAAACGAAAACGAAATAATAACGATAACAAAAATGAAAACAACAGCTTTCAAAAACGAAACCGAAAATCGACACGGGTCCCCGGTGCACACCTCTATCCAACATCTCTCCAGGGGCCCATGTCTAGGCATCCTTTCCCACAATCAGCTCTCTGAAGGGCAATGTATGCCTAAACATATTGGAATATGTAGGCCCTGTTCCAGCAAAGGACTTAAGCATGGAAGCAATGCGGATTGTCACTTCTCAAGCTCATAAAAGCTACGCACCTGCTTAAAACTCATCAAATCAGGGCCTTATCCTGCTTGGCAGCTAATGTGAAAGAGGTGATAACATCTCCCCTGTGGCACATCCTGACACACCTATTTCCCCTGGTTTCTTTGTCATGCTTCTTGCATTTGTACACAGACACCTTTGAAACTTCTCCCTGGATGACCTTTGAACTTCTTGCTTGGCCCCTTTGTTCTACTTCCTGTGTTTCTCTCTTAACATTCTCTCTCGATCCGTCTTTTTCTTTTGCCTGCTGCGTCTTACATTATCTGTGTCGCTGCTTAATATTTTTTCCTCCCTGTCCACAAATCTGATTTCTTTATCTGCTTCTTTCTCTCTCCTGGATTCTGTCCTAACTCTGCCATATTCCTGACCCTTCCTTTCTGCCCACTACTTTAAACTCCACACTACAGCTTTGCATTGCTGTTATTTGAAATAGTACATTCGTTGCCTTTCAGTTCAAATGAAATCCATCCTACCCCTTACTGGGATGTTCCAAAATAAGCTCTAATTGTCCAGCAAACCGAAGACATTTCTATCTGAGAGACTGATCCAAAGCCTACGAAGAGTCAGTGGAAAGACTCTGCCAACCAACTGTAAAAGTTTGATCTGAATTTACACACAAAACTCTCTACAGTCCTCTGCTTGGAGTAATTCTACTGGTTCCAATAGAATACATAGCACTTGTAGAGAATTTGGTCTTTGGTATTTCAGGGTCTGCATTCAGGTAGGCTCCAACCAGGTGGACCTCAGCCCATGAAGGTCTGAACGACAAGATTAGAGAATGATGGCAGTTTGGAGGGAGGGATTTCTGGATTCTGAAGTTGGCATGTGGCTCAAGTCAAGACAGAAAAAGTAAATCTGGATTATTGGCCAATAATGGGTTCTTGCACACCAGGGGTGCTCAACTTGATTCATGCTGAGGGCCAGAAAATTTGGTTTGGAGCTAACCCTGGGCTGCATGTGGCCCCACCCCCAATTTACATAATCCCACCCCCTGGCAGCGAGGAGCTGGGGCTGAAGATCTGGGTGGCAGAAGCAACAGCGAGGAGCTTACGTGGAGACGGCGGCAGCAGCAGGAAGCTGGAGCCTGGGAGGAGGAAAGAGGGATCCAGCCAGTGCCTTTAATAGGCTTGCTGCTCGGAGGAAGGAGGGTTTTGCACCAGTGCGGCGGTGGAGGAAAGGTGATTTCCAAAACAGGAGGAGGCATGGTGGGCCGCAGGAAATGTCTTTGCGGCCAGGGGGAATCAGGCCGCAAGAAAGGTCCCTGTGGGCCGCATGCAGCCCTTGGGTCATACTTTGTGCAGACCTGCTGTAAACATACCAAGTAGATAATGTAAGGTAGGCACCAACACTGTAGTAGTTTGGGGTATTATATCTTAAAAATATGATGACCTGAATTTTCCAAAGTGAGCAGTGACTTGTGCACATGTTGACACGCTACAGCAGTAGTAAGGAACCTTTTCTGTCCCGGAGGCCACACTGATAATGTGTACGAGCTCCAAGGGCCACATAGAGGTGGGGCCGGAGGTGCTTAATGGGTGTATTCAAGAAAAGGAGGGCCTAGATCATGGAACTGTGCTTTGGATCTGTTCCCTACCTTTGTGTGCAGGCCCTCCTCTCTGCTCCATTATCCTGAGGCAGTTTTCCAGTGCTTGGGGGTTGAGACTGGATCCAGGGGCCAGATCCAGTCATTTGAAAGGGGCCACAGTGGGTCGCATTTGGCCCCCGGGTCTGAGGTTCCTCACCCTTGTGCTACAGTGTCAAAAGTGTTGAACAGCCTGTTTTTGAAAACCAAGTTTCTTTTAAGGCATCTCAGTTTAGATGACTGAAAAGAGAGGCATCTGAATCGTTATTCACATCGGAAAAAGCGAGGGGATAATTCTCTACTCTCTGGTTGATAATCTGCACCTTATCGCTGAGCTGGTTTCTGGAGATAGAAAATTGTAACAGGGGAATCCTTTCCCAATGGTAAGTCAGGCAGGATCGGGGCCGAAGCAGCAATCTCACTCAGGGAATTAGCAAGAAAAGTCACTTTTATTCAACATGACTCCACCATAGTCTCTCTTGGGCCAAGCAACCCCCACCTGCTTGCCTCGCTGCTCTCAGCAGACTTGCTTCTGCTTAGGGCTATCTTCCCAGCAGCCTCTCAGCTTTTAAGTCCTATTCAACATCAAGGCAACCCCTGTTTGCCTCTAAGGACTCCCAGCCCCTTTTACCTGCTTCCCCGGCAGTCTCTCATAAGTCCATCTCTTTACAGCAGTAGTCTTCAAACCCCTCTCCTGGGCTTAGAACACAGTGCTTTCCTCTGGCTCCTGCTCCATCAGCAGCCTTCACCAGCCTGAGCTGCTTCCTTTAGCTCTCCCAGAACTGCTTCTCGGGGCTGGCCTGAGCCACGAGGGGCAAACCGAATTAGGCACAATCCTCTCTCTGTTGGTGCACCTGCAGCGCTGCTCGTGCCTCTACTTGACCGGCGCTAACTATCTTAAGGGCTTTACTCTGCCACAAAAATATTCTCAAACACAGGTGTCACCAAATCAGCTTTATAAACGTATTTTTACAAAGTTCAGCAGATGGATGGTAATTCACTTTGCTCCACCACAGGGTGACTTGCGGTGACTGCCCTGGGCCCTGTTGTTTTCTGTACTTCCAGGAGCCATTGGGTGTTTTTTTTAAATGAGCAAGGCAATGAGGGGGTGTGTGTGTCCGTGGGTCTGCCGAAGAGCACCCACACAGGTGGAGTATGTGCGGATGATTCTAATGGGTGGCTCCCAGAGCAGGTATTGTGGCTACAGAGGCAGGCACCATGCACTCCTCCTGCCACCGACCATAGGAGACGGGGGAACGCGCCGGGCTGGCCTTTGCAAGAGACATGTCCCAGGCGTGAGCGCTGCGGAACGCAGGTTCCTCAGCTCTCCTAGCTAGTTCCTGTGACTTTCAAATGTCACTTCCCCCAACCACAGTGCCCCTGAGTGGTGGACCTCTGCTGGCAGGACCGGCTGCCACCGTTCATACGGGGCAGGAGCTCTGCGGCCCACACAGAGCACTCTGGATTTCCCGGCAGTACTCTTTGTGTGGTCATGAACAGGTAGTGCGTGGCTCATGGGAGCATGCATCCGGCTACTCCACCTTCAGACGGGTGGTGGGCTCCATGACTCCTGGGTGTCATGTGAGGCAGCATCCAATTTGAAAACACCCATCTTCACCAGAGCAGGTTGCAGGGCCCCACTCCCTCCCAGTGGGGCCCCAAACAAGTCATCCTCTAGGGCCCCATGGAGGGTGCCTCTGAGAAGGTGGAGCCACAGGTAGGAGTGGAGCCACTAGGACCCCGCATTTTTATCTTCACCCTGGGTCCTACGAATTGCATGGCTGGTCCTGTCCATGGGCGACAATCATCTGCAGATCTACACTCTTGTCATCACAAGTCATATTAATGAATGTGGCTTTCTGTTAATTAATATGGGATAAAGAATGGACACAACTCATTTTAAATTTTGGGAACTCAAAGATAAATAACAGTTTCTTTTTTAAAAAAAATGAAAATAATGACCAGATTCCTACTTAATTTTTTTAAATTTTTTACGTTGGGCATAAAATTCTGACCTTGGAACCCGTATGATTAAGCATTATGCTCATTGCTGTTAGAATTACCATTCAGTGAAATGCCATAGCCGGTTCCATCCCATTGACTGGAATAGACTGACGACGTGCCGGTATGTGGTTTCAAGACTGTGGCCTGTTATGACAAATTGCAGTCTGCCAAGTGAATGACAAAGAGATGAGTTTGGGAAGGGGAAGAGGAAACATTTTGTTTCTCTTCTCTTCTTCTCTTTTTCCCTCTGTTGTTTCCCTTTTCATTATCTGGTTTTCCACCCCCAGCCCCCCTCTTAAGGTTTAGCTCATTTCCTCTAATGTTTTCCGGCTACAAGAGCCTTGTTGTGTCGAGTCTTCTTTGATATCAATAGGGACATCTCCTGAAAAATTGATGGCACGATATGGCCCAAGGTACTTACATTAATGAGATGTTAAATACTATGTAGTTTTATCTGTAATTAGATGACATGGATTCAATTTGATCCCAGGAGTGAATTGTGATATTTGATATCGTCTGCTTAGTGCTGCTGGGGCCTGATCCTAACTCAAATGAAACCAGTGGAATTCATTAACTGACTTTGGATAAGGCTTATGACTTTCCTTTATTGGTGGGTTTATATATATATTGCTGTTATTAATCATGTTTATAGACACAATGCCAAAGGAATCACCGAGAACAGGTCCTCCTGTGCTTGGTTCTATGTAGAGAGCAATGGTCTGAGCTCATAGGAAGATATAGTCCAAATAAACGAAATAGAGGGGAAAGGGATAGAAAATACAAGCCGAGGGAGTGGTGTGTGTGTAGAGTTGCCACCTCTCCAGGGGTGTTTTTAAATGAGCAAGGCTGTGTGTGTGTTGGGGGGTGACACACTCTAGATTTCTCAGCAGTGCTCTGTGCATGGCCATGAATGGGAACGGAAGGGTTTATGGGAGCGTGCGTCCTCCCGTTCCACCGTCAGACGGGTGGGCGGATGAATGGTGCCTGGGTGGCCATGCGGGGTAGCATCTTGTTTCAAAACGCTCCAGGTTTTCGGGGTTTCAGAATGATTCAGAGGGGATGTATTCATGTCCAAAGAAGATACGCGAGCTTTGCTCCAGATGCAAATCCCTGATCTTGAGTTCCTACAGCTCAGAAGTTGGGTGTTCCACCTGCCAAAAAGAGAGGAACTCGCCTGTGCTCCACATAATATCGAAAGATATCAGTCAGCTTATCGCAAAGGTATTCTTTCAAAAAAAGGATAAGGAACTAAAATCAGGCCTAAATTTGCGGAGAGACTTATCCAAATGGGAGAAAGAATTTGGAACTAAATTTACCAAAGGAGTTAAGTCCCAAATTCAGAGATGACTATTTAAATGTTCCATCTCTTGGGAAGTGTATGATACACAAAACCAGACTGCTTATGCACTACTACCTCACACCAAAACGCATTAGCCGTGCACTGACAGGCTACAGCAGCAGATGCTGTAGGAAATGTGGGGAAGCAAGTAATCACTTACATTGCTGGTGGTTGTGCAGAATTCTTAAGCCTTTTGCTTTTGGGGGGAAAATATGGGAGGAAATAAGAAAAGTCACAAATGTACTTATTCCCTTCCTACCCATGGTAGCACTATGTGGAATATACCCAGATATTCCACTGATCAAACACTATCAAGGCACATGTGATATTTTGTTTACTGCAGCATTACAAACCATTGCGAAACAGTGGAAGGACCCTGACCCCCCTACTCTGCTGGAATGTAAATCGAAACTTTGGTATTTCTTTTACCATGGAAAAGACTCTGGCTGGTCTCAAAGAAAAGACAGAAGACTTCAATGCAACCTGGCTACCGTGTCTCACAGTGATGTAGAGAGAAGATGCTCAGATTCACCCAATGCAATATTGTTTCCACTATGACGGCTGAAAGACATCTGAGAGATTTTTCTCTGCAATAAGTAATGGTTGCTTGATGGGTTGACACTGGAGGGACCATATAGATGGGCTGCCTATAGTTAAAATTGGGTCGTTTGCACTTTTATTTGTATTTGGTTATTTTGTGTATTGTAAAATGCATAAAATTTGTGTTGTACAATTTTGAATATTTTAAAAAAAACAACAACAAAAAACCACCGCAGGTTTTGTCACACTAAATTTTATTCCAGACTCATCAAGCTCTGTCCAGAGGAAGCCCCAATTTCTCTGGGTCAGCCAGGGATACCTCTGGTACTCCAGATAAATCGAACAGAGTTTTCGGGACTTGTAGGAGAAGCCATTTCCTAAAGTGATCAGGCTATATGGATGCCCCAGTCCTCTTTTCTCTGCCCCTATGGGGCATCATGATGCTATGATGCTCCATAAAGAGAGGGGTTATGGCATTTCCCACAGGTCCCTTAGGATGCCCATTGTGTTCTGCAGAGCTGTAAGGCTCTAGAATAAGACGCTCCCTTAAAAGCAAAACTTTATTGCCATGTAATGTGCAGTGCTTGCTGATAACTTCCAGTTCACACTGGCTTTGAGAAGGGAGTCCAGTATGGTCGGTGTCTATTGCCTGAGTGAAGTGGGTCCTTAAAAAGAGAAGAATGAACAGGGAAGTGTATCATTTTGGGCACGGAAAGCACATACTAGAAAATGGCCCTGCACTTAAGACCAGTGGGACCCACCCACAAGAGAGCTGAAAAAGCGAGTGGGCATTTTTGCACACACCTTAAAGTTCTGGATATTTCAATTGTCTGGATTTACAAGTCCACAAGTAAGTTCTGGATGCATTTTACACACACACACTGCCCTGAGGCAGTTCCTGGATGCATTCTTCACACAAACACTGCCCTGAGGCAGCCTAAAGTAGCCGCAGCTGTAGACGTGAGGGGCTGCCTGGAAACCAAGTGACCACAGCTGCCTGGAGCAAAGCAGTTTACCAGGAGAACCTTTTACACACAAACGTTCTGGGAGAAGTTCTACGCAGAAGTTCAAAGAGCGAGATGTTTAAGATCTAGGTGAATGATTTAGGCCCTTTTTACACAGATGCTCTAACACCCATAAAATGAGTGTTACATTTTATTATACATGTTGCAGGGCACCACTGCAGCCAATCACCACGGGCCCTGTGCACACATGATGCCTTCACCCAGTTCCTCTGGGTGGAGATGGGTGTTGGCCGGTGGGTGGGGAGCATTTCCCTGGGTGGAGATGGGTGTGTGTGTGTCTGTGTAAACGCCACTTTCAGTGGATGTTGGGGAGTGTTTGCTCCCGGCCAACACCCATCTCCACCCGAGGAACTGGGTGAAGGCATCATGTGTGCACAGGGCCCATGGTGATTGGCTGCAGTGGTGCCCTGGCACATGTATAATAAAATGTAACACCCATTTTATGGGTGTTAGAGCGTCTGTGTAAAAAGGGTCTTAGACACACAGAAAATTCAGGAAGTAACAGCAAACATGCAGGAGAAATATGTGTGTAAAAACACCCAGCGTATGCTGCTTAGAGCTGAAATGGTTTTCAACCAGTAACCAGCCACATCTGCAGTACCTGGTCTGATCTGCCTAAGTAAGAACTGGATAGCAAGCTGTATCCATTTATTGCTTGGCAGTTCAACCGGTTAACCATTTTTATTAAACCACTGTGTTACCACATAATACTGCTATGTGCTTTTACTATATTGCCATTTACTGTTTGCACACAATTTATTTCCTGTTTACCTTTCTTCTGCCTTCCACTCCTCTCCAAGAACTGACTTGGGACTAATAATGGCAACATTCGGTAACACGGATATATGGTAATGGTCAGTGATACAATAAACTGGTTAACCATTACAGTATTATCCGGTTATTCGGTTTGTCAGTTAGCCATTGTGCTGATCAGTTAGTAGGGATGGACAAATGCAGTTAGGAGTTCGGACCGAACTCAACCAGTTCGGTCGTCCGAACCGAACTTCCAAACTGAACTCAATTTCTGAACCGAACCGAACCCAATTTCCAAACTCGGTTCTGTTCACCCATCCCTATAAGATAATATTCCATTTAGTTCAATGGGGTTTGAATTTCCAAACTCTGTTCTGAAGTTCGGAGTTCAGACCGAACTCGAATAATTTGGTCGACCGAACTGAACTTCCGAACTGAACTCGATTTTTGAACCGAACCGAACCAAATTTCCAAACTCACTTCTTTTCGCCCATCTCTTTCAGTTAGTGGCTGGAGAACCTCCAAGCTCTCCAGAATGACAGATATTAACAGAGGAGAGCAAATTTACTACTTGTTTCAGCTCTACACTTGTTGGTCATTTCCTCTTTGGGTAAAAACAAACACACAGACGGTGTTGGAGAGAGACACCCCTGGCTGGAACAGGTCAGGGAATGGAATAAATGTTTCCCTGGCCTAACCTGGCTGGGGAGAGGGGCCAGGTTCAGGGAGAGACATGTAGCTGGCTGGCCTTCCCCTACACTGCAGCCGACACCCCGTTCCCCACCATGTTGGTCAGCCATGGCTGCCAATAGTAGGCACCCCACACACAGGGAACAGATGCACCCACCCTTTCGGCCCACTATGGTCCATCTGGGCAGTCCTTGGATCCAAACTGTGGGCCTGGTTCCTTCTGCGCCCACCATGTTTCCTGGCCAGCCACCTACCCTGCCAGGGTCTGTACTGGGCCCACATCTGGTGGCACGGAAACAGATTTGCAAGGTGAGGCACTAGGCCAGGTGGGCCGTACCGGGCAAACCAGGCCCATGTCACATTTATTACCAGCCTGTGAGTTCCCTCACTCCTCTGCTTCCTGGGCTGGTCTTGCACTAGGCCTGGCACTACTTCTGCTCTCGGGGAGCTTGTTGGAGTGGCAACATCTGCTCCTGCACTCATGCTGCCTAATGCCTCTGGCGCAAATCCCACTCTCATGCTGACTTCCTTCACTTCAAATTCTCTCTCTCCTCCTTTACGTCTGCTATCTCCCTCGCTAGACCATTACTACGCCTCCCGAATTGAGTCCTGTTCTCGGGACCCTTACCACCTGTTCTCCACTTTTGACTCCCTTCTCAAGCCCCCTGTCCTCCCCCTCCCTCTTCCCTCTTCGCTTTCTACTCAGGATCTTGCTTCTTTCTTCACCTCCAAGAAAGACAAGATCTGCCTCGACATTGCTTCCCGCTCCTCTCCTCTTCCTACTCCCTCCCCTCTCCCTCCTCCCCCTTCTTCTCTCCTGTCCTCCTCCCCTCCCACCTCCCTTGAAGAAATCTTCTCCCTGATCTCCTTCTCCAACCCTTCCACTTGCATCCTGACCTCCATTGTTTCCACTGTTGCCTGTTCCCTCCTGCACATCATCAACCTCTCCAGTGGCTCCTTCCCCTCCGCCTTCAAGCATGCTACTGTCTCTCCTATCGTCAAAAAGTTCACTCTTGACCCCTCTGACCCTTCTAGCTACCATCCTGTCTCACTCCTTCCTTTTGCTTCCAAGCTTATTGAACATATTGTCTACTCCCACTGCCTCGACTTGCTGGACTCGCTTCACCTTCTTGGCTTCCATGACTCCGTCCTTGACTGGTTCTCCTCCTACCTCTCTGACCGCTCCTTCAATGTGTCTCTTGGCCAACTCTGCCTCCTCCTCCCTTGCCCTCTCAGTTGGTGTTCCCCAAGGATCTGTCCTTGACCATCTTCTCTTCCCTATCTACACCACGTCCCTAGACAAACTCATTGCCTCCCATGGCTTCCAATATCACCTTTGCGCTGATGACACTCAACTCTCTCTCTCTACTCCCTCTCTCTCTCCATCTATTCAAGTTCACCTCGCCAGCTGTCTCTCTGATATCTCTACCTGGATGTCTCAACGCCAACTCAAACTCAACATGGCTAAAACTGAACTCCTTATCTTCCCCCCTCATCCTTCCTCTCCCTCCTGTCTGTCGATCCTTATCGACGGGGTCACCATCCTTCCCGTCCCCCAATCCCATAGCTTAGGCTTCATCTTTGACTCACCCTTTCTTTTAAACCCTACATCGACTCTGTTGCCAAATCCTGTCGCTTCTCCATCCATTACTTTGCTAAGATTTGCCCTTTTCTCTCTGTCTCCTCTGCCAAAACCCTTGTTCACACTCAGGTCATCTCTCACCATGGTTACTGTAACCTCCTTCTCACTGGCCTCCTCTGCTCTCACCTTCCTCCCCTTATCTCCATCCAAAACTCTGCTGCCATGGTCATCCACCTCGCCTGACGCTTCGACCACCTGCAGCCCCTCCTCTCCTCTCTTCACTGGCTCCCCCTTCCTGAACAAATCCTGCACAAGCTCCTAGTCTTCACCTATAAAGCTCTTCACAATAAAGCCCTACCTCTCTGCACTAATTTCCCTCCATACTCCAGTCCATGAACTCCGTTCCTCCTCTGTCCCCTCTCACACCCTCCCACATCTCCCTGCTCCCCTAATTATCTTCATCCCTTCTCCCTAGCTGCCCCCCACACCTGGAACTCCCTCTCTGCCCGCATCCACCTCGCCCCCTCCCTTCGTACCTTCAAATCCCTCCTCAGGACCTACCTCTTCCACTCTGCCCTCCCCAACTCCTCGCTCCCCTCACCTAACTCCTGCTATTTACCCTCCATCCAGTACAATCTGTTACCTGAGGTCTGTGTACTCGTATCCTCACCACATGGACCAGTCAGCCATCATTCTCGATGTAACCAAGCCAAGTGCATGCACCTGGGACCTCGCATCTTCGTGAATGCTTGTCTCTCCCTCTGTTTCCCTTCCTTAATCTCTCTCTCTCTCACACACACACACCCCCGTCTCTCAGATTGTAAGTCCTAGGGCAGGGACCATGTCTATTCCATTACTTTGTAAAGTGCCAGCTACATTGCTTGTACTATATAAATGCTTGCTAATAATAATAAAATAAAATAATAACCACTCTGGCTGCACCACCATGAGGTCCAGCTTGTGGTGTACTAGTCCAAATGGCCATTCTTAGGGATGGGTGAACAGAATGGAGTTTGGAAATTCGGTTCGGTTCGGTTCGGTTTGAAGTTTGAGTTCGGTTTGGAAGTTCAGTTCGGTTGACTGAACAGACCGAGTTTGGTCGAATTTTGAATTTCCAAACCAAATTCGGTCATTCAAAATGAGGTTTTTTGGTGTGTGTTGCCACTAGGGATGGGCGAACAGAACGGAGTTCGGAAATTCGGTTTGGTTCGCTTTGAAACTCGAGTTTGGTTCAGAAGTTCGGTTCGGTCGACCGAACAGACCGAGTTCGATCCGAACTCCGAAGTTCCGAACCGCGTTCGCCCATCCCTAGCCATTCTTCCCTGAGCTCCAGAAACCCAGCTTACTGGGTGCCAATGGGTAGAACATCGGAAGGCTGGGGAAGTACTCAAGCCTCCTCAGGAAGATGACCTACAAACTATCTGTTCTGTTAGGACTGAGAAACTTAGGACTCTGCACATTTGAAACACTGTTAGGAAATAGCAGCTAAGAGAAAGCAGAGAAGCAGAAGGAGAAAATGAAAATCTCATGTTTATCCTGCCCATCCTGAATCAATGCAAGGTTCTTCCATATGGTCCGTTTGTCCATTTCATTTTCAAATGTACCAAGTACAAAGGGCTGCCACAACTCCCCCACCCCCTGCCCCCAGAGATTGTTCCACAACTGAGTTTATCCCACTGCTAAAATATAACATCCCTGATACTTAGCTCAAAGTATTCCTCCACTTAATTTCATTTGATTACTCCCAATCGGAAGACTTTCCCTCCTTCCTTGTGTTGCTGTAGGTAGTTATGGATGGGGGAGCAAGGAAGTGGGGTTTTGGCTTGTCCAATCTATCCACATTTCACTGTTTTCATCTTCCCTCTCAAGTCAGTCTTGTCAGTCCCTTAATCATGCTTGTTGCTCTTCTCTGAACTCTTCCCAATTTGTTTGTAGTAATAAGGTGCCCAGAATTGAACACAGAATCCTAGAGTCCTGTATCACAAGTGCTCTGGAGAGAGGCTCTATTCCCTCACTGACATGATCCCTTGCTTGCCCCCACTCTCACCACAGTGATCGTAAGTCAAATTAAAATAACACAGGGAGGCAAAGCTGCTGGCATTGAAATCTAAGAATTAAATACTGTATGAGACAATAAAACAAACCTCAACTATCTGCCTCGGTATTGTAAACAATAATGATTACTTTACATCTTCAATCTACTATGAAAAAAGTAAGAACCTCTTGTGATGTGTCGGCTGCATTTACCGACTCACACTAACAAGGTGTATGTCTACAGTCCTAAAATACAGGGTCACTCTCTGTATTTTGGGGTCTATTCAATGATGAAATGAGATCAAAATGGTTAAGGCCATTTAAAGAAAGCAAGAGAGGTTTGTCTGAAGTTGTGGTATACTGGCTATTATTTCAACCAAATAAGGATGCCGAGCTTTATTCATCATGCTCTCTTGCCCCTTTAGCAAAACAGAAAAGGGAAAGAAAATGACTAAGTTATACCATTTATTATCTAGATGAGTGCTTATAAACCCTTGAATCGGGGTTTATGATTAAAATCATTTCTGTGCTGATAGTTTCAATGTATGAAGTTTCTCTGTGAAAATTGTACTGTGAGTTGTGAAGAGAAAGAGAAAGGCAACTATAACTCCATGACTTCGCTAAGATTGCTAACATTGCTAAGATTCGCTCTTTTCTTTCTGTCTCCTCTGCCAAAACTCTTGTAAAGCTCTTCACAACCTTGCTCCCCCCTACCTCTCTGTGCTAATTTCCCTTTGTACTCCAGTTTGTGAAATCCGATCCTCCTCTGTCCCCTCTCTCGCTCTCCCACCCTCCCCTGCTCCCCTAACTGCCTTCATCCCTTCTCCCTAGCTGCTCCCCAGGGAACTCCCTCCCTGCCCACATCTGTCTTGCCCCTCCCTTTGTACCTTCAGATCCCTCCTCAAGACCCACCTTTTCCGCTCTGCCCTCCCTGACTCCTCGCTCCCCTCACCTAACTCCTGCTGATACCTACCATCCAATACAATCTGTTACTTGAGGTCTGTGTACTCATGGATCCGCCAGCCATCATTCTCAATGTAACCAAGCCAAGCATGTGCACCTGGGACCTTGCAGTTTCATGAATGTTGCACCTCTTGTCTCTTGCTCTGTTTCCCTTCCTTTGTCTCCCTCCCACCCTCCCATCTCCCAGATTGTAAGCCCTAGGGCAGGGACCATGTCTATTCCATTACTTTGTAAAGCGGTACATTGCTGGTGCTATATAAATGCTTGCTAATAATAATAAAATAATAATAATAATAATAATAAACTTCTAAATGAAAAAGATCAATGATGAGTTATTTTGTGTATATCCAATTTTACACGGACATGTACCTGGGAACATAGTTAAATGCAAGTAGATAAGTGTTAGACTTTTTTGTCAAATTGTAGTGCTGCTGACATGAAGAGCAGATTATATATTCATGAACATTATTTGCATTTTCAGGTAGCACTCTGAATAGTCACACTGATGCAAATATTCACACACTTGCCAACAATCCATGTTTTTTCAGGAGTCTTCAGCCATTTTCTTTTTTGGTTATTTGATTATTCAACTAACTATAGAAGACAAAATGACCCCCAACCAGGAAGAAATGGAAAACAAAAACAAAACTCCGAAACAAATATCCAAAGAAAGTGGGCACAAATGGTGCTTCTAGTTCTTACCTACTTTTTTGGGCTCAAATCTGAGGGTGTCAAAAGCTCTAAGCACGTGTTTGGCTGTTGTGTGTAAGCCAACACCAATTTGGCCAACCGTTGAACATGCAAGGTGAACACACCATTGCATCTCAAAGACAATTTGCTTGTTTCGGCTGAACACATGGCAAATGTTGTATCTAATGATATTGCTCTTTAGCAGGTACAACACGGCGAAAGAGGCGGCAGTGCTCGCGTGCTGAGATCAGGTAGCAAGAAAAATACCGATTTGCCTCAAGATGGGCTGTGTGCCTAAGCAGCACCACATGGTGAATACAGGGCCAAACCGGTGTTCATCTCAAGGTCAACACACACATTCAGACACCTGTTGATGTTATGTCTAAGGACACCCTGAAGCTGGTGAATTCGACAAAAATGGTGTTTGCCGTGGATATTTGTTTCAGCTTTATAGAACAGATTATTTTGTTTGATAAGATGGATTTATCTACTTGTTCTGAGTCACAAGGGGTAGTTATTTACACCAGAAGTACTGCCATTGAGATTACTTTGTGGCGTAAAGTCATAGTAAGTCTGCATAATTGTATCACAACTGATGTCAATGGAATGCGTAATTCTCCCCACATGTATGTTACGTTAATAAAACAGAGAAATCATCTCATTTCAGAAGAACATCAACCAGTGGATAATCCTGCTCGTTTTAAGAAATGTTGACTCATTATTTCCTCATTTGCACCCCGCCTGACTGACAGTTAGGTCCTTTTCACACAGACATTCTAACACTGATAAAATGGGTGTTACATTTTATTACATATGTTGCAGGGCTGCAGGTGTGCTCTCTGGGTGCCCTGCAACATGTATAATAAAATGTAGCACTCATTTTATCAGTGTTAGCGTGTCTGTGTAAAAAGAGCCGTAATTAGCCCCATCCAACAATTCCAATTCCGTTTTCCAGGTAAGTTTCTCTCTCTTACATTATTTACAACCACTCTGACACAACTACACTAGCACTTCTATTTTTATTCAACACTGCCCGCTCAGATCCTGAATCAAACATCTATTTCTTAAGGGTTTTCCCGCAAGTACATCTCATCTGCTCACAAAACTCTTGTGGTTAGATTTGGGCCTTGAATAATTATTATTCAACAACAGCAAACTATTTGGCAGTGAAAACAGGAGCTTTTATTTTCCTTTTTCAGGGATTATTAAAATTGCATTGTGTTGGGTTTTCCATCTCAACCCTTAAACTTGATAGAATTGTAATGTATTTATACAAGCTTTATTGACCTCCCTAATAAATAATGTGTTTAATGTTGCTTTAAATACTATTTTGTTTGGTTTAAACCAAGGTTATATTTTATTTTTTTGCTAAAAAGCTTCTGTCTTCCTATTTTTTTAAACAACATTTTGGTACAAAGAGTTGAAAAAGTGCTTTGGTTTTTAATTATCTGTTAGCCCGTGGTCAATCTGGTGGCTACAAAATAAATGTTTTGAAATATTTTTTTTAGTATGAAATTAAAAACTGTTACTTTAGTTGATCATTATACTTATTTTGAGCTTTTCCTTCCCTGAAGAAAAACATATGGGCGCAAAAGTAAACATAGCATCTTGCTGGGGACAATACACCCACTGTGAAGAATACGTCCTGGGAAGTTGCTTTTACTGTCTTGTATTTTTTGTTGTTGTTGTTGTTGTTTCCATTAAAGTCTGGAACACTCTGCAGCGCTGTAGAATTATGCAAAAATGAAGAACTTTAAGACCTTTTATTTACTGCTAGTGGTAGGTTTAAACCTCCACATATCGAATGGCACCGGTCTTCAGAATCTGGAGGGTGAGTTTACCTTTCTGGGCCCCCAGCCCAGGGCTGTAGTGTGATCGACTACGCCCTGGCTACTGAGGATACATACCATTATGTGACCTAGTTTATGGTTGCCTCCTGTGTGCTCTCTGACCACTTGCCACTGGTTCTCTCCCTGGTGGCAGTTTGTGATTTGGAGACAGTGGGGATGGACCCCCCAGTCAGTCAGCAATTCTAACTGCTTTAATTACTTGCCTTGGAACCAGAGTACGGCCCAACTATGGGATCTATTATTGGAACTAGGCCCCTATAATGAAAGCCAAGGAACAGATATTAGAGGGTGGATCTGGGGAGGTGGTAATTGAGGCTTTTAACTGCCTCTGTTCTCTTTGCGGGCAGCATTTGTCGGTGGCGGCTCAGAATAGATTGGAGCAAAGGCCCACTCGGTTTGTTTCACAGAGGTGGTTTGATAAAGGGTGCCGCCAGGCTAGGAGGGAGGTCCATGCCACCTATAGGGAATATCGTTCGGGATGTTTATCTTACCTCCCCGACTGCTATTTTCACCAAAAAAGGGTGTATAAGCTCTTAGTTCGCCAGAAGAAGAATCTGTATTTTCAAAATCAATGGCAAGAACTATTGCAGGCCAGTAGCTCTGGTGACTCTAGATCTTTCTGGCATATTGTAAATGGGGTAGTTAGTCCGCGCCCTGGGAGTCAGCCCGCGATGGCCTCATTAGCCTGGATCGATTTTATTGAGGCTTCTCAGATAGGCCTGCGTTTTGATCATCTAGGGAGTCAAGGTAATTGTTGGTCTAATCCAGATACTTTGCCGGATTGGCCTCCAGTTATGCAGCTTGAGATTAAAAATATAATTGAGACCTTTTCGAATGGCAAAACTCCGGGACCAGATCAAATTCAGGTTGAGGCCATTAAAAAGAGAGCTGGCTGGTGGCTCCCTGCGTTAGCTAGGCTTTTTACAGAGATTAATTATTCAGGAAGTATGCCTAGAGGATGGAGCCATGCTATTGTCGTGCCTATCTATAAAAATGGGTCAAGAATGGACCCGGCTAATTATAGGCAGATCAACCTCATCAGTGTGGTAAGCAAGATCTTAACAGTCTGTTCCACAGAAATACATGCAACGTTCAACAGAGGAAAGACATCAGGACTGGGTCCAAACAAATCCAGTATGGGTCTGACACAATTGTTTAATGCAAGTCATACAAAGTAATTTGGCCGGAACACAAGATAGTCCTCCTGGGTTGAGAAGGGACCATACTTGCTCCTAATGTGGGGGAAACATGTAATAGTGTTGCCCATTTCTCCTCCACTGCTGGATTATTTTGGATCAGCCTCTACATGATTTCTAGCATTGACAGGCACAGGATGGACATGATCCAGACATTTCCTCAAAGAGCCAGGATCTGACCTTTGATGAAGCCAATGGAAAAGCCTGTTGGACATCTTTACAGATTGCACCAATATCCAGCACTATAACTGTTAAATAAAGGAAGGAGAATGAGAAACCTCATGCTTCAATCTAGACTCAAGGGTTAAGATGAGATCTTTATACCATGGGCCTCCATTGCACCGTTTGAAAAATGCATATTTATGTTCCTTCAGTGAGGAAGATTAGTATTAGTTTATGTCTGAAGTAGAGCTGAAACAGGTACCTAATTTAATACCTGCTTTCCTTTTTATCTTCTTCTCTGAGGTCTTCTATTCAAAACATACGGAAAATGTGAAAGTTTGGCATGAATGTCAGTGGTATAACAGACAGACAGACAGACAGACATACACCACTTTCAGGTACTGTGTCAGGTACCCGGTGGGCTATTGACCGGGTACCCAAATATCAGAAAAACAGTAATTTCCTTAACTGATGTACCGATTTTCTGGTTCCGATCAAAAAATCAGGATGGGAAACTGGATGGAAAATTCGGACAGGAAGTCAATATTCCAGGACCTGAAGTTGATATTCCGGGACACTGGGTACCTGAATTAAGCCCTAATCAGATACTGATTAGTACCAAAAATTTTCAGGTAGATACGGATACTGGAAATTTGATTGGTTTACCTGGTTTTGGAGGTACCCGTTTCAACTCTGGAGAGACTCTGGAGAGACTTTAAATTCAAATGTGTGGAAAACGAATGAGTGAGCGTCTCCAAGAGTTGTTCGAAAGAGAAATTTTCAGATCTATTTTTTTAAAAAAAAATGTTTATTATTTTCTTAGAGACCTTGTGCCACTGTATAATCCTCAAGCAAATGCTGCACTTGCTAATTCAGGAAACACCTTGTTGCCTTGTGTTTGGTGCTGCTGAGCTACTCCCAGCCGAACCACACCCCCGACGAAGTCCAGGCCCTAACCCTCAATGAATCCCTCAGGAACAGAAACATCCTTTCAACTCCCTCTGCTAGCGTGTGCCCCCATCCGAATAGCACACTGCATTAGGGAGAATTGATGGATCAAGGGAAAATGCCCTCTAGCTACAATTTTTCCATCCCACCCCAGGCAAAAATTTTCCTATGTGAGTAAAGTTGAAAAAAAAGGTTCTGACAAGGGCCCCTGAAGATAACTTCAAGAAGACAGCATGTCTATTTCACTAAATCGTTCAGATGCCACCAACTAATGTGTTTTTTCTAGGCCTTAATTCCTTAGTGTTTCCTATCAGAATTAAAGCTGCCCTACCCCCCCTAATTTTGTACCCATTGTTACCAGCACTGAATCTAAAGAACCTCTTTAAATATCTTTAAATCCCTTCCTATCATTTTCTTTCTCCCCTCTCTACCTCCTGGCCTCCCAAAAAGATGTTCTTGCTCTCAGACCTGCTGTGGCAGAGCAACTTTGTTCTGCACAGAACTGTATCTAAATGTGAAGAGACGAAGTTGCTATTTGCTGCTCCATTAGAGAAATTCTGTCATTTCGCTCCTGTCATAGAAAGCCCCTCTCTTTCACTGCCTCTTTTACAGCTGCTCCTGGTTCAAGCTGCCTCCTGCCCCTGCTAATAATGCCTTGTCACGCAGTGACAGAATTATACTCTCACACTGGTTTCACATGTCACAAATAATTGCGCTCATTGCTCATCATATTGAAGTTGTCAGGACTCTCTTACGCCTATAATTTGTGTGGGTTGATCATACTTTGGTAAATCAACAGGTCATGACCTGTGACCTTTAACCATGTTGGCTGGCTGAGAGCGACCTACAAATCTTATGACAGGGACAACAGAGAGGGTACGAACAGTTTAAGGGCCTGTGTCTATCAACTGCCATTTGGAAAAGCTGGTTCTTTCCTCTTTCCATCACGTTAAACGAGTTTTACTACAAGTGCATTGTCTGTCATTCCATCTTAATTGTGGCACATCTGTTTTGAGTGTGTGTGTGTGTGTGTGTGTGTGCGCGTGTGTGTGGATTTCATGCCAAGCTTTCACATTTTCCATATGTTTTGAATAAAAGACCCCAGCGCAGAAGATAAAAAGGAGCACAGCTCAATATCCTCATCCAGCACAAATGTATTGCATGCATTCACCTTGGCGATATGCAATGCTTAAACCTCCTTGGCAGCTTTATGGGCTCCTGTGATAAAGCTTTATTGACTAACACGTTCTCAAATAGTCTTCCTAACTCTTTGCTTTCACTGAAACAAAACACATATGATCCCGGTACATTTCATCCATTTTTTGTTTTTTTTTATGCACAGCATTTCTGACTGATCCCTTCAGTACCCATTGTGGAAGAGAGAAGGATGCCAGCATCTTTTATTACTGAGGGTCTTCAATAACTCAGCATCTCTATATGCCAGAGGAGAAGAAGCGGACCTATGAACCCAAACAAGAATGATCCCGTACAGATCAGCTGGAGGGAGGTCAGGAACGAAGTGGGCTTTTTTTTTAACTTAGATGCTTCGACAGCAAAGTTGTCAAAAGTAGCATGCCCTGAAGAAAAGCATATCCCAGTACAGACAGAGGAGATCTGCATCAGCCAGAGCTGCAAATCACAGCTGGTTTAAACCTTCCCTTCTTAAAGAAAGACTAGGAGGCTTTCTTTTTTTAGCACGCTGAATGCGAGCATCATTCCTGGCTACGTCTTTGCTGGTGTCTGCGCTGAGCATTAAATACCTCCCCCGCTTTCATCAGCCATCCAAATGCTGCAGTTAAAGATGGGTATCAGAGATTTGAAATTCTGATTGCAAAGACAACAGCTGGCTCAGAGGCCTTTGATTGCCAGGTGTTCGTCTGATGCCACATGTTCGTTTCTGCACTTTTGTAAATACACGGAATAAATGAAAGCCTGTCCCTCCTCCCCTAGCATTTCCAGTTTTAATTCAAATGTGGCTATATGCAAAACAGAAGCGTAGCTTTTGGGGGCCTAACCCGCCGATGATTAGTAATGCGAGCGAAAGGAAGCTGACTGCCAAGAACTTGCCATTATCTAGAAAATATTCATAAAATATTCTCTGTCCGTGCAGGATTTGCACATAGCAATGGGTGATAAATGGGATCATGTGGTGCCTTGTGATGCAATAGTGTATATCAGAAGTGGGGAACCTCAGGCCCAGGGGCCAAATGTGGCCCATGACTAGTTTTTATTTGGCCTCTTTCTAGAACTGAAATTAGTTCCCCCAAACCCAGGTATACGTGTCAAATTTCCAGTACCCGGATCCATCTGACAACATTGAGTACTGATTGGTACCCAATCCAAGTACCTGATATCTCCGAATATCCATTTCCAGTCCCAATTTGTTGGTTTTGCATCCCAGAAAGTAAACGTCCAGTCCCAATTTTTTGGTTTTCTGTCCTGATTTTGTTCAACTTTCAATCCCAATATACCAATTGATTATCAGAACATTGACAAACCAGGACCAGAAATTACAGATTTTTGGATACTCGTACCCGATCAGTAATCAAGGAGTCCTTTGAGTACGAGATGCAGTACTCAAAAAATACAGGTATTACTTACGGGAAGCAAATCAGATACCCCTTTCAGCTTTACTTGAGTTCTTGGATCTGGACCCTGGATCAAGTTCCTGCCCCCAAGCACTGAAAGGGTGAGATCAAGAGAATGGTGTTGTTGACTATGGAGAGATGACAAGGGCATGCGCTCAAATGGTTCCATGTCACAGATACATGATCTAGACTTTCCTCTTCTTCCCCTACTATGAGAGTCCCCACTTAAGCAGCACTGCCCGCAAATTCTATGTGGCCCTCGGAGCTTGTACTAACTTTCAGAGTAACCGCTGGGAAGGAAATAGATCCTCTACCTGTGGTCTAGAACTTCCTTTGCAGCCTTCTAAACCAGAGATGGATATCTTTAAGGCAGTAGAAAGGCACCAAACCTACCCAGAATGCATGGCAGGTCAACCTGGCCCAGGTAAGTATAGGGTATGCAATAAACCAAGCACCTCTGTGAGGGGGGGCCCTGCAGTGGCTCCCAATACATAGCTTCCATGATGATTGTGAGAAACACTGGAATAAAATCCAGCCCCACAGAACCTCATTTTCAGGCAGACCTGGCCTATGGACGGTGCATGGAAATTCAGGAAGGAACTGTCAGGACCCTGGCCTAGAACTGGAATTTTGGGGGGCCTGAGCACGGGGGGCTGGTGCCTCTGCACTATCAAGGTGCTCTGGCCGGGGTCCATAGCTAGATGGATCATGTGGTTTACACCACCCTGGTCAGGTGACACACATCCTCTCAAGTTTGCTCCAGGCTCCTGGCTTCCTGGTTGGCTGCTGGCCTATACATAAGGCCAGCCAGTCATCAGTCACAAGACGTTGGGCGGATCACCAATCAGTCCTTCGGTTTCCGCTTCCCTTGGGATGTGCCTCACATCAGGCTGACTTCTGGACTTGTGCTCTGTTTCCTGACTACTTTGTTTTGTCCCCTTGGACTGGCTTGGCTCTGTCTGAACTCTGTTCTGATTTGTTTTGGGATCTGTTCTTTCTGTCTGTTAGTTTGCTCCACCTGTTGAAGGTCCTTCTGTATCCTTGTCCACCACATGTCTGTTTGTTCATCCCCCTACCCCACCCCCGTGGTTTGAGTGCTAACCTTGAGTTTGCATGGAACCCTCCATTATTCCCCTGGACTCTTCGGAATCGATTGTGCTCAATGCACACCAGCACAGATCCTGCATCAGCTCTCCATGCCACAGCCTGCACCCCTGACAGGAACTCCCAGCCCACGAATAAGGTAGAAATAATAACCTAGATCTAGGCTGAACTACTGCAACGCGCTCTACTTGGGGCTTCCCTTGATGCTGGTTTGGAGGCTGCAGCTGGTGCAGAACGTGGCGGCTTATCTCCTTACAGAGACGAACCGACGGGAGCATATTACTCCCATGCTCAATGCGCTGCACTGGCTGCCTATAGCGTACTGAGCCAGATTCAAGGTGCTGGTCTTTGCCTATAAAGCCCTACACAGTCTTGGCCCTTCATACCTTGTTTGAGTATGCTTGGCCTTTGGCCTTGAGGCGGGTGGGGGGATGTGAGGGTCACGCCCTTGTCATGGACGGATCATTATCTCCTACAGGCCAGTCTCTCAGCGCACCTCCTCTAGAAGGGGAATGGACCAGTTAGGTTGGTCCACCCTCGGAGGCTGATGGAACCTCAGCAGTTCCAGGAGGCTTTGAGGGAGTTAACCTTAGACCCGGACGACCACTCCGTGGATGAGCTTGTCCAGCATTGGAACATCTTGTTGTGGGAGGCCATTGACAGGGTGGCTCCGAGACATCTTCTCCCTCCGTCTCGTCACTGCAGGGCCCCTTGGTTTAGTGAGGGGCTGCGGTGTATGAAACAGGTAGATAGGAGACTAGAGCGATGCTGGCGTCAAACTCGCTCTGAATCTGACCGACTTCTCCATAGGACCCATTTGTGGTCCTATGTTGAGGCTGTGAGGACAGCAAAGAAGGAGTTCTTTGCTGCCCTCATAGCATCTGCAAAGTCGTGTCCAGCGGAGCTGTTCCGGGTGGTTCTGGGGCTGGTCAGTCCAGCCTCCCTCCACCTGGACGGGGACTTGTCCCAGGCCCGCTGTGAGGAGTTTGCCACCTACTTTGCAGACAAGATTGCTCAGATCCAGAGTAACTTTGACACTGGATTGGAAGCAGTAAGCGAGGGGCACGAGGTTATGGAGGCACCGTCTGGTCGATATTTCTGGGATGAGTTTCAGGAAGTGACACCGGCTGATGCAGTGAATGTCCTGGGGTCTGTTAGAGCCACTAGTTGTGAACTAGATCCGTGCCATCCTGGTTGGTAAAAGCCTCCAAGGAGACCTTGGGGACGGTGCTGGCGAGGGTAGTGAATGTGTCCCTTCAGCAGGGGAGATTTTCACCCAGTCTCAAGGAGGCTGTGGTGCGCCCCCTGATGAAGAAGCCATCTTTCAATGTGGACACTCTCGCCAGCTACCGACCCGTCTCTAATCTTCCCTTTTTAGGGAAGGTTATTGAACGGGCAGTGGCACTGCAGCTCCAGGCGCATTCGGACAGCGTTGGTTTCCTGGACCCTTTTCAATCTGGGTTCTGCCCCGGCTATGGTACGGAGACAGAGTTGGTGGCCTTGGTGGCCCGGGAGATGGATGCAGGATGTTCAACATTCTTTATCCTGCTAGATCTCTCAGCCGCATTTGACACCGTGGACCATGGGCTGCTGCTGAGACGGCTGCAAGACCTGGGAGGTCTGGATGGGACTGTCCTAGGGTGGTTCCGCTCATTCCTCTCGGGGAGAAGCCAGTGGGTGGTGCTGGGGGCTGAAACATCAAACCCCCGGGCCTTGACCTGTGGCATTCCACAGGGTTCGATCTTGTCTCCACTATTATTTCATGTATATATGCACCCCCTGGGGGAAATCGTGAGAGGGTTCGGGGTGCGATGTCACCAATATGTTGACGATACTCAGCTGTACTTCTCGTTTTCAACTGACCCAGGTCCTGCTGTCTCATTACTTTCCCAATGTTTGGAGGCTGTAGCAGATTCAGTCTGTGGCAGAACAGACTGAAGCTCAATCCTGATAAGATGGTGGTGGGTAGGGTGAGGGAGGTACTGGCTCCCCTGGTAGGGGGGGGTCCGCCCTCCTGTAGCCCAGCAGGTTCAGAGTCTGGGGGTGGTGTTGGACTTGGGGCTACGGCTGGATCGGCAAGTAGAGATGGTGGCTAAGGCCGCCTGCTGCCAGCTGTATCTGGTACGGAGGCTGTGTCCATACATTTCCAGGCCAAACAAAGCCACCCTCATTCATGCCTTCATCACCTCAAGGCTAGACTACTGCAATGCGCTGTACATGGGCCTTCCCTTGTTTCTGGTTCGGAGGCTGCAGCTGGTGCAGAGTACGGAGGCCTGTCTCCTTATGGGGACTGGAAGGTGGGAGCACATAACACCTGTGCTCTGTACTCGGCCCTGGCTGCCTATAGCGTACCGAGCCCGATTCAAGGTGCTAGTGTTGATCTATAAAGCCCTACACGGTCTGAGCCCCTCATACCTTGGGGACTGCCTTGCCCTCTGCGCCTCAGAGCGATCCCTGCGGTCCACTGGGGGTGCCTTTTTGGAGGTCCCCCATGTAAAGCGGGGGGGGCACAATGGCGAGGGTGTTCTCTGTGGCTGGGCCAAGGCTCTGGAATTCCCTCGCAGAGGAAGCCCGTCTGGCCCCAGGTCTGTTGGCGTTTCGGCGAGCCTGTAAGACCTGGCTGTTCGCCCAGGCCTTCGGAGGGGAGGGTGGGGTAGGGGGGCATTGTATTTTTAAAACATTGTTTGAATGAATTTTATTGTGTGTTTTTATGAGGTAAGCCGTCCCGAGATGCTGTAGGCATGAGGGGGTGGCTAACAAATATTTATAAATCAATAAATAAATCAATAAATAAATATCACAGGGACTGCCTCACCCTCCACACCCCAGATTGACCCCTTCGGTCTGCCAGGGGCGCCTTCTTGGAGGTCCCCTGTGTAAAACGGGGGGGGGCCACAATGGAGAGGGCGTTCTCGGTGGCCATGCCGCAACTATGGAACTCCCTCCCAGAGGAAGCCCATCTGGCCCCAAGTTTATTGGCTTTCCGCCAGGCCCGCAAAACCTAACTGTTCTCCCAGGCCTTCGGAGGAGGGGAGAGTGGGTTGGGATAAAAAAAAAATTTGGGGGGGTTGTTTTTAGAAGGAGTTTTAGATGTTTTAATATTTGTGTTTCATTGTTGTTTTAAACTATTGTTATTTTTTATGTTGTAAGCCGCCGCGAGATGCCATGGGCATGAGGGGGTGGCTAAGAAATATAAATAAATAAATTGATCAATAAATCTACAGGGTCTGACCCACAGGAACCCCAGACCATGAACGGGATGTTACGTTTCACTGAAAATCAAGAATTAATTACGCTGGCATTTTCTTGGGGATGAGTCACTGTGTGCTTGTCCCACCTCCTTATGTAGGAAGCATTCCTCCACCATCATTTCAGACCAGGCCTCAAGTTCCTGGGATTGGCCCTGACTCCACCCCCTGACGCTCCTTCCTATTGTTACCATGCCGAGTCCAACATGGCATCGCTGCCTTTGTGTTATAATACCCTCACCACCACTCTAGCGTGTGCCACCCCCCCCAACTCTTCCTTCCAGGCTCTGCGGAATCCCCCCACCCTTTCCTTATTTAGGAGCCCACTACAATTGTAACCCCAATTCTCTCCTCTGGGTGTAGTGGATGTGAAGTGAGTTCACACTGTTTGCATCTGGATTAGGTGAGGGACAAAAGTGTACGTGTAGGGCTGAAACTCGGTATTCAGTTTTACTCGGTTTTAGCTGAGGATCATGGTATTTGACTCAGTTTTACTGAGAAACCGAGCAATGGGCATGGCATTTAGTACTTGGAAATGTCTTGATTGGGTAATCCTTGCCTAAACCTGCGTTGGGCCACTGCTGTGTACCTCCATTCCCAGGAGTACATACACCTACAAAATTCAAATCGTTTCCTCCTTATTTAGACACTTGATTGGACGACAAAGGCACAAGTTTTATTGGAAGGGGACAAGTACAGGTCAGTTTTTAATTGGTTGGTTGTCAGAGACAAATAAAGTCATTGAGTTGCATATTCACCTTTGTTTTGGTGTCCTCACGATGGGTGCTGCTTACTGGGAGTGTGTCCACATGTTGCATGTAAAATTGAAAAGTGGGCGGGCATGGGGGCAAACTGGATTGGACTTGCTCTCTCTTTCCTGGGCCGCATGACCTCCTCCCTAATTCCTTGCATTAGTTATTTGTTTTTTGTCTCTCTGACTGGTTTGCTCTTCTTTTTTTAAAATCTGGCTGGAGATGCAACCACATGTCTGTTGGGGGCACAGGGCTTCACATGGAGATGCAGCCACGTGTCTGTTTTGGGCACAGGGCTTCACATGGAGATGCAGCCACATGTCAGTTGGGGGCACAGGGCTTGACATGGAGATGCAGCCATGTGTCTGTTGGGGGCACAGGACCTGGCATGGAGATACAGCCATGTGTCTGTTGGGGGCACAGGGCTTGACATGGAGATGCAGCCACGTGTCTGTTGGGGGCACAGGGCTTGACATGGAGATGCAGCCACGTGTCTGTTGGGGGCACAGGGCTTGACATGGAGATGCAGCTCATGTTGTAAGCCCCCCTGAGTCCTTGGACTTCTCCAAGGTGGGGTAAAAATGTAAAATAAATAAATAAAATAATAAAATTTCCAGAATATTTCATGCATTTAGAGCTGAAACGGGTAGCTCATTTACTACCTGCGAGTAATACCTACTTCCTTTGTCAAGACTGGGAGACGGGAGCCGAGTCCAGTGCCATCAGGTACTACTTTGGGCGCCTGATGGGTTTACTTGAGTATCGATTGGGCAACCAATTATCCCCAAACAAGGGTTATTACTGTTGGTGAGCTCGATCCAAAGCCCCGCGGATCGTGCATGCACCTGCACACAAACCGCGCAGATCTCTATTGTGGGCACACTGTACCCTATGGAAACTGCACGCATGCGGATCAGGCTCACTGTGTTATCAATGCAGGGTGGGAAGTTGAAAAATTGGTATCGCAAGTCAGAAAATCAGGACAAAACCGGCAAATGAGTACATCAGATAACTGAGTACCAAAAAGTACCAGGTCAGGTCGAGGACCACAATTTTGACAGGTATGCTCATTTTACAGGTGCTTGTTTCAGAACTAGTTATTAGGGCTGATGCGGCAGCAGCTGTTACCACGCAGCAATTCCATTCCGTCATTTCGAAATTGCCCGTGCCACACCATGGCNCCAGGCCTTCGGAGGGGAGGGTGGGGTAGGGGGGCATTGTATTTTTAAAACATTGTTTGAATGAATTTTATTGTGTGTTTTTATGAGGTAAGCCGTCCCGAGATGCTGTAGGCATGAGGGGGTGGCTAACAAATATTTATAAATCAATAAATAAATCAATAAATAAATATCACAGGGACTGCCTCACCCTCCACACCCCAGATTGACCCCTTCGGTCTGCCAGGGGCGCCTTCTTGGAGGTCCCCTGTGTAAAACGGGGGGGGGCCACAATGGAGAGGGCGTTCTCGGTGGCCATGCCGCAACTATGGAACTCCCTCCCAGAGGAAGCCCATCTGGCCCCAAGTTTATTGGCTTTCCGCCAGGCCCGCAAAACCTAACTGTTCTCCCAGGCCTTCGGAGGAGGGGAGAGTGGGTTGGGATAAAAAAAAAATTTTGGGGGGGTTGTTTTTAGAAGGAGTTTTAGATGTTTTAATATTTGTGTTTCATTGTTGTTTTAAACTATTGTTATTTTTTATGTTGTAAGCCGCCGCGAGATGCCATGGGCATGAGGGGGTGGCTAAGAAATATAAATAAATAAATTGATCAATAAATCTACAGGGTCTGACCCACAGGAACCCCAGACCATGAACGGGATGTTACGTTTCACTGAAAATCAAGAATTAATTACGCTGGCATTTTCTTGGGGATGAGTCACTGTGTGCTTGTCCCACCTCCTTATGTAGGAAGCATTCCTCCACCATCATTTCAGACCAGGCCTCAAGTTCCTGGGATTGGCCCTGACTCCACCCCCTGACGCTCCTTCCTATTGTTACCATGCCGAGTCCAACATGGCATCGCTGCCTTTGTGTTATAATACCCTCACCACCACTCTAGCGTGTGCCACCCCCCCCAACTCTTCCTTCCAGGCTCTGCGGAATCCCCCCACCCTTTCCTTATTTAGGAGCCCACTACAATTGTAACCCCAATTCTCTCCTCTGGGTGTAGTGGATGTGAAGTGAGTTCACACTGTTTGCATCTGGATTAGGTGAGGGACAAAAGTGTAAGTGTAGGGCTGAAACTCGGTATTCAGTTTTACTCGGTTTTAGCTGAGGATCATGGTATTTGACTCAGTTTTACTGAGAAACCGAGCAATGGGCATGGCATTTAGTACTTGGAAATGTCTTGATTGGGTAATCCTTGCCTAAACCTGCGTTGGGCCACTGCTGTGTACCTCCATTCCCAGGAGTACATACACCTACAAAATTCAAATCGTTTCCTCCTTATTTAGACACTTGATTGGACGACAAAGGCACAAGTTTTATTGGAAGGGGACAAGTACAGGTCAGTTTTTAATTGGTTGGTTGTCAGAGACAAATAAAGTCATTGAGTTGCATATTCACCTTTGTTTTGGTGTCCTCACGATGGGTGCTGCTTACTGGGAGTGTGTCCACATGTTGCATGTAAAATTGAAAAGTGGGCGGGCATGGGGGCAAACTGGATTGGACTTGCTCTCTCTTTCCTGGGCCGCATGACCTCCTCCCTAATTCCTTGCATTAGTTATTTGTTTTTTGTCTCTCTGACTGGTTTGCTCTTCTTTTTTTAAAATCTGGCTGGAGATGCAACCACATGTCTGTTGGGGGCACAGGGCTTCACATGGAGATGCAGCCACGTGTCTGTTTTGGGCACAGGGCTTCACATGGAGATGCAGCCACATGTCAGTTGGGGGCACAGGGCTTGACATGGAGATGCAGCCATGTGTCTGTTGGGGGCACAGGACCTGGCATGGAGATACAGCCATGTGTCTGTTGGGGGCACAGGGCTTGACATGGAGATGCAGCCACGTGTCTGTTGGGGGCACAGGGCTTGACATGGAGATGCAGCCACGTGTCTGTTGGGGGCACAGGGCTTGACATGGAGATGCAGCTCATGTTGTAAGCCCCCCTGAGTCCTTGGACTTCTCCAAGGTGGGGTAAAAATGTAAAATAAATAAATAAAATAATAAAATTTCCAGAATATTTCATGCATTTAGAGCTGAAACGGGTAGCTCATTTACTACCTGCGAGTAATACCTACTTCCTTTGTCAAGACTGGGAGACGGGAGCCGAGTCCAGTGCCATCAGGTACTACTTTGGGCGCCTGATGGGTTTACTTGAGTATCGATTGGGCAACCAATTATCCCCAAACAAGGGTTATTACTGTTGGTGAGCTCGATCCAAAGCCCCGCGGATCGTGCATGCACCTGCACACAAACCGCGCAGATCTCTATTGTGGGCACACTGTACCCTATGGAAACTGCACGCATGCGGATCAGGCTCACTGTGTTATCAATGCAGGGTGGGAAGTTGAAAAATTGGTATCGCAAGTCAGAAAATCAGGACAAAACCGGCAAATGAGTACATCAGATAACTGAGTACCAAAAAGTACCAGGTCAGGTCGAGGACCACAATTTTGACAGGTATGCTCATTTTACAGGTGCTTGTTTCAGAACTAGTTATTAGGGCTGATGCGGCAGCAGCTGTTACCACGCAGCAATTCCATTCCGTCATTTCGAAATTGCCCGTGCCACACCATGGCTTTTCTGTGGACATTCCACTAATTCTGCTGGCATTCTGAAAATTGCAGAATTGCAGAAAAATTGTGGAAACTGTCAGAAAACCACTGTTCTGCTATTTTGTGGTGCTGGCGGAATGGCAGAGGTAGCGAAAATGTCATGTTTCCGCTGTTTTGCGAAGCCTGTGGAAGTAGCGGAATGAAATTAGCGGAACTGCGGAAGTAGCGGAATGAAACTAGCGGAATGAAAGCCTCTGCCACGCCGTACCACTAATTGCGGAAACGCTGTTTCCAGCGGAAATAGCTACCGCTGCGACATTCCGCTACAGCCCTACTAGTTATCCACATTAGAGCTCTGCACTCCATCGTAACTCCACTCCAGGCATTTCCATCTGACCTTCTCTGCATGCAGTTTCAAGAACCCACATCGGTTCACACAGAAGCAAGCCCCCTCCCCTGCCAGGTTCACTGTGAACTCCTACCCACTGCCTGTAAACTTGCGGGATCCCGCTGTTTTTAACATGTAGCCAGAACTTTGTCCATCAGAGCTGTGCATAGTCACAAGAATGAAAAGAAGCCAAAAAAAGGGACAATTATTCAAAAGTAATAAAGTCAGGTAGCAACAGTGAAATTGTCCTTCTCCACAGCAGGTGACTGCAGATATTTCAGAGAATGAAGTGTGCTTCAATGGCAAAGCATATTTTAAAAAATGTTCCATTAACAGAATGGGAGGCAAAAGGCCAAATTGAGTCACTCTCTCCCAGGTATGCTAAGGTTATTTTTACATACAAACCAGCAGCTGAATACAGTTGTTCAGCTTCATGGAAACAAATAGAGATAGGAGAGAGGCGGTCTGACCTTACATGGTAGGTGGAGCTGGTAGAGCAGGTTGAGTTCTGAGGCCTCTTGTAATCCCTCCTCTCCCACAGCCAGGAACAATACACCATGGGCCTAAAAAATGTCTGCACGCACAGCAGGGGAGGACAGATATTCTAAGCACTTCACTCCCCTTTACCCAGCATGTTCGGCACTTTTGAAAATCTAGGCACCAGTGCAGGGACAGCTCTAGAATTTGCCTGGCCCAGGGGCAAAGATAAAATGTGGGACCACACCCTCTCAGTGTCACCCTCCATAAGGTACTAGAAGTGGTCATTTTGGGGGACGTGCTGGGAGGTAATGGGGGCTGCACTGCTCTGGTGAGAAGAAGGGCCCCTGCAAGGCCCTCCAAAAGTAGAGAAAAAAACATTTTGCCCTGTGGTAAGACCAGCCCTGCTCACGTGACACACGACAGGATGAGACCTTTTTAGTGGAAAGACAAAGAGAACAGTTGGCCCAGGCTTCTTGTCTCCAGGAGACCAGTCTTGGCGACCAGATTCCCTCAGCCACCTCCATCAAGATTGCGAGAGGGGAGCTGAGCCTGCGCCATCATCGCACACCGCCGCTGACTGGAGCTGAAAAGAAAAGCTATTTTCCTTTTTGCGAAAAAATTGCAGAAACGGAATGGCCAATTTTTGCAGAAATGAAAAAAATTGGAAACAAAATTTCAGCCTTATAGCTGAAATGAAGTTATTTTCCTTTTTGAAAAAAAAAATGTCGGAAACAAAATGACCAATTTTGGCGGAATTTGAAAAATGTTGGAATCGGACTTTCAGCCCGACTACTAACTTCACTGGTCTCTGCCATAGGTTGAGGACTCTGCTCTTCTACCACCATCAGTCTTGAAGGAAACAGCTAAGGAATTTGGCTGTCATCACCTGCTCCCTAGCCATTTCCTTTTTTGGGAACAAGCTGTAGACCAGATCAGCCACCTGATAATGGGGGAACTAACTGCCCAGAGACCATGAAAGTGCAGGGGTGAGTAGAGCTGGATGGAGAATCTGACTGGATTCCATAATATGTGGCAGATCCTTCCATTCTGGAGATCCAGATCTCTGTGTTTCCAACGTCTGCCAGAAATCTGGGGCTCCCCCAGATCCCTGGGCAGCACCATTTTGCAAATTTTAGGGATGTGAAATTTGTTTTCATTTCTTTAGTAACTAAACCTGTCCTGGTGTCCATTTTGTGCATGTGCTATGATTTTTAAAAAAAAACATTTAATCAAACAAAAAAAATCACTGTGCATGCACGAAGTGGCCGCCGGAAAATTCCGCGCATATGTGCCCTCCTCCAAAATGGCACTGGCAGAATTCAGCACCATTTTGGAAAAGGACGGTGCATGTGCAGAATAGCCTGGCAACCATTTTACGCATGTGCAGTGATATTATTTTTTAAATTAATTTTTAATTTAAAAAAAAGCAAACAACAACAACAAAACAAAACCCTAAAACAGTGCGGTCACCAAAGACATACTGCGCATGCATGAAAGGGGTTTGGTTAATTGTGCCTGTGTAAAATAGTTCGAGGTAGGGAAACTGGAGCAGATTTGTGCGGGGTGCCATTTTGTGCAGGTACAATTCAATTTGGCGTGTGCACGATACATTTCTACGTATGCGCAAAATATCTTTATCATGGCACAGCGGAAGGGGGAGCCAGAACATGCTCTGGCTTAACAACCCTTTGCACCCAAATTGAAACAGATCTGCAGAGATCTGTCTGGCATGGCTGCTCCAACATGCTTGATCTTCACAGGACAGTCTGTAGGCACGAAACATTTCTACAGATGCAGAATGGCCAATCTATTTCAGCCCTAGAGATGAGTGTATTTTTAAAAATGATGAGCAGGGTTCCTAGTTCCTCTTTCCGACAGAAAACCAGAGAAAAACAGAGATTTTGCTTTTTTTTCCAGAGAAAAACAAAGATTTTGCCCTTTTCCAGAGAAGTTAGAAGAAAATGGCAAAAATGTACAGGTCTGAGAGGAGGACACAGCGAGCACGTGGCAGCGAGGATGCGGAGTGGAGCTGATGGGAAGCAACCTGAAGGCATGTGTGGTGGAGGGGCAGGGGCTCTGCATTTGTAGGGGTGCCACAGACCTTCTGTGGGTTGGGGGGGCAGGGGCCCTATGAATTGGGGTGGTCAGGTCTTCTGGACATGTGCTGTGCGGGGGAGGGAGGGGCTCTGAATTTGGAGGGGTTCCACAGACTTCCATTTTTAGGTGGGGGACTGTTGGTACGACAGGTAGCTGCAAAGTTGCATACAAATGAAAATATTACAATAAAATGTGGTGTTCTAACTCATACCTATATATATATTGTGGTAAGGGAAAGTCAACTAGTGTTTACATTTAATCACAGAAAAATAGAGAAGTTGTTTTTTTAAAATCAGAGAATATCCAACTTTTTGTCACGGAAAACTAGGAACAATGATGATGAGTATCTATCTATCTATCTATCTATCTATCTATCTATCTATCTATCTATCTATCTATCTATCTAAATTTAACATGTTGCTTCCAACATGTATTTTTTCTGGTCCTCTGAACATCTCAAAGCAGCCCTGAAGTGGGAAACAGGGCGTGCCCTTCCTATTTTAAAATGTGCGTATTTAATGCCTGCATGGGAGCTGAGGCCAGGTTATGGAGCAAGACTGCTGAAGAGACAGGATAGACCCTTAGAGATTAACTAGCGAAAGGAGGCATCAGCTTTCAAAGGTGATAGACTACTTTAGAGCTGAAATGGGTAGCTCGTTTAGTACCTGTGGGTAACACCAGAAATTTTGGATAGCCTTTCGGTTGCCTGATTACTGAACGGGTACCCAAATACTCAAAGTACTGATTATTACCTATTACCCAATTGCCAGTTTTCTGTTTTGTCGACTTAGGCTGCTTGTTAGTGTTCAGTAAAAGGTGGGGAGTAACGTGAGTTTAGCTCAGGTTAACGCGGTCATGTGAAACCCCCAATTGTGGGCACAGGAGGTTTGGCGTTATTTTCCCATTCCCCCCCATTAAATTTAATAACGCGAAACAGGGCTCAAGATCCAGCCCTGTCTCATGTTATTGAATTTAATGGGAGAATGGAAAAATAATGCTACAACCCCCATGCCCACAATCTGGGGTTTCACATGACTGTGCTAACCTGAGTTAAAACCCGTGTTAGTTCCCGTCCATTACTGAACGTGTGCAAGCACCCTTATTCTGAGATACTGTTTAATCTTTGAATGTGTTCTGAAACACAAAACAGAAAATTGGAAATTTGATAATGGTATATTGGCAATTTGGGTAACGCTTTGGGTACTAAGAGTACTGTTTAAATAAGTACTGTTTATTAAACAGTGGGACCCCGGGCCCATTACCGGCTACCGGATTTACCGGTTACCGGTTCCACAAAAACCGGATTCCCGGATTAAATCCGGTATACCGGTACTGGATTTATTCCATTGGTTTCAATGGGGCGCTGTGTCCCCATTGAAACCAATGGAATAAATTCCTCCCCCTCCCCCTCCCAGGCTGCGCGGGTGGAAGGGGGGACACCCCCCACCCACCCTGCCCAGCCTGGCTTTTTGTTTTAAAAAAGAAAAGACTAAGAGTAAGACGGCGAGCCAGGCGAGCCCCCCCCAGCACCAGCGGCCGCGGCGTCCCCGCAGCCGCGGGTAAGTATGACCCGATCCCTGGGGGGGGGGGGGTGTTAAACACCCCCCCCCCCCCAGGGATCGGGTCATACTTACCCGCGGCTGCGGGGACGCCGCGGCCGCTGGTGCTGGGGGGGGCTCGCCTGGCTCGCCGTCTTACTCTTAGTCTTTTCTTTTTTAAAACAAAAAGCCAGGCTGGGCAGGGTGGGTGGGGGGTGTCCCCCCTTCCACCCGCGCAGCCTGGACTCGGGGAGGTTTTTTTTAAAAAAAACTGTTTTGCTGGGGCTTTAATTTTTTTGACATTGCAGCCATTTTTAAATGGCTGCAATGTAAAAAAACCCGGTACACCGAAATCCGGTACCGGGTCCGGATTACCGGGTCGAATCCGGTAATGCCGGTACGCCCGATACCGGCATTATCGGATACCGGTAGATCCGGAATTCCCATCCCTACTGTTTAATGACCAATCCTTCCAAAATGGACTGGGTGCTGCAGATTTGATGGGTACACCCATTTTTGCAGGTAACCATGTTCGCTCTAGTTTACTTCATTATGGGAGCTGTAGGCCTTTTTATACAAGATGCGCCCACTCATGAACACCCAGAAATCTGAGTGTTCATGAGTGGGCGAGTCCCACATGAAGGATGCGGTGGGTGTGCGTGCAGTGAGTGGGTGTGCGTGCTCCCACCAAACACGTATCCCCATCCAGCCCCTACTCATCAACACGCACAGAGCAACCAGCAAAAACGAAGGTTGCTCTGTGAGTGTTGATGAATGGGGGTGTGTGGGGATCTGTGTGTCCCCATATGTATGCATTACCCACCCACCGTGCACACACTGACATGAACATGGACACCCCCACTTTGCGGGGCCCATGTAAAAATGGCCGTAGTCCTTGGAAATCTCTTGACCTGGTTGGGGACAGTGGGCACTTGACTCCCTGGCTATAAGAATCCAATTCACCCTTTTCCTGCCCTTGCTGAAGTTGCTCTCACTGGCAACACTATGAAATCAGAACAGAGACGTGTGAGTCACATTCATGCTAAAAGAGAGCTCAGCTTTCGGTAAAACTCAAAAAGCATCCTCTTTGTAAAAGAGAAGTCCATCTTCCAGGCCAAAATATTAAAACAATAACAAGATTCAGCTGAGGGACAATGCGAGATTTGATGAAAATAATCCCCCAACCATAACTATTTCATAAAACACATACAAACATCATCAAATACAAATAATTAACCCCCCCAGCCCAAAAATCCGCCCCTCCCCTCCTCCCCTCTGAAGGACTGGGCAAACAGCCAGGTCTTACAGGCTCGGCAAAAAGCCCCATCAGACCCAGGAGCAGGCGAGCTTCCTCCAGGAGGGAGTTCCAAAGTCGCCGCCCGGCCACCAAGAACGCCCTCTCCATTGTGGCCCCCTGTTTAAAATGGGGGACCTCCAGGAAGGCACCCCCAGCAGTCTGCAGGGATCGCCCCAAGGCATGGAAGGCGAGGTGGTCCCCAAGGTATGAGGGGCCCAGACCGTATAGGGCTTCATAGATCAACACCAACACCTTGAATCTGGCTTGGTACGCTATAGGCAGCCAGTGCAGAGTGCGGAGCACAGGTGTTATATGCTCCCATTGCCTTGTCCCTGTAAGGAGACGGGCTGCCGCATTCTGCACCAGCTGCAGCCTCCAGACCAAACCCAAGGGAAGCCCCACGTAGAGCGCGTTGCAGTAGTCCAGCCTTGAGGTGAGGAAGGCGTGAATAAGAGTGGCCAGGTCGGGTCCGGAAATGTATGGGCGCAGCCTCCGCACCAGATACAGCTGTCGAAAGGCGGCTTTAGCCACCGCCTCCACCTGCCAATCCAGACGGATCCAAAACCACCCCCAGACTCCGAACCTGCTGGGTTATGGGAGGGCAGACCCCACCACCACCAGAGGGGCTGGCACCTCCCTTGCCCTACCCACCACCATCACCTCCGTCTTACCAGGATTGAGCTTCAGTCTGCTCTGCCGTATCTAATCCGCCACATCCTCCAAACGTTGGGAAATCAACGAGACAGCAGGGACTGGGTCGGTCGAAAATGAGAGGTACAGCTGAGTATCGTCAGTGTATTGGTGACATTGCACCCCGAACCCTCTCACGATCTCTCCCAGGGGCTGCATATACACATTAAACAAAAACAGAGACAGGATCAAACCCTGCGGAACGCCGCAACTCAAAGCCTGGGAGCATGATGTTTCAGTTCCCAGCACCACCCGCTGACTTCTCCCTGAGAGGAATGAGTGGAACCACCCAAGAACAGTCCCGTCCAGACCACCCAGCCATCTCAGCAGTAGCCCATGGTCCATGGTGTCAAAAGCGGCCGAGAGATTTAGCAGGATCAGAAACGTTGAACATCCTGTGTCCATCTCCCGGTGGAGATTGTCCACCAAAGTCACCATTGCTGTCTCAGTACCATAGCCAGGGTGGAGCCCAGATTAAAAAGGGTCAAGGAAACCGATACGGTCCAGATGCTCCTGGAGCTGCAGAGCCACTGCCCATTCAATAACCTTCCCGAAAAAGGGAAGGGTAGAGACAGGACAGTAACTGGCGAGTGTGTCCACATCCAGTGAAGGCTTCTTCAGCAGGGGGCACACCACAGCCTCCTTGAGACTGGGCGACAACCTCCCCTGCCAAAGGGACGCATTAACCACCCTCACCAGAACCGACCCCAATGTCTCCCTGGAAGCTTTTACCAACCAGGATGGGCACGGATCTAAGGCCCTTTTTACACAGATGCTCTAACACCCATAAAATGGGTGTTACATTTTATTATACATGTTGCAGGGCACCACTGCATCTAATCACTATGGGCCCTGTGCACACATGATGCCTCCACCCAGTTCCTCTGGGTGGAGATGGGTGTTGGCCGGTGGGTGGGGAGCATTTCCCTGGGTGGAGATGGATGGGGGCGTCTGTGTAAATGCCACTTTCGGTGGGTGTTGGTGAGTGTTTGCTCCCAGCCAACACCCATCTCCACCCACACACACACATGGAGCAACGGACACCACTGCCGGTCCATGGATAACTCCCTCAGAGCCTCCTGGAACCACTGCGGTTCCATCAGCCTCCAAGGGCAGACCAACCTAGCTGGTCCATTCCCCTTCTGGAAGGGGTGTGCTAGGAGGCTGGTCTGCAGGAGATAATG
>QEPC01003796.1:3150791-3172028 GCA_003113815.1 Sphenodon punctatus | reverse complement strand
GGACCATACCGTCCTCGCCCCAGAACAACCCCTATAGCCACTCCCCCCCCCTCCCCACCACCCGCATCTAGTTGGATACACACACACACACCACCTACCATCATCATACCAGGCCTCCGCCGGCCCATTCCCATACTGCCACCATGGGTCCGAGCCGGGGACAACTCCCCCTCGCCCCATTCCTTTCCTTCACTCTCCCTCCCTCCCCAACCCCCCAAGGCAGCCCCCCTGCTCTCACCATGGGGGAATGCCTCCCCTACCACCCCATGGTGCCATGCTGGGAGCAAGAATGTTGAATGTGGACCTCCCAACCAACAAGCTGGAAAGACCTCGCTATGGTGGTATCGCGGTCATTGCCATGACGGGTGCTTTCCCACGTTACTGAAAGCACACCGTTTGCCTCTGTGAGAAACTGCAAGAGACAAATGCTACACGGATTTTGTCATGCAGGAAAGCAAAGCCACGTGGCTTTGGCACCTTGCCAAACCCTAAGGAGGTAGGGAAGAATTCCTAGCCCTTCTGGTGGGTACACTTCCTTGACCTACAAATTCTAAAAACCAGCTCGGCTCCCAACTCCCCAGAGAAGCAAGTCAGCTGCTAAGGTCAGAACTGAACCAGGTCTCTTCAATCCCTGTTCAGTGCCCTGCTAGTCTATCTGAGCCAGTGTGGTGCAAGTAGCCTGCAGGAGGGTAGAACCAAAAGTAGAATAATTAGGACCAGAAGTGGACTTTTCCGAGACCTAAAGTCAACTGTCTCGGACGAAAAACCCAAAAATAGAACTAAAAAAAATTGGAGCAGAAGTAAAAAAAAATTGTTACAGGAAGTTGACATTTGGGAACATTGAGTACCCAAATTAGGTCAAAAGCAGGTATTGATTGATACCTGATGTTGAGTCATTCCAGGTATCAGAAATTCATTGTGTATATCTGGTTTTGGTGTAATCATTTCATCTCTAACCACAAGGTTTCAGAGTGGGTGGAGACAGAGTGTTGGTCCTGCTCCATTCCCTGCCCACTCTGAAAAATTTCCTAGCAGTGCTGAGGCCACTTGTAAAGCCTCCTCTCTCCCCCTCCCCCCGCTAGAGTCCAGGGGCTGTGCTTAACTGAGCCCCTTCATTCCATGGTAGCTACACCCTTGAATGCAGAGATCAAAGTAGCATGCAAAGTTATTTCAAATACTGGTTTGTTGGTTTTGTTTTATAAGCATGCACACGTACTAGTATTTTCAAGAGGCTGGGTGTAGCAGGGTGCAGAGAAAATATTCTTCTGCATGTCTTAGAACATAGAAAACTATGGCATAAAGAGAAGGGGGGTGGAATTCATTTTGAAAAAAATGGAAATCCAATTAGAAATGGAATTGAGCCAAATGGTATTCTGGTATGAGTGAACTAAGAATCCAAGAGACAATTTTGTTCTACATGAGAAGGAAAGCTGAGAACTTTGAAAAAACATGGTCTTTGTTCTTGGAATTATATGATTAATTAAGCAGAAGGCATGTTTCAAAATGTTTATTCTTCTATTTGTAATTTCCAAGAGTTACTTAATGGAACTTGGCTTAATAGTGTCTAGTAGAGTTTGGATTGCAATTCATCTAATTGGATATTTTCTGTTCCTGTCCTTCCCTCGTCCCCTGCAAGCCTCATTCCTTGATTACTTCTATGAAAGACAAATATTTAAAAGCAAAATAAATCGCTTACATACCATGCTTCATGCTTAGTTCCTGACAATAACTACGACAGCAACAATGTGTTGGTGAGGCATCCTGATTCCACAGGCAAAGATCAGTGGAAGGACATCTTCAGAAGCCAAGTGCCATAGACCATGTCATCCTGACCTTTCTCCTCCCCCTCCCCAGATCAGTTGAAAAACAACATGTATTTTTTTGTCTCACCTTTTCTTCCCCCCTTCCTTCACACAAGAGCCACAGAGCTGCCTGACAGCTGATGAAACAAAACTTGTTACATCCCAAGTGAGCTATTTTTTCCCCCTCTAAAATTTCTCCTCTTGATGAATGCCTGACCTGAAAGTTTTTAGATGTTTACCAGGTGGGCCGGGAAAGCCAATTAAACACAGTCAGGAAGAAATGGGCTGGCGGCTAAAGAACCAGAGGAAGGCTCACGAGTTCAATTCAAGAGAGAATTGTTTCATGTTATCTAGCGATGCACCTGTCCTAAATTTGCTCGCTCCACAGTTTTGACTTTTTAACATGCCTGAGAAAGGGCCCTGAAAGCTTGCATGTTCTCCACAAACAGAAATTGGTCCAATAAAGGAAATCACCTGAACTGTTTTGTCTCCATCTCATGCCAAACATATGAATATCAGCTGGGACTCCATTTGCAGACACAGCAACCCGACTTGAAGCCACATTCCCCAGTATGGGAAGCTCTGAAGCAATCACTTATGCAGGACCTAACACCACATTGCCTCAGTCTTGGTTGGAGAGATCTCTAGATGCCAATGGGATGCATGCAGGGCTTGATTTGTGCCATAGTTCAGCCCTGGCACCTCTGGTGCTGTTCTGCAAGGCCTCACCCTCTGCTGGATGCAGAAGCAGAAGTCTAATTCCCAGTCTCTCCTCTGACAGATTTGGAGATGATCAGTGGTGCCAAATAGCTGATCGGCAGCTAGCTAATGGCTGATCAGCAACACTGACCCCATTAAACATAACCTCATCCTGAGCAACGGCTGGCAAAATAGGTGTAATAGTGTATCTCACCCCAGACCAATGATCCATCAAGCCCAGCATCCTGTCTCTGACAGTGGTCAATCTCGGTTACTTGGGAGAAGTAACCAACAGGTCCCAATGGGCAATCCATTCCCTGTTGGTCACTCCCTGCTCCTGACAGTAAGAGGTTATGTCCCCTAAACCTACTTGGCTAATAGCCATTAATAGACCTTCTCGCCAAGAACTTATCCAATCCTTTTTTTAAACCGAGCTATACTAATAGCCTTGACCACATCCTCTGGCAAAAAATTCCCTGCGTTAATTGTGCATGGAGTGAAAAAATATTTTATTTTATGTGTTTTAAATCTGCTACTAGTTAGTTTCATGAAGTTTCCCCTAGTTCCAGTACTAATTGAGAGGGTAAATATTAATAACTGTTCCCTGTTTGCTCATTCCACATAACTCACGATTTTATAAACTTCTATCATATCCCTCATCTCTTCTCTAAGCTGAAGAGCCCTAACCTATCAAGCCTCTCTTTGTACTGGAGCCGTTCCAAACCTCTATAATTTTTGTTGCCCTTCTCTGTACCTTTTCTAGTTTTACTATTTCTTTTTTTGAGCTGGGTGCAATCAGAACTGCATGCAATATTCAAGATGAGGCCACAGCATAGATTTTTATTTTATTTATTTATTTATTTATTTATAAAAAAAATTCTAGCCCAACCCTCCCGGGGCGGCAAACAACAAAGATAAAACAATAAAACAATTTAAAAAGTTAGAAATTTATCCTATATGCAGGGAAACAACCCCTCCAACCCCCTACTCCCCCATATCATAATATAGTGGCATTATGATATTTTCAGTTTTATTCTCTCTCTCTTTATGGATAATTCCTAATATTCTGTTTTCTTTTTTGGCTGCCACCACATATTGAGCTGAGGATTTCAATGTATTGTCCACTATGACTCCAAGATCCTTTCCCTAATTTAGAACCCATAATTGTGTACATATAGACCACGATCCAGCTATGAGCCGGAGCTGTGGGAAACAACGCCGGCAGATGGCGCTGGGGTCCCAGCAGCCGCAGCAGCAGATCCATTCCCTAACAGAAGGGGGAGGTAGAGCACAGCAGCAGATCCATCCCCTAACAGAAGGGGGAGATAGAGCACAGCAGCAGATCCATTCCCTAACAGAAGGGGGAGGTAGAGCACAGCAGCAGATCCATCCCCTAACATAAGGGGGAGGTAGAGCACAGCAGCAGATCCATCCCCTAACAGAAGGGGGAGATAGAGCACAGCGGCAGGAAGGGTGGCAGGTGGGGATCGTCTGGAGTCCCTGGAGCCGCTGAACCCCCAAACAGCCCGCCCCTGAACAACGTGAGAGCCCTGGCTAGGGCCATATGTGGTGCGGCTCCAATCAGCACCGCGGCACATGGTGAAGTGGGGGAGGGGCAGGGCTTTGCCAAGAACTGGCCAGGGCTCTCACACCCTGGGTGTGTGCTGCAGGGTTCAGGGGCTGGCCGGCTGGGCATGCTGCGGCTCCAGGGACTCCAGGCGATCCCCGCCTCCTTCCCTGTGCCTGCACCTGCCATACTCCTGCACTGAGCAGGAGTAAATGGGCGCAGGTGTGGCCAAGTCGGTTGCTGCAGGGGGGGCGGTGGGCAGTCCCATGGTGGGGTACCCACTGCTGCAGTGGTGATTGCACAGCAGACTGGACACCTCCTCCGTGAGCTGTGCACCCCGCTGCATGCCGGTGAAGGGGGCGGACTCACCACCGCTTTTTTAGAGGAGACGTGGTCATCGGGCTAGCGGAGCATTGTTTCCACCTCCGCCATCACACCCACCCCTCTGGCCACTTGCGGGACTTTGGCTCTATGCCAGCGCAATGCCCCTTGCGCTGGCATAAGGCTTTAGCGGGATCTCAGTCATAGTTTGGATTATTTTTCCCTATGTGCATCACTTTACACATGTCTAATTTTGTTCATAAATATTGATCAGATGCATTGATTTTGTTCCAGTGGTTACAATGACGTGCTGAAATGAGAGGTAGAAATAGCTGAGAAAAAGCTAGAGGGACAGTAAATCATAATTTCCACCAGAATGGGTTCAATAGGTATGGTTACATGCATTGCGCACTTCTTAATTGGAGGAAATCTGTTCTTTATCACTACAAATTGCAAAGCGTAGCCTAGCATTTGTAAAAGAGAAACAAAGGCAAGAGGGTGGTTTGAGTGAGATGAATAATTGTCACAGGAAGTAATAATTCCACTCTGTTCTGCACTGGGGAGATCACACCTGGAATATCATGTCCAGTTTAGGGCACTACATTTTAAGAAGGACGTTACATTGACAAATTGGAGTGGGTTCAGAGGAGGGCCACAAAGATGGTAAACGGGTCTGGAAGACATATTCTATGAGGAAAGGTTGAAGGAACTGGGGTTGTCCAGCTTGAAGAAAAGAAGATTACGAAAAGACATGATAGCAGTCTTCAAATATTTAAAGGTCTGTCCCAAAGAGAAGGCAAGGAATTGTTCTGCATTGCCACACAGGGCAAGACTAGAAAGAATGGGCTCAAATGACAAGAAGGTAGATTTTGGTTGCATATTAGGGGAAATTCCTTAAGAGTAAGCATCGCTCAGCAGTGGAACAAGTTGTCTAGGGAGGTTGTAGGATCCATTTCAGAAAGAGATTAGAGTCGACAACTGTCTGTCAGGGAGGGTGCAGCTGTCGATGTCCTGAATCCAAGCAGGGCATTGGGCTAGATGACCCTTGAGACATTTCCATTTCTGTAATTCTATGTCTGCTTTCACACATTATGCAATGGGCTACTATCATAGTTGGAGACAATACCGGGAATTATAATTCTACAATTTTTGTAATGTGTGAATGCGCTGTTCCCCTTACGTTGCAAGATCCCAGGTCATTTTAAGAGCCACCAAATGTGGCTTTTACAACGACCGGAGATATTGCAGCATAAAAGGGGAATAGCGCATTCACACATTACAAAAATTGCAAAATTATAATACCCGGTATTATCTCAAGTTATCGTAATAACGATTTTTGTAATGTGTTAAAGCAGTCCAAGAGTCACATAGGTGTTGAGGGCTTGTAGTTGTACAAAACGTCTCGAGGATCTTGTGGCTGATTTCTGTGTGCCTCAGTTCTTTCACCTGTACAAGGAGATAATTAAGGCATTCACAAGCAAGAAATAAGAAAGCAAAAAGTCCTAAGACAAAGCAGATCCCCAGCCATGTACTTCTGGGTAGCAAAATCAGGAATATTTCATTTGGAAGGAAACTCATATGCAATCTTTATTCTAATGATACCGGTGCTCCAGGCTCTGCACTGGTTGCCAATAGCATGCCGAGCCAGATTCAAGGTGTTGGTATTGATTTACAAAGCCCTTCACGGTCTCGGCCCCTCATATCTCAGGGACCGCCTCGCCCGCCGCGCCCCGGAGCGGCTCCTTCGGTCTGCCGGGGGTGCCTTCTTGGAGGTCCCCCGTGTTAAGCGGGGGGCCACAATGGAGAGGGCATTCTTGGTGGCTGGGCTGCGCCTTTGGAACTCCCTACCGGAGGAAGCTCGCCTGGCCCCAAGCCTGTTGGTATTTCAGCGAAGATGTAAGAGCTGGCTGTTCGCCCGGGCCTTTGCGGAGGGGGGTGGGAGTGGTTGATTTTTATCTCCCCTATCCTAATTGGTTTTATATCCCAGGCCCTGTTCTTAATATGTAATTTTGATATGGTATTTTATGTGTTTTAGATTGTTTTATATTGTTGTGTTTTATGATTGGAAGCCGCCCCGAGCTGTGTTGAGGAGGGGTGGGGTACAAATGGAATATATAAATAATAAAATAAATAAATAAATAAATAAATAAAATAAATATAATTTTAAAAAGTTGTACAATGGGAAAGGTGGTCCTTCACGTTGCAAGGCCTATCCTGGGAAGCAATGTAACGTAAAAGCTTTACAGACTGAATTAGGTGTAATCCTTACGGGATCACGAGCAGCTCATAAATAACTTTTAATGAGATTTCCAGCAAGTAAAACAGCACATAGAGGAGGAGGAAACAAGACAGTATTTTAAACTAAAAATTAGAAAGTTAAAACTATCTGCCCTGGTATACAGATAGGAAAATGGGACTATATCAATAAACAAAGATTAGTCCGTAAAATGTTTAATTAACTGACAGGCGCAGGGAAAACCTGGACATAAGTCATTGCAAATGTATAGACATTGACTACTAATCTATGGAAACTCAGAGACCTAAATCTAAAGCATGTTCCAGAGTTAAGCAGGGAAATAAATCAAGGTTTGCAAATGTCATTTAAGTTTTCACCTGTCCCAAGATTCAAAATTATTGGCTTCCCAATGAAAAGCATATGTTGCATCCCTTGCCTAGGGAATAGTAATGAAGTGAGGCGGACACTCTCCAGTTCTACACTACCATCTCTTCCTCTCTTTATTTCCCATCGAGTAAAAATAATTACTCTATACTTGAGGGAGCATTTCTCTCACTCTGCCGATAACTGTTGCCATGTTTGCCTCTTCATGAGCTGCTCTTCTTCCTTGTGGGACTATGATTTGATTTATGAGAAAATAGTTGGCAAATTGCGATGTCCATCTTGATGGATGACATCATTTGGGCCATTTTGCTGATCATGTATGACTAACTTTTTTTCTTAGCGCTGTTACAATTGATCAACTGCTGCACAACAGCCAAGTTAAGATGTGGGGGAGGAAATAGAGAGAGGTGACAATTGCATTTACTGGGAAGGAACGGCAATGGGACTCACACACCAGATTCCTCTTCTTCTTCAGTTGCAGCTTAATTGAAGGGGAATATAAATTTTATAGACGGACAATAACACAACATAAATATGACAACAGGATTAAATAGAAACCCCTTAGCCACTCACATGAAAACACACACGAATCTGGGTATATTGTTTTCTGGTAAACCTTTCATGTCTAATCCCATCAGCACCTGAGTTACATTATCATTTGTTATGGCTAACTGTATTCTTTCTCCTTATTGTGCATTAGATATGAAATGTTACTAAATTTTAGGAACACGAGTCCACCACCTCTGACTGATCCATCTACTGCCCCCCTGGCCCCTTTCCTCTTTTCTCCCGGACTTTGAATCCTGGCTTACCTTCTTCCTCTCTCATTCTTGGTGACTTCAACATCCATGTTGACATACCTTCCCAGCCCTCCATCTCCCACTTTCTCTCTCTAACCTCCTCTTTTGATATCCACCTCTGGACTGATTCCCCCACCCACACCGGTGGTCACTCTCTTGACCTGATCTTCTCCAGAAACTGTCCTGTTGCTGACCTCTCCTTTGACATTTGTCCCGTGTCCGACCATTACCTCGCTTCCTTCAACCTCTCCCACCAACCCCCATCTTCTTCCCCAGCTCCACGCCCCTTCCGTGATCTGCAGGTTATTAACCCTTTAGATTTTGCTTCCTCTCTCTCCCCCGTCCCCTGACACTGCCATCTCTTCTCTCAACGCCTCTCTCGCCACAACCCTTGACTCTCTTGTCCCCCCTCTCTTCCTGCCCCGTTCAACCCCCAAACCCCTGTCCTTGGCTCACCCCTACTATCTTCTACCTCCGCTCCTGCACCTGGGCTGCTGAACGCCTCTGGCGCAAATCCCGCTCCCACCCTGACTTCCTCCACTATAAATTCCCCCTCTCCTCCCTCTCTTCCGCTATCTCCCTGGCGAGGCAACACTGCTATGCCTCCCGGGTTGAATCCTACTCTCGTGACCCTAGCCGCCTGTTTTCCACCTTTGACTCCCTTCTCAAGTACCCCTGCCCTCCTCCACCCTCTTCCCTTTCTGCTCAGGATCTCGCGTCATTCTTCACCTCAAAGATTGACAAGATCCACCGGGACATTGCTTCCCACCCATCTCCTCTCCCCGCTCCCTCACCACCACCTCCTCCCCCCTCTCTCCTTTCCTCCTTCCCTCCTGCCTCCCTTGAGGAAATCTCCTCTTTGCTCTCTTCCTCCAACCCTTCCACCTGCCCTCTTGACCCAATTCCCTCCTGCCTCCTGACCTCCATCGCTCCCACTGTTTTACCTGCCCCCCCTTTTATATGTCATTAATTTCTCCCTCTCCACTGGCTCCTTCCCCTCCATCTTCAAGCATGCCATGGTCTCTCCCATCCTCAAAAAGTCCACCCTTGACCCCACTGACACCTCTAGCTACCGGCCGGTCTCCCTCCTTCCCTTCACCTCTAAGCTTCTGGAACGTGTTATCTACTTCCGCTGCCTGGATCTCCTCTCTGCCAACTCCTCCCTGGACCCTCTCCAATCTGGCTTCCACCCCCTTCACTCCACTGAAGCTGTCCTTGCCAAGATCACCAATGATCTACTTGTCACTAAATCTAAGCACCTTTATTCCATTCTTGTCCTCCTTGACCTCTCTGCTGCCTTTGACACTGTTGACCACTCACTCCTACTGGACTCTTTCCTTTCCCTAAGCTTCTGCGGCTCTGTCCTTGATTGGTTCTCCTCCTACCTTTCTGACCGCTCCTTTAATGTGTCTCTTCCCAACTCCAACTCTTCCTCCCTCCCCCTCTCAGTTGGCATTTCCCAAGGCTCTGTCCTGGGTCCTCTCCTCTTCTCTATCTACACCCTGTCCCTTGGCAAACTCATTGCCTCCCACGGCTTCCAATATCACCTCTATGCTGACAACACTCAACTCTATCTCTCCACCCCCTCTCTCTCCCCCTCTGTCCAAGTGCATCTCATCAACAGTCTCTCTGATATCTCGGCCTGGCTGTCCCAACATCAGCTCAAGTGCAACATGACTAAGACTGAGCTCCTTATCTTTCCTCCCTACCCTTCCTCTCCCTCTTCCCTGTCCATCCTTATTGACGGGGTCACCATCTGCCCCGTTCCCCAAGTCCATAGCTTGGGTTTCATCTTCAATACTTACCTTTCCTTTAAACCTTACATCGACTCTGTTGCCAAGTCCTGTCACTTCGCCCTTCACAACGTTGCTTGGATTCACCCCTTTCACTCTGTCTTCTCAGCCAAAACCCTTGTTCACGCCATGGTCATCTCTCGCCTTGACTACTGCAACCTCTTCCTTACTGGCCTCCCCCGTTCTCACCTGTCTCCCCTTATCTCGATCCAAAACTCTGCTGCTAGGGTCATCCACTCAGCCTGTTGCTTCGACCACATGCAGCCTCTCCTCTCCTCTCCTCTCTTCACTGGCTCCCCCTTCCCGCATGCATCCTTCACCAACTCCTGTTATTCACTTATAAATGCCTTCACAACCTGGCTCCCCCTTACCTCTCAGCCCTAGTCTCCTTACACACTCCTGCACGCACTCTCCGCTCCTCCTCTGTCCCCTCCCTCGCTCTCCCTTACGGGTGGGACATCTGGCAAAATACCAGCTACCAGTTTTGCCGGTTACCAGTTTGCAAAAAACTGGTTTACCAGATTAAAACTGGTTTACCGGTGCTGGATCTATCCCATTGATTTCAATGGGGAACTGTCCCCATTGAAATCAATGGAGGAAAAAAACAATCCCTCCCCCTCCCAGGCTGTGTGGGTGGAAGGGGGGGGCACCCCCCACCCACCCTGCCCAGCCTGGATTAAATTATTATTATTATTTTTACCCTAAGCCCCTGCTAGTGCGGGCTCCAGGCTGCTTCCAGTGACCCGGAGCCCGCACCAGCAGGTACTAGGGTGAGCCCTGGGGTGGGGGGTGGTTTAACACCCCCCACCCCAGGGATCACCCTACCCCCCCCAGGGATCGCCTACCTTTGGCGCTCCGGGCGGTGGTGGCGGTGGTGGTGGTCCGGGGGTTTCAGCGCTGGCTGTGGCTGCCGGCTTCAGCGCTTACTAGGCCTTCCGGGGAACTTCCGGGTTTCCCTGGAAGGCCTAGTAAGCGCTGAATCCGGCAGCCACAGCCAGCGCTGAAGCCGCCGGATCGCCGCCGCCTGGAGTGCCAAAGGTAGGTGATCCCTGGGGGGGGTAGGGTGATCCCTGGGGTGGGGGGGTGTTAACCATCCCCCACCTCAGGGATCACCCTAGTACCTACCTGTTGGTGCGGGCTCTGGGTCGCCAGCGGCGGCCTGGAGGCAGGGACTTTGGGGGAAAAAATTTTTTAAAAAAAATCCAGGCTGGGCAGTGTGGGTGGGGGGTGTCCCCTCTTCCACCCGCGCAGCCTGGATGGGGGAGGGGGGAAATGGTTGGGGGTTTTTTCCTTCTTTTTTTACATTGCAGCCATTCATTTCAATGGCCACAATGTAAAAAAATCCGGCACGGGGAACCGGTAAAGGTACCCCCAATATCCGCATTAATCCGATACTGCTGGTACACCAAAATACCGTCAGTATCAGATACCGGATGATCCGAAGTTCCCACCCCTACTAACCGCCTTTGCCCCTTCTCCTTTGCTGCCCCCCATGCCTGGAACTCCCTCCCTGCCCACATCCACCTTGCCCCCTCCCTCCGCACCTTCAAATACTTCCTCAAAACCCACCTCTTCCTCGCTGCCTTGCCCAACGCCTGTTAGAACTTTCCTTTCAATTTTTACTGTCTGCCCTCCCCACAGACTCCTGCCTAACTGCAACCAAGTGAAGCATGTGCACCTGAGACCTCTCATCCACCTGCATGTCATTTATCCCTTGTCTCTCCCTATGTCCCCTCTCCTTGTCTCCTCCCTCCGTATCTATTAGATTGTAAGCTGTAGGCAAGGACCTCATCATTCTTATTGTTCTGTAAAGCACCAGGTACACAGCTGGCACTACAAAATTATTTATTATTATTATTATTATTATTATTATTATTAATAATAATAATAATAATAATAATAATAATAATAATAAATTTCATTAACTGAAGATCTGATCCACTATCTAGAAAGTAGAGCTGAAACGAAAAGTGAATTTGATATTCAAGAATATCATTCACATATTTGGATAATCTTGAATGAACATCTGATAAAAATGAATATTCAAATATCCACTTATTCACGTATTCTGGTTCAGTTATTTCAGGTATTTCAGTATTTCGGTTTGGTCATTTGGGTTATTCCATTTTGGCTACCGTACGTGTGCACAGAGGCCATAATGCTGTGATTCTACTGTTTTACCACAGCAGCCTAGTGACAGCGTGGATCCCACTTCTACTCACAAACCCAGAGGGCATGGGTTTAAGTCCCACTATCCCCTTGCATCCTGAGAGCTAATTCTTTGTCTCCAAGCACAACATCAATCAATCATACTTAGAAGTCAAACAAATATTTACAATTAATACTATATTTGATTAATTTGGATTCAATGATGGGGATATTTGGTCCTGCTTTGCTGAATATCTTCTCTGGATAATTTGCTTCAATTATTTTTATTTGGTCATTTCGGTATTTTAATTACTTGATTTCACCAGTAATGCACATGTTTTATAGCAGAAGCAAAGTAACCAAAATGTCAAACTGAATAAAGTATCCAAAACTAAGCAACCCATTTATCTGGAAAGCTATTTCAGTTGTGGATATCAAACGTCCTCTTCACACAAAATACTCTCCACCACTACCCACCCACTATACATGTTACAGGGCACCCATAGGGCAACACTGAAGTCCTGCAACATGTATAGTGGGTGGGTAGTGGGTGGAGAGTCTTGTGTGAAAACGCCCATAGAATCATAGATTTGGAAGGGACCTCGATGATCATCTTGTGCAGGATGCTGCAATTTCCCCAACAGTTGACTGTCCGGCTTCTTTTTGAGAACATCTGGCAACAGAGAGCCTACAACCTCCTTTTGGAATTTGTTCCATCATCAGGATGTTTTCCCTGATATTTAACCAAAATCCACCTTTTTGTAATCAGAGCCCATTATTTCTAGTCTTGCTTTCTGTGGCAGCGGAAAACAATTCCTTGCCAACGTCTTCTGGGCAGCCCGTTAGATACTTGAAAGAGCTGAGCTATCACCTCTCCATAATCTATCACCTGTCTTAAATCTTCTTTTTCCTAGGCTAACATATTTTAGGCTCAAAGATTTTTGGAGAGCTATATGAAAAATAGGAATAATCTGCAAAATCCACTATTCATCTTTGTTTAAGAGCTTGGGACATATCGGCGGTGGTGAGGCTAATGCAGAAATTCAGCGACGCACGTCACACCCCTTCTTGTTGATATAGCACCTTAAGCGTGTATTAGCCTCACTCGGATGCAGGTAAATGGGTATTATTATCCATGGTTCAGGTGCATAGCTATCACAAGGACAGTTGTACCTGGGCCCATGGTTGCCAGGTATCCTGGGATTCCTGCTAAGCACTTCCACAGGACAATATAAATCTCACTGCCATGCACTGATAACCTCCCAGCTCCTTGCAATTGCAGGTTGATGGTGTACATCAATAAGAAACCAACCTGGAGGGCATCAACAGAGGTGGGGCATGGAAGGGTCAGGGATGGAGGGGCCTATGTCCATCTTTTGCACCTGGTCCCATTCCAAAATAGCTATGCCTCTGCCCTATTTTACAGATGAAGATGCATAGGGTGTTTTCAGAGGGATGTGGGGCTGCCCACCCCTGGATTTGTTCTGGGGGCGCATCCCTACATCTGCCCGCTTTCAGCCCTGCCTGGATTGGATTTAAATGGACCCAGCAGCTGCTGCAGCCCATAGTCCACCCAGGCAGCGCCCCCTTCCCCACACCATCGAGTTGTGGGTAGATCACCCAACACTCTAGGCTACTGACTGCAACTCTGTGGTGTTGCCTGGGGCAAAGAACGAAGCTGCAGCAGTCATTCACTGAGCAGATGGACAGCAGCTCCACCTTGGGCCACTGCCCTGGACTTGGGTGACCCACTCTGCTGGTGGGGCTCCTGGATGTTCCGGAGCAGCTCAAGTGGGGTAGGAGCAGAGCAAGGACAGCCTTCTCCACTTCTACTCTGCCTCCACATCTGGAAGCTCGCCTTTAGATGGACGGGCCACTGGGGGTGAGGTGGTGTAGAGGCAGGGCTGCTATCTGTCTAAAAGCACCCACTGTGATATGTCAAAGGCCATTCAGTGAAGCCATGTTCCAAGGCAGGAACAGAACCCTTGTCCCACAATTCCATGTACCACATACTTTTCACCCAACAAAACACAAAAGCCTTTGCGCCAGTTCTGAAGTTTTATTTATTTATTTATTTATTTATTTTTATTTGTATGTTTCTAAACTCATTTGCTACCCTGCCCCTCCTGCTCCAAGCAGCCCGGGGCGGCTTACAACATTAAAACGCATAAAACCAGTAAAAACAATACAATAAAAAGAGAAGGCACAGAACCACCACCCCCATTCCCCCCTACACCCCATCTCCCTTGCCAAAAGCCAGGTGGAACAGCCAGGTTTTACACATATGACAGAAGGAGGGGAGTTCTGAGGCCACCTAGGTCTCCACAGGGAAGGAGTACCACAGCCTAGTTGCGGCCACTGAGAACGCCCTCTCCATAGTGGCCCCCCGGGCCACACAGGGGACCTTGAGAAGGGCACTCCCAGCTGACTGCAGAGTCCCCTCCAGAGAGTGGAGAGAGAGGCGGTCCCACAGGTAAGTCAGGCCAAGGCCATATAGGTCTTTATAGGTCAAAACCAATACCTTGAATCGGGTCTAGAAGACTATAGGCAGCCAGTGCAGAGCCCAGAGCACTAGTGTAATGTGCTCATGGCGACTCATCCCCATAAGGAGACGGGCAGCTGCATTCTGCAGTAGCTGCAGTCTCTGGACCGTCACCATCACTAGCCCCATGTAGACCACATTGCAATAGTTCAATCCCAAGGTAATGAAAGCATGGATAATGGTGGCCAGGTCACTATATGAAACATATGGCCGAAGCCGTCACACCAGATGTAATTGGTGAAATACATTCCTCACCCCAGCCCCCACCTGGGAATCCAGGCAGAGCTGCAGATCGAGGAGCACGCCTGGACTACAGACCTGGGATACCAGCGAAGGGTGAATCCCATCAATGATGGGAGCCACCACATCCACTGCCCTCCCCACCACCATCACCTCCATCTTGTCGGAATTCAACTTCAGTTGGCTCACCCTCATCCAATCCACAACAGCCGCCAGACATCGGGTAAGCACCGAGACTGCCAGGTCTGGGTCAGATGAAAATGAGAGGTAGAGTTGGGTGTCATCAGCATATTGATGACACCGCACCCCATACCGTCTCACGACCTCACCAAGTAGCTGCATATACACGTTGAATAAGAGCGGGGACAGACTAGAACCTTTCAGGACACCACACATGAGGTCCTGTGGAGATGAAGAATAACTGCCAAGCACCACATGTTGAGTCCTCCCAGCTAGGAAAGAGTGGAACCAGTCAAGGACGATCCTGCCCACTCCAGCTCGATCCCACAAGCGAGTCACCAACATCTCATGATCAACGGTGTCACGGGGGGAGGGGAGGAGAGAGGGGGAACTGCGAGGGAGAGGGAGGGGGATGAAGAGGACAGGGGAAAAGGGCGGATTCCTCTTCGTGAATGAAGGTCTATCGGGGTATAACAGTCCCTCAGGGTCTTAGGTGGGCTTTCCCCCTGATTCAGAGGGCAACCCGACTCATCATCGGGGAGAAGAGAGGAAGCCAATTGCCCCAATAGGGAAATGACACCAAAGGGGTTTCCCAGTCATTCGAGGGAATACACAGGGGCCCGGGGCACCATGGGAATAGGGGGTGAAGGAAGGAAGGGGATGGTCCTGGGGAAGGGAAGGAGGGGGGAGGAAGGTCACAGAGAGGAGAGGGAGTGGGAAGGATAGGGCTTGCACTCTGGGAAAGGAGGTTTGTGAGGAAAAGGCAGGGCGGAGTCAAGGTAAGGGGCAGAGGGGTAAGGAACCCACACACCAAGATCTCACTACAGATACTCACGGGGAACAGAAACCAATACAAACTAGGCAGACACACAAACACTCTTACCGTAGATCCACTCAAGGAAGGGGGAAACACAGGACACGCTCATTCGATCCATGTTCTCCGGCAAAGAAGTAGACAAGATCAATTCACAAGACACGCCAGGGCCAGCCTCTCAGAAATGATTACCGGAGGTGGCTCCTGGCCCCGCCAGTATGTTATATAGCTCCAGCCTTGGCGTGCTCAGGGCAGGGCCCCAACCTGCCACCAAGCCCAACGCTGCGCATGGCGTGCTCTGTGTCTGGGCAGGGCCCGGATTCTCCCACAAGCGTAGGGAAGCTCCGCCCCCTGGCGTTTACAGGGTTCCCTGCCTTTCCGCATGCGCAAGCTGCCAGTTAGTGTCAGGGTGGCGTGTGCCCTGACAAACGGTATCAAAAGCAGCCGACAGATCTAACAAAATTAGCAGGGTTGATCAACTCTGATCTAAATCATGGTGAAAGTTGTCGAGCAAGACCACAAGTGAAGTCTCTGTGCCATAGCCAGGATGAAAACTGGACTGAGAGGAATCCAGATAACCAGTGTGGTCTAGGTGCCCCTGCAGCTGCTGGGCCACAACCTACTCAATATCCTTCCCTGAAAAGGGAAGGTTAGAGATTGGCCGATAACTGGTGAGGGAATAAGTGATGGGTGCTTTTTTTGCAGAGGCCGTACCACCGCCTCTTTGAGGCAGCCTGGCACACTCCCCTCCTGAAGGAAGGCATTGATCACCCTCACCAGCAGTGGCTGGCTCCACCACTTCCCAGTTGGCCTTAACCAGTCAGGATCGGCATGGGTCAAGTTCACAAAAGGAGGCCCTAACAGCCCCAAGGACAACCCCTGCCCCGGGCGGACTACACTGACTGAAATTGATCCCACAAAACCAGACAAGGCAGGGCTTCCACAACTTCTGGTTCACCCACTGAAATAAGTGCGGCATCAAAGTTGTGTTCTGAAGTTAAAGGTAATGAGTTGAGGAAATGCTTAATTTTGAACTTAGGCCTATATACATTACACTATTTTCTGGAGAAGAGCAGAATTTTATATATATATATATATATTCCCCCACAAACTTCATATCTTGTAAAGTTTCTTTTCAAATTCAAATTTTCATAACATGAATCATATTTTCACAACCTCTTCACAACTCAACCTTCTTCTTTTTATTGAAACAGCAACCATCTCTTCTATCTAGATGCTGATGTAAAAGAGGCCTTGTGGTTTAAAAGGGGTCTTCCCTCTCGGTCCAAGAGATGAATTTGTAGGTTGCATATTTCAATGACATGTCTGCAAATGACATTTTTTTTCTCCAATATTAAGCAAACAGTGAAAATCCAGGACTCCCCAAACCTACACTCTTCTAGAGACAAGTTTTTTTGTTTTGTTTTTTGTGACCAAACCTATAGACTTCAACAGACAGTTGATAAAAATGTCTTCACAACATCTACATGTCCTTCTGAGGATGCTACCCATTGAAAGCAGCCATCATTCAATATTTCCAACAGCTTTGGCTTGCCAAAGAGGTCTGAGGTCAAAGTTGAGTTCTCTAAGGAAAGGGTGGAAAAATTTCTGGTTTATAGCACAGTGCTAAAACGTGTTCCAGCCAAGTCATAGAAACTGATGTTGTTTATCTTCCTTGTTTTGTTCCTTATATAGATTAACCTCTTTAAAGCTGTTATATATTTGCTACAACTCCTTACTCGTGGTTGGACAAGCATTCGGGTTTGTTCTTTTTCCCATAACCTGGTTTTCATATTTTGGTGCAAGGGGCAAGACATAAATTTTTTACAAGTTTTAAGTTTTCTTTACATTTCCGAAATGCATGCATCTGCTTTTCTCGTTAGCGAACGTCTGTGTCCAGATAGACTCCCCTTGCTTTTAATTCATGGCAAACCACTCGATGCTGATTTCAATGTTCCTTTGTTTTATTGTACAGTGAAGTCGCTTTTTATTGGGGGAGATTTTTGTCTAATGCAAAACTTCTTTAGCCATTTAAATCAGGTTAAAATGATCCGTTTCAAAGGAATTTACTCTTCTGCCTCAGCCTATAATCTAAAGTACATAACTATAGCACTATCTGTGGCCAGCTGAAACCATGGCTTTTATGCAATGTCAATTTTAGATGCACATGACCCATGAAGCAAGAGAGGGCCCCCGAATAACCATCTGTTGTTGCTCAGTTACTATGGGTGTGCTGGCTCATATGAGAAAAGTGTGTTTCAGTCAACTTGGTTACAAGTCAATTACAGCAACTGCTTCCAACATCAGGTATAATTTTCTAATGTTCTGCCTCTGTGAAGTTCTTAGAGTCATGATTAGAGCTGAAACAAGGACGTACAAACATGGGTATACCCACTGAATTGCCTGTACCCAAATTGACTCAAAAAGTTTGGGTATGAACCAGTACCTAATTTTGACCTGATTCAGGTACCCGATGTCCCCGAATATTCTGGATTGCCGACTTCCAGTCTGGGAATTTCAACTTTTGGTTCCGAAGTTTCTGTTTTCGATCCCGATTTTTCAGTTCTCCGTCCCAATGTATAGAAGAGAAACTGGAAAATAAAAAAACTGGTACTGGAAATTACTCATTTTTGGAGTATCCAGGTATCCAATCTGTAATTGGGTAGCCTGTTGAATACCCAACATGGTACGCCAAAATGCAAGTATTTGGTACCCATGGCATGGGTACCAAAATAGTTACTTGTTACAGCTGTGACGTTGTAGCAAAGTATCACTTCTAAGAATCTCTTTCTTTCTTTCTTTCTTTACATTTGTATCCATCCCATTCCATTGCGGCTCAGAGGGGGGTGCACTATAAGAGCGGGTTTCAGTTACTGGCAAGCATATTATTTACTACAGCGTGCAGCACTATTTTTGCAGAATTTGTCACATGTCCAAACTCTTGCACAAATTGCCTCTGCAATCACAGCTAGAGTCGGGAGTGTTGTGAGCTTATCACTTGGGTGCGTGCACTGCCATCTACCAGCGTATATTCTGGAATGGTGGTGTCACTGTTCCAGACCACATCTACCAGAATGAGCATCCCTAAGCCCCCTACTGGAGAAAAGAACCCCTACGGTTTTAAGACATAAGAAATAAAAAATGGACGGAATGTAGGGCCATTGCTATAACAGGTGCTACAGCTGCACTGGGAGCCCACAAACACATGTAGGACTGAGATGAGAGCAAGTATTCCCATTCTGCAGGGAAATACCGACCTTTCGGGAGTGCTTGCGTCCTCCTTGGTATGTCATCAGCCTTCAGTGATTCTCCACTTCTGCCATTGTTGATATCGGCACCTGTGATTTTTCATAATTTCCCATCAATTTTGTCACTTCCCAACATTTTTTGCCACTTTTCGTCACGTTCCAGGACTTTTCAGGACATTTCCGACAATTTTACAACACTTTAGTGGCCATTTCCAGCTCTTCCCAGGCACTTAGCTGGCACTTTTGCATCTCCACAGTCCAGGGCCAGACTTAGGGGCAGGCAACCGAGGCATCTGCCTAGGGTGGCAGATATGGGGGGGCAGCAGAGTTTGGGGGGGGGTCAGGGGATTCTGTTCTCAGCCCTCCTCTGCCCAGTCACGGTGCCCCCTCCTCCTGCCTCTGCAGCCGCTCTGCAATGCATCACCTGCTCTGCCCACAGCCTGGAGGGGTGGGGACCTCTCATTCATCCCCACCTGAAGAAGCCCCTAGGCTCTGTAATGGTGCTGAGCACTCACAGAAGAGGCTCTGCTTCTGGGCTGGGTGCTGACATTGTCTCCCTCCCTGCCTCAGACAGCAGCCCCCGGGCGCACCAGAGCTCCATGGAGGGGGGCAGCCTGGGTTGCCTGTGGGCACTAAAATCTTAAGTCCGGTCCTGCCAGAGTCCCCAAGGGGGCGCACATGGCACATTGGATTGGCCCTGTAGCAGCTCTAGAACAACAAATGGCAAAAATAGTGGAAAAGCCAGCAAGTTTCTGTGTTGCGTGACTGTAGGAGAATGACATGTTTCTGACGGGAACAACAATTGCTGCGATATGTACAGGGAATGGCAATAAAAAATGACCAAGGGTATGGAACAGCTCCCCTATGACAAGAAGCTAGATAGGTTACAGTTAGGGCTTTTCAGCTTGGAGAAGTGACAAATGAAAGGGGATATGATAGAAGTTTATAGGGATGTTCGAACACCGGGGGGTTCAGGGTTCGACCCGTTAGGGGTTCGGCCCCCTGGAAACCATTCGGGCTCGGGCTGTTTGGCCCAAACCTGTTTGGTTTCACTGAACCCATTAGGGGAGGCAGGGGGGAACCTGGTTTTCCCTCCCCCCTTCCAGGCTGCATGGATCGAAGGGGCGTCGCGGCTCACCTCCCCCCACCCACCCTGCCCAGCCTGGTAAAAAAAAATTTTTTTATTTTTTTTAAAAAAACCATCCCAGGGATCAACCTACCTGGTGGTGCCCAGGCTCTGACTCCGGGCGTGGTGGTGGCGGTGGCGGCGGCAGCGGCAGCTGGTCCAGGCCTCTTTTAGGCCTTCCAGGAACTAAAGGAAGGCTTCTGGTCCCTCCCTCAGTTCCCAGAAGGCCTAGAAGAGGCCTGAAGCACTCCAGAGCACCACCGGAGCCAGACCCACCACCAAACCCAAGGTCCTAGCCTCGGAACCACCAGGTAGGTCGATCCCTGTGGTGGTTTTTTTTTTTTGGCTGGGCTGGGCGGGGGAGGGGGAGGTGAACCTCAGTGCCCCTTCAACCCACGCAGCCTGGAGGGGGAGGGGGAAGGGGGAGGGAAAACCAGGTACCCCCCTGTCCCCTGCCCCCCACCCAAACAGGTTCAAAACCTGAACTTTGTTCAGCCGGTTCGGGCGGAGGGGGGCAGTTTGAGTTTGGGGTGTTCGTGAATGGCCCAAACACCCAGAGTTTGGGATGAACACCGAACCCCCGAACTCTGTTCGCACATCCCTTACCCTCTCAAATTGTATTAAAACCAGGGGACACACCATGAAACTAAAAAGTAGCAGATTTAAAACAAATAAGAGTATTTTTTTACTCAGCACACAATTAAGTTGTGGAATTTGTTACCAGAAGGGCGCCGCCAAAGGGCGAAGAGCTATTGCTGAGCCGTTGGCGGGCAAAGGTGGCTATCATCACAACTGCAAGAACCATCCCACCTCCCCCCCTCTGTAACCAAACCACCAAGATGCCTGTCCTTATCTCTCCCCCCCTCTCTCCCCTCTTCTCCCCTCTCCTCCGTCCCTCTCACCTGCTTTTCCCTCTACTTCTCTCCCCTCTGCTCCTGCCTCCCTCTAACCCTGTCATCTCTCTCCAACGTCCTCACACCTCCTCCTCCTCCCCATCACCTCTTTCTCCCTCCCCCTCTGCCCTATTGCCCATCCCCCTCTGATCCCATCACCCCCCTTCCCCTAATCTTATCCCCATTCCCTGTCTCCCCCCTGATCAACTCCCATTCTCCTGTTCCCTCTGGAACTGTCGTTCCTCTGCTAATAAAGTCCCCTATATCCATGATCTTTTCTTTTCTCGCTCCCTTCACCTTCTCGCCCTCACTGAAACCTGGATCTTCCACACCGACTGTAACCCCTGCCACCGTCTCCTTTGGAGGTCTCTCCTTCTCCCACCAGCCCTGCTCCAAAGGCCGGGGTGGTGGCGTAGGCCTCCTCCTCGCCTCTTCCTGCCAGTT
>QEPC01003796.1:3109250-3136293 GCA_003113815.1 Sphenodon punctatus | reverse complement strand
GCACCCCGCCGCCCGCCCTCCGAGGAGACGGGCGGGCGGCAGGGCCATTGCGGCCGCCGCGTCGGGCCGGCAGCGCCATGGCCCGGGATCCCGCCGGGGATCCCGGGCCGTGGCGCACGGCCAGACGTTACTTTTCGTTGGTCCCTGCCCGGGGTCCGTTTGACCACGCTTCCCAGGACATTCCCCTGGCTAGCCCGGGAAGCGTGGTTCAAACTGACCCCATGTGGGGATTCACCGTGGCGAACATCTGGCGCCCGCCAAACAGACGTTCGAGACACGGTGACCACAGGTGGGTATTCACCGTGGTTCACCGTGATCTCGTAACGTCTGAAGACACCCAGAGTTTACTTATCTGGTATTTTTAGTTTTTTTAAATCTACAGATTGGTTTGAGAAATTGTAATTTCATGATTCTTACATAGTATCTTTTTTTTAACAATTATGCTATATTTTCATTTTAAAATTATTATTTGCTATCCTTTTCAAACCCTTTTAGAACAGCTGCCTGCTTTTTAATCCTGGTCTTTATTCACCAAATGTTTTACACAGTATGGCCTTCCTGTCATAAAATCCTCCAGTCTTTCTACTACTATTGTCACAACTGCATTCAAAAGACACACAAGGGCATGGAGCTGGACACACACACACACAACATGAGAATTACACAACAGCAACATGGACTCCACCATTGGTTCATTCCAAAGCAACCACATAAAGGAATCATCAGAATACCCTGTGTAGCCAAGAAATATATAAGGAACTGCCTGAGTCAGACCAGTGGTCCATCTTAGACCAGTATTGTCACAACCTGACATGGTAGCACAGTTTCAAATCCAGCTGTCTGGCAGAGACCTCACCCCGACATGCTAACTGAGAAACCCTCCAGGATCCCCAGCAGAGGCCTCACATAGACATGCTATCAGTGATCCTGTATCAGAGATGTTGGGGATTGAACTTGGGACCATATACATGCAAAGCATGCACTCTATCACCTGAGCCACAGCCCACCCCAACTTACACCGAAAACTTGCAAGCAGCTCCATATTTGTCCCCAGGTCACATCTACCTTTGTACATACTTACTAGGAATAAATGCACAGAACCAATTTGCTGGTGCATCTTTTTCCTTGGACAGACAAAACACTTCCTTGTTGTGTTTACTGCCAGGGAGAGCAAAACCAAACAAAGGGAATCCAAGGCAATCATAAAGGTATTACAGAAAAGTAATAATAATAAATAGCTGAAAAATTAATAATACTTCAGCAAGCAAAACCCTCCTGTGAAGTTCAGACAACCCTCAGCTCACCCACAATTGGCAACAAGCTGCTTTGCAGCGCCTGTCCTCAAAGGACATTATTTTTCACCCCAAGCAGAATAAGTAAAGCTAATTATCCCCCATTTTGTAGAAAAAGAAACGGAGGCACAAGAGACCAGGCCATTCAGAACTGCTTTCATCAAGTGAAAACCAAGCTTTAGTCTATAGGGCTATTAGCCTTCTTAGAAAAACTGAGGCTGCAGAACGAAAGAAAATAGGGCCCAGACTTCATTGTAAATTAAGAAAATTCAATATATTTTGGGTCCTCTTCAACTGTCCCCTCCCATACTCCCCTCCTACCAAATATGGCACTAAGTTGCATTTCCAGAAGAAACTCGATGTCCACCAGTCCCCCACATGTGCAGCAGTTTCTGAAGTTTCCGAAGTTTTCCGAATAACGGCTTTGGTACAACTGAAGTGATGTTGGTTGGCCGGCTCTGTGACCTGGAGGAGAATCGGAGTAGAGCTGCAAACGACCACCCAGCCAGTCGGCACTCTGTTAAATCTGGGCTGTTTGACTCAACCCGGTTGTGTTCGTGCACCAACTGGTACCCAAAGATGACCCAATGGGCTACCCGAATCCCTGGGCCCAGGGCTGACTCACCTCACTGGCCAGGCTGCTGCTTCTCTGGTCTGGACTACTAGTGAACTTCCACACTTTTTTTTTTTTTCTGAGTGGGGGCGGGGGGGGACACGGTGCAAGGAGACCTCTTCCCATTTGTGTGTGCTCCCGTATTGGGTTCTCTGCTGCAGCACTAATTGGGACTCCTATTAGTGGGGTACAGCCGGTTCACAGTCTTAGGGTACTCCTGGTTCCTGAGCTGCATCTGGAACATCAGGTCCTGGTGGTGCCCTTTACCAACTCCATCGAGTGAGAAGGCAGCTGCATCCCTTTCTCTCCATAGGGATCTGGCCACTGTATTCCATGCCTTCATTACCTCGAGGCTAGACAACTGCAATCCATCCTATGTGGGACTGTCCTTGAAGACTGTTCAGAGGATGCAGCTTGTGCCGCATGCAGTTGCCTGCCTTTTGATGGGAGTGGGTCTCCAGGAACACATAACACAGATGCTTCCGAGTCTGCCATGGCTGCTAATAGCATTCCGGACACAATTCCAGGAGCTGATTTTGACCTATAAAAACCCAATATAGTCTGGGCCCTACATATCTAAAGGACCACCTTTATGTCCATCCACAACTCCTAAGATTCGCTGAGTGTCCTCTTGCAAGTTCCATCACTGGGTCCCCAGGTCCATATATCGGGGACACAGGAAAAGATTCTTGGTGGCTGCTCCACTAAGCAGAGGAGGTTCACCAAAGCCCTAGTTTGAGCATCTTCAGGAGGCATTATAAGGCCTATTTATTCAGCCAGACATTTAACGTGTATGGGTAGATTAGGGGGAAGGGGTATTATTAGCTTTTTATTGGTTTTATGTTATATTTTATATTTTTCTGTGCTGTGAGCTACACTGAGCCTCAGGAGATAGGGGAGAGTAAAAATCTAAATAAATAACTACGGTAAACTTTCAGTTAAATATATTTCAAAAAACGTTCTAGCTGTATGAACAGTATGGCAGCGGGAATGGATTGCCTATGGAGACTGTGGCATCTCTTCAGCAGAGTGTTTCCAAACAAACACCCAAGGTAGATATCCCGCCTTGGAGAAGGGAATGGACTAGATGACTCTTGAGATCCCTCCAATACTGCGGGTGTTAACAGAAATCACACTGGCCTGGTTGGCCCACTTTGGTCTGCTTTGGTCCATATGGGCCAGCGTAATGCTTAAACGTTTGTTCTGGGCCTACCGGATGTGGACTCAAAACAAAAAAACTCCATGTAACTAACAGGTAACATATTTAAAACAAATAAAAAGAAAAGTATTTTTTCACTCAGCGCACAATTAAGTTGTGGAATTTGTTGCCAGAAGATGTGGTCAAGGCCAGTAAGAGAGCAGGGTTTTAGAAAGGGTTGGATAAGTTTCTGGAGGATCGGTTCATTAGCACCTATTAGCCAGGTAGGTTTGGGGAATGTAACCTCTTCCTGTCGGGAGCTAGGCGTGAACAACAGGAAATGGACCGCAGCATAGTGACTTGTTGGGTGCTTCTCCCAAACAACCGAGATTGGCCACTATCAGAGACAGGTGCTGGGCTCGATGGACCATTGGTCTGACCCAGTATGGCACTTCTTATGTTCTTAAACCCCACCCAGAGTGATGGTAGAGCTGGAAATGTGGACCCAGACCAAAGCAGACCCACACTCCATGCCCTGCCATGCCATGGCTCAGCTTGGAGAGAGCAGGCAAACCATGTGGGAACATGTGTTCCTGGCTCTGGCTCATCCTGGTGTGGGGGTTTGCCATGGCTACCAGCTATGCCTGTCAATCAATCAATTTATTTTATTAGGTTCTAGCTTTCGCCATGACCAAAAGAAGAAACAAAATAAGACAAAGCACAGTGCAGTGAAAGTAAACATCTCGTGAATTACCCAGATGTATACAATCATCTGGTATACATTCTCCATATTCACATACTGTACATCCAAATTATATACCCATCCTAGTTCTTTATGCCCCTACTTCCTCTCAAATCCTTATGGTACCCAGGTACTTGGTGACATCTAAATGTACAATAATGTCTAAGTACATAATGGTTCCAAGGAATTGGTACCTAAATAGCCGGATACATCCCAAAAGCAAAGTAATAATTTGGGCCAGCAAAGTAAAAGAACCAAAATGAACACTTTGCATAGTAAACCTTCCTACCCCTCCCACCTATTTTCTTACATTGTCTCCCTCACTTTCTCCTGAATCCGCACTGCAAGAAAGACAAAGGAAACAACAGCCCTCATAGTTTGCTCATCAGATGAATTTAGTAGCAAGTCAATTTTGCAATGGGCTGCAAGATAATCTTTCCTTTTCCATATTGGCTGTAACCAATTCTGCCTTGTATCATTGTACAGAGTGCAATCTAACCAAAAATGTGTCAAATCCTCTACCGCTTGACTCCTACATGGGCAAATTCGACTCTCATAAGGTGTCTTATTATACCGTCCAAATGTAACTGCCGAGCTAAATAGCTGAAACCGTAGTTGCATAAAATGTCCTGCGCGATGTAAAATCTCTCCGTTTATCCAGGTATCCTTCAAATGTGTGCTGACATTTGAGGAGGCGAAGCCAAGGTGCAGCCTTCCAAGATGCCAAAACTGCCAAATCCTCCTGCCTAGCCACATCCGCCATCCTGAGGTTTACCAGAGTTCTCTGCTGGGCTATATTCTTCCCCAAAAAACAGGAGAACGACAAACCCAGCCATCTCATAAAGATTGACATTTGCAACAGCCAGGGATAACAGGGTACGCCCATATATTCTAAATCTTCTCTCAAGCATAGGGAGGTCAAATCTGCATCCTTACGGCTACCTAGCCTGATCCAATATACAAGGGAAGCTCGCTTTCCTATACAATCAATAGGCAATACACCAGTCTCAGTCCTAACAACTGCCCCCGGAACACCTTGGGCAGTTCTCAACAAGGTTCTCAAGAACTTATTCTGAACTATCTCAAAATCTTTAAATCCATCCCAAGGCAATATCTCAGAGCCATAAGTCCAATTGCTTTTTTTATATATATAATTGGCTGGCTGTTATTCTTAGCCATGGCTGCCTGTCATGGCAGGGGTGCGGGGTGCTGACTGCAGCACGGGAGTGGAGCTAGCCAGTCACGCAACACTCCCTGCCCCAGCGGGCAAGCAGCGAGGATATCTGTTCCTGTTGCTGGAGAGGCCCTGGTCGGGGATAGCCCTCCCCACCTCCAGGCGGGATGACTGCGGTGCCATCACATCTGTGAGTGCCCTATAATTCAATTAAATGGATAGCCAAGAGTGCTGGTTACACACTTGGTGAACACTCAGCTCTGGTCCTTGGTTTTTGACTTCTGGCCTGAGATCTTGGAAAAATAATTCAGGTCTTTTTCAGATTTTCAGGTCATTTGAGGTACTCGAAAACCCAAAACTGACATTTCGGTTTTTCAGGTAGTTGGACAGTATTCAGGTGCCAAAATGGATACCCAAAACAGTAACCGAAAATGCGGGTATTGCCTGTCGGTAGAGGCCCTCCTATTAGCCTGAATTGCATTTACAGCTGGAAGAAATAAGTTCAAATAGGGAGTGTTCACAGACACATACAAGACTTTTCAGAGACCTGCTGATATGACCAGTCATTTAGCTTTGGGCTAAAATTCGTGAGGAGCACTGGATCCCCTTGACTCACAAGAATTTGTGGTATTATTTCTCGGCCTTTAGAGCACATGGCAGTCATGTTTTCAAGTTTTCTTCTGCCATCACAGGAGCTTAAAATGAAAACAGATATTCTTGTGATTCTACACAAATCTCATAATTTTAAGCTTTAAGAAGCCCCTAGGCTGGCAAGACAAGTGGTTAATTTACAAGCACTGGTAGCACTGTATTCTGACCATGGATACTATGCTTCTGGAGATGGCACATCAATATGGACATGCATTGATTGCACAATAAATAATGATAATTCCCAGATGTTGACATTCCGAAGCCAACAGTGCCACCCTTACTCCCTTGTTCATTCAGGCACATAGCAGAAGCATTCCTGGTTATGGATCATGAAAACAATACAACGATGCATCATTGCTATACATGCTGTTGTCCAAAGTAGCAGGATGGAAGATCTTGGAATTTAAATAGGTAGTCACTCTTTATTAAATTAGCCAACCAATTACCTCTCCAATCTGGTCCAATGCTTCACTTGACTCTCATACTGCATTCACACCCGATGCCTGATGCTTTTAAAATGATGCGCAGTCAAAGACATGGCAGCAGAAAGGAGCCTGATGCTGGCAGTAGCGCTGGTGCGAATGGGAATCTGCTGCAGCTAGCCTCGCGCATGACAGGGCACTAAATCCAGCCCTTTCATGCATGAGCAAACCCGCAGCACTGAATCCCGTTCAATGTGGCAGAACTCCATTTGCACTGGTGCTACTGCTGGCATTAGGCTCCTCCCTGCTTCCGTGTCTTTTCCTGCACGTCATTTTAAAAGCACCAGGAATCAGGTGTGAATGCGGCATTCGAGTCAATCAGTCAGAACTTGCTCAGAATCCCTCTCAATGACATTTACTACGCCCTCCTCTTTGCGCCTCCAGACTTCACCTCAGCCCAGATCCCAGCCAGCGCAGATCGTGAGATAAACCACACATGGCTCCACAGTGAAGTGACAACATGAGTGCGAGAAATAAAGCTGAAATTACCTGGAAATAATACCCAATTTTTCAGGTAGCCATGTGCAAGTGTTCTGTGTGGTGGATTTGTTGCTGTTTACATAGAGTTGCTTGGCTTACAGGAACCTTGAACGTCCAACCTTCCCATTTTCCCCCTCAAAGCTCTACCAGTAGAACAACCGTTGGCTCCTGGATTGACTTTTGTCATTGGGATGATGAGTGTTGCAGCTTGGTCATAGATAGAGCTTACAGTTAACACCTTAGAAGGGCCTTTCTGTGGCTCAGCTGATCCGCTTTGGGGGCAGTTGTGCCTAAGGTCCTAGGTTCTGTGCTATCCTCTGCCTACTCAAGCCCCAGCTGGTAAGCTGGCTTATCAAATTAGTGGGCATTCACATTCACAATTTTCCCCCATTTTAAATCCAAAACGTGTACTCATCCGATATGATCCGCAAATGGTAGAACAAGTAATTCATATTCATTCAACAGGTAGACCCATTTTTACGTAGTCATTTCAGCTCTAGGGATGGGCGAACGTGATTCAGAAGTTCAGACCAAACTTGACCAGTTCTATCGACCAAACCGAACTTCTGAACCGAACTCGATTTTCGAACCAAACCGAACCGAATTTCCGAACTCGACTCTGTTTGTCCATCCCTAAAAGATAATATTCCATTTAGTTCAATGGGGTTTGAATTTCTGAACTTTGTTTGGAAGTTCGGAGTTCAAACTGAACTTGAATAGTTCTGTTGACCAAACTGAACTTCTGAACTGAACCAAATTTCCGAACTAAACCGAACCGAACTGAATTTTCGAACTTAGTTCTGTTCGCCCATCCCTATTCAGCTCTGAGAAGCACTGATGTAAAACATGGGCCGATTGGACTTCAAACATGGGGGAGCCCGTGCCTGTGGAGGACCTCGGCAATTTGGGAGTGGCAACACACTAAGTCTTTGTGTAAACTAGAAATATAATACATGATGATGTACCTGAAAGACCTGCAATGCTGTTATGTTTATATATTTATTCTATTTATTTATTTATTTTAACAATTTAATACCCTGCCCAACTCTACCTCATGCAGCTTGGGACAGCTTAGAATAAAGTCATAGAAATATAAAACAACATTCCCACCCAACTTAAAAATATATAAAACACAAAACCCTCCCATAACTCCCTCGCCCCAATCCCCACCACTCTCACCTGTCCCCTCCACCAAATGCCTGGAGGAACAGCAAGGTCTTACGTAAGCAACAAAAAGTCAACTGGTCCAGGGCCAGGTGAGCCTCCTCCGGGAGGGAATTCCACAGCTGGGGTGCAGCTACTGAAAACATCCTCTCCATAGTGGCCCCCCAATTGACTCGGGGGACCTCCAGGAAGGTGCCCCCCGAAGACCGTAGGCGTTGATCCAGGCCCGGGGAGTGAGGTGATCCTGCAAATAGATCAGGCCAAGGCCATGTAGGGCTTTAAAAGGCAAGAATCAACACCTTGAATTGAGCCTGGAAAAAAATCCATTCCCCCAACTGAAGCTAGATTAGATCAATCAGATTTATTGCAGATGTCTCACAATATGGATTTATGCAACAATGTGGTGGATAATACCACAGTAGCACAGACTAAACCTTCTCTGGCTACGTTATGTCTATCTGTGGATTCAATAGAGGCAGGAGAACCTGATATATTGACTGCTCTTAATGCCCTCCCTATTTCTGAACAAGATAAAACCATCCAATGATTGAACCTTATGCAGAGTAGACTTAGTAAGAACACCTTAGCATAGGGATGGGGAACCTTTTCTATTCTGGGGGCCAGTAAGAACACCATAGCACAGGGGTGGGGAACCTTTTCTATCCTGGGGGCCACTTTGAGAATTAGTACAAGCTCCGAGGGCCACATACATGTTGAGGACAGGGATGCTTAAGGTGTGAATTCAAGAAAAGAATGGCCTAGGCCCTAGGTCAAGGATTTGTGATATGGATCTACACTCTATCCTTCTGTGCATGGCCTCATCTGTGCTCCCTTACCCTGAGCTCAGTTTTTCAGTGGTTGGAGGTGGGAAATGGATCCAGGAGCCAGATCCAGGAACTAGAAAGGGGGCACATAAAAACTTGCCGTAGGTCGCATTTGGCCCCCGGGCCTGAGGTTCCCCAACCCTGCCTTAGAGTATCAGGCCCCTGCATTAAGACTGGGGACTGACACCAAAAGGATCCTGCAGAATCCAGATGGTTGGACAAAAAGGAGGTATTTATCACCGGAAGAGTTGGGCACTCATGATAAACTGGGTGAAACAGAATGCAGGGCTGTGGGCCCTGGGGGTAACCACCAACAAATTCCTGCACATATTAATCTTGTATCACCTGTTGAAGTTGAGAGCTCTAGCGAACCCCTTGAGATCTCGGATTCCAATTCCCTTCTGCCCCATGTCTATCAAGATACCTCGCTAATTAATGGGGCAGTTTGCCTGGAAGAGCCAGGTATTTCTGGCCTTGATTGTTATTATTATTTTATTATTATTTCACACATTTATAACCCACCCATCCTGCCACAGGCAGCTCTGAGCGGCGCACAACATCAAATATTAAAAGCATTAAAACAACTTTAAAATAAACAACAAAGGGAGGAATAAAAATCCCTAACAACCCACCACCCTAACCCATTCCCCCACCATACCCATCCTCCCCCCCCACCGAAAAAAGCCAGGCTGAACAGCCAAGCCTTACAACAGTGTCGAAACTATGGAAGATCCGGGGCCAAACAGGCATCCACTGGCAAGGAGTTCCACAGCCATGGGGCGGCCATCGAGAAGGCCATCTCCATTGTGTCACCCCAGTAGACTCGGGGGACCTCTAGGAGAACACCCCCCAACGACTCCAGGGGCCGATCCAGAACCCAAGCAGTGAGGTGGTCCTGCAAATAGGTTGGGCCAAAATTGTTTAGGGCTTTATAGGTGAGCACCAACACCTTGAATTGGGTCCGGAAGACTACAGGCAGCCAGTGTAGAGACCAAAGGACTGGTGTAATATGTTCCCAGTGGCCCAATCCCACTAGGAGATGGGCCGCTGCATTCTGCACAAGCTGCAGTCTCCATACCATCACCAAAGGTAGCCCCACGTTGAGCGCATTAGAGTAGTCAAGCCTAGAGGTGATGAAGGCGTGGATGATGGTGGCCAGGTCAGAGTCAGAAACATACGGATGAAGCCGACACACCAGATGTAATTGACAGAAGGCACTCCTTGCCACAGTCTCCACCTGAGCATCCAAGCGGAGTTGCGAGTCAAGGAGCACCCCCAGACTCCATACCTGGGGAACCAGCGCAGGGCAGACCCCATCAATGATGGGGGCTGTTACCCCCGCTGCCTTTCCCACCAACATTACCTCCATATTGTCGGAATTCAGCTTCAGTTGGTTTACCCTTATCCAATCCCCCACAGCTACAAGGAGCCCATTAAGCACCAAGACTGACAGGTCTGGGTCTGATGAAAAAGAGAGGTAGAGCTGGGTGTCATCAGCATATTGATGATACCGCACACCAAACCTCCAAGCGGCTGCATATACACGTTGAACAGGAGAGGGGACAAAACAGAACCCTGCGGGACTCCACACAAGAGGTCTCGGTATGATGAAAAATAATCACAAAGTACCACTCGCTGAGTTCTTCTGGACAGAAAGGAGCAGAACCAGTCAAGAACCATACCGCCCACCCCTGCACGTTCCCGCAGGTGCATCACCAACATCTCATGATCAATGGTATCAAATGCTGCTGACAGATCTAATAGAAGCAACAGGGCCGAATGACCCTGGTCTAATTCTTGGCGAAGATTGTCAACCAATGCCACAAGCGCAGTCTTGGTGCCATATCCTGGGCAAAATCCTGACTGCGAGGAATCAAGAAAAACAACACAATCCAGATGCTCCTGCAACTGCCGGACCACCACCCGCTCAATAAACTTCCCTAAAAAAGGGAAGGTTAGAGGCCAGCCGATAACTGGCAAGGAAGTCAACATCAAGCAATGGTTTCTTGAGCAGGGGTCGCACTACCCTGATGGCAGGGACCTCCCATTAATCACTAGGGGAGAGCTTCAATGACTAAGAGCCGGGGGATGTCAAACAGAGGATGGTCTTGCTTTCCAAATTCTGTCTTGGAATGTAGCAGGATGGAAGTCTTGTATAACTGGTGATGCTTGCGATTTGCTCAAAAAATATAACATTCTTTACATCTAGGAGACATGGATAGTAGATTGGCATGAGAGGACCCTTCCTGGGTTTAGAATGTGAGCTTTGCCAGCCAGTAGACCTGCTAGAATGGGAAGACCTTCTGGAGGTTTAGCAGTCCTAATTAGTTTGGCATTGAATACCTTGGTAGTTCGTATATCCTAGGGATGGGTGAATGCGGTTCAGAAGGTCGGAGTTCGGATCGAACTCGACCAGTTCGGTCAACTGAACCGAACTCAATTCTCAAACCGAACCGAACCGAATTTCCAAACTCAGTTATGTTCGTCCATCCCTAAAAGATAATATTCCATTTAGTTCAATGGGGTTTGAGGTTCCGAACTCTGTTCGGCAGTTCGGACCAAACTCGAATAGTTCAGTCGACCGAACCGAACTTCTGAACCGAACTCAATTTTAGAACCGAACAGAATTTCCGAACTTAGTTCTGTTCGCCCATCCCTAGTATATCCTGGGGCAAAGATTTGACTATGATAGTCATCAATTTGTACTTACCACCTTCTGGAGGGATCTTGGACCAAGTAAACTTTTGTTTATCCCTAGAAGAATTCTTAGGTCAGCTCAAGGATGATTTTCCATTGATCCCTATTATATTATTAGGTAATTTTAATGCCCACACTAGAAATGATGATACTATAATTGCTAGTGCTTTGGGCTTAGAGGGCGTCATGGGATTCCGCCAATGTCACGGGGAGCCCCAGCACCCCCGGCCCAGTTTAGACCCCCCTCAAGGCGTTGTCCGAGCAGGCAGATGTGGTAGCACCCCTGCCGGCTTGCGTTGCGGACACTGCTATGCCCCCAGACAAGCCCCAGGCGTCAGCATGCTACCGCAACAGAGGAGGGCAGGACTCTAGGACCCTGTGGCGCTCTACACGCCTGCATGGAAAGCCACCAGTTGAGGGAAATGATGCTTAGGGCTATTTAAACCAGCGCGGCCTGGACAACCGCACTGGTGATCAGGTTCCCTGGTTTGGACTGGCCCCTTTGCCTTGTGAAAGCTAAGTGTCTGCGTACTGAGTGCTGTTCTCATGACAATTGTGTGTGTCTTTGCCTGCAACAGTATAGCAAGAGTTTACCTTCCCCGTGACTTTCCCGCTGCCCTTTCTGGACGAGTGCGTGAGTGAGAGGAGTTGAGTGAGTGTGTGGTCCCTTCTTTCCCCCCCTCCTGCTCCCCTGCCTCTTTCCGTGGTACACAAGGTCCGCCCTTCCCTCTATCCCTGGGCTCCAAAACCCTCTCCTTTTCCCACTGTGAGGGGTCACTGTGTTTCCCTCCCCAAACCTTCCCTGGTGTGTTAGTGAAAAGGCTGTGAGTGGCAGGCAGCCACAGGATTCCTGGAACCCCCGCCCAATGACGATAGGGGCCTGACTTCCCAGTGCATCACGCATCAGGAAGGGCCCACTCGCTATCCTGAAGGGCATTTATACTCCAAGACACCCATTGGGGGTCCCGTGTGCTTGGTGTGCAGTTGGGCAGTAGGGATGGGCGAACAGAACCGATTTCGGAAATTCGGTTCGGTTCGGAAATTTGGTTCAGTTCGGAAGTTCGGTTCGGTCGATGGAACTATTCGAGTTCGGTCCGAACTCCGAACTTCCGAACAAAGTTCGGAAATTCAAACCCTATTGAACTGAATGGAATATTATCTTTTAGGGATGGGCGAACAGAGCCGAGTTCCGAAATTCGGTTCGGTTCGGTTTGAAAATTTGGTTCGGTTCGGAAGTTTGGTTCGGTTGACCGAACTGGTCGAGTTCGGTCCAAACTCCGAACTTCCGAACCGCGTTCGCCCATCCCTATTGGACAGTATGACGTGTCCTTCCGTGTCCCCCATAACAGAGGGTGGGGATGGGTTTTTCTCCCCTCTTAGAGTACCTAGAGACCCCATTCTCAATGTAACTGGATTGCAGCTCCTGAAGTTCCTGTACAGAATCAATTGGAAGATCTTAAATGCTTAAATGGGACAGCCTATACAGATCAGAATGGTGATTTAACTTTCATCTGCAGGAACGGAGTTAGCATTATTGACGATATATATATTCCCTCTGAAATAATTGACAGTTTTACAGACTTTACTGTTTTGTCCTATGGTGCCAGTGACCACCAACCAATCGTGGTAACTTATCTGCCCCAGATAGAGCCGCCAAAGCTAAATGAGGACGACCCTGGCCTAGCACAGGTTGAACTGCGGGGAACTAAAACCTTAAAATGGGGCTCCAAAATAACAGAGAAATCACGTTGGTTTCTACTTACTGCTAGGGAGCTGATACAGTGCAAAGAGAATTTTTTGTCTTCAGATTACAGATTAGACAATCTACCAGAGTTATTCAACCAAACTGTAGAGAAAGAAAGGGGTGAGCTACTAACTGATAGTCGGCCAGGAAGAAGCCTCCAATCTGCACCCTGGTTTGATACGGAATGCCTCTCTCACATTTCTGCCTGGATGTCTCATCGTCAGCTCAAACTTAATATGGCTAAAACCGAACTCCTCATCTTACCCCCCCCCCCAATCCTTCCTCTCTCTCTTCCTTCTCTGTCTTCGTTGATGGGGTCAACATCCAGCCTGTCCCTCAGGCACGTAGCCTAGGGTTCATCTTTGACTCCTCCCTCTCCTTTAAACCTCAGATCGATTCTGTTGTCAAATCCTGACGCTTTTCTCTGCACAACATTGCGAAGATCCGTCCTTTCCCCACTGTTTCCTCTGCTGAAACCCTTTTCCATGCCCTGGTCATCTGTCGCCTTGACTATTGCAACCTCCTTCTCACTGGCCTTCCTTGCTCTCACCTTGCTCCTCTCATTTCTGTTCATAACTCTGCTGCCAAGGTCATCCACCTTGCCTGCTGCTTTAACCACGTACACAGTCTGTCCTCTCCTCCCTCCACTGGCTCCCTCTTCCTGAACGCATTCTGCACAAACTCCTGGTTTTTACCTACAAGGCTCTTCATGGCCTTGCTCCCCCCGATCTCTCAGCACTCATTTACTGCTGCATTCCTGTCCGGGAGCTCCGCTCCTCCTCAGCCACCACCCTCACCTGCTCACGGCTCCCCTGCTCCTCAAAACGTATCTGACCCTTTTCCCGGGCAGCCCCCATGCCTAGAACCCCCTCCCTGAACACATTTGCTAAGCTTCCTCCCTCCAAATCCCTCCTCAAAACCCACCTCTTCCGTCAAGCTTTCACTGGCTCCTCGTTCCTCTCACCCCCTTGCTGACTTATCCTGAATCATCGTATCTTATGTAACATTAAATGAGTATCTGCACCTTTGTAACTTAAGCCAAGCACATGCACCTGAAACCTCACGAGTTCATGTATGTATCCTTGTCTCTTCCTCTGACCCCCCTCCTTGTCTCCCCCCTCTTGTCTCTCTTAGATTGTAAGCCCACTGGGGCAGGGACTGTGTCTCTTTATTACAATTGTAAAGTGCCAGGTACATTGCTAGTGCTATATAAATGCCTAATGCCTAATTCCTAATAATTAATAAGTAATAATTAATATGTAATAAGTAATAATTAATATGTAATAATTAATAATTAATATGTAATAATTAACAATTAACTATTGATGATTAACAATTAATGATTCACAAGTAATAATTTATAATTGATAATTGACAATTAATAATTCACAAGTAATAATCAATAATTAATAATTACTGAATAACAATTGCTAATACTTGATAATTACTAATTAATTAATAATTAATAATTAATCAGATGCTCAAATACTCAGTAAATAGAGCTGCTAGGCATATCAAAACAGATAAATCAAGCCAAGCCATACGATCCTATGTGGACATTAAGACCAAATATAGGGACAAACTGAAAGCCAAGAAATTGGCATATCAACAATTTTTGTGGACCTGATTGGAGGAAGCAATAAACCAGAAGGCCAGTGCTAAATTTTGATCTTTGGTAACTAAAGGGATCACAGGGACCCTTTGGTAACTAAAGGGACATCTTTCCTCGAAATCAAGTATTTCAAGCTTGACTCGGCAGAGACACTTTTCCGGTATATTTAATATACTGGTATATTTAATATCACAGCTAACACCTAGACCCCATAAATGGTCTGGCTATAAGTGCCTTCCCTTCTTGGCATCCTGATTCTAGCTCCAAAATAAGATCCCTTATCTTGCAGATACCCGCCAAAAAGGCTCCTGGTGGGAATGGTATCCCAGGAGAATTATTTCATGACCACATAGATTGGCAGATTCCCATTCTATGTAAGCTTTTTGATTACACAAACTGCTTTGGTGTAATTCCATCTGGCTGGAACCTGAGTATCATTCCTATCTTTAAAAAAGTTGACAGAAACTGTTCCTTTAATTATCAGCACATATATTTGATCGATATTGTTGCCAAAGTTTACGCAAAAAATTTATTAGGAAAGCTTGAGGAATGGACTGAAGCTAACAGTGTTTTTTCGGAGGAACAGGCTGGCTTTTGCTCTAGTTGATCTATGGTAGACCATTGTTTTGTGTTGCCCCATGTAATTAACAAATATGTATATGTGAGGAACAGCAAGTTGCTTGAAGCATTTGTACACCTAAAGTCTGCTTTCGATATGATCAACAGAAATCTCCTTTGGGCCAAACTCACAGCCACCAATATTGATAGAAGGCTCTTAGTTCTTGTTTGCATGCTCTACTCCGACACTCCGACACTAGTTTGAAAATCAGACTTACTCAAGATGGGCTTATGTCTGACACTGTCTCAACTTCTCTACTTCTAATAGAGTAAAACAGGGCTGTGTGCTTGCACCTTTTTTGTTTAATTTTTTTAATTAATGGTATATGCTAGAGCTTATGGGAGATACATACTATCTGCCTCATATTTGGGAGAGGCAGTTATCCTGACTCCTATATGCTGACGTTATGGCTTAATCTGGCATGAGGTGACTACTGGGGTGGGACTATCAGTATCGGATTAATCCGATAATACCAATAATGGTCGGTATGGGATTAATCGGATAATACCAGTAATTGTCAGTATCATCAATACCATATTTTTAACATTACCAGGTTTATCGGATTTTTAACATTGCCAATTAAAGTCAATGGTTGCAATGTTAAAAATCTGGTAAAATTGGCAATGTTAAAAATACGGTATTCCGATACTGATAAATCCGGTACTGGAAGATCCAATACCAGTACATCTGGTATCCAGTAATCCCCCTTGAGTCCCATCCCCCTCGAGTCCCAGACCTTAAGTTTATAGTGCAGAAATAATCATCTCCTCATGAATTATGAGAAAACTAAGATCATGCTCTTTGTAAAAAGGCCCTCTATGGGTAAGTGGACCTAGATTCAGTTTATATTAAGCAGATTAAAACCTATAGATATTTGGGACTTATTTTTCCCATCTCTGATAGCTGGCAGGAACACCTGAATATGGCCAAGCTAAGGATGGCCCAGATGGCCAATGAGATAATAAGGTTCTGGAGGACAGCAGGAGGAAGATTGGTAAAACCAGTCTTAAAACTACTTGAACAAAAGTTGTTCTCACAGGTTTTTTATGGTGCAGAAATCTGGGGCCACCTGACGCTAGTAGACTTGGAGTCCAGCCAGAGCAAGGTCCTTAGATCTATTTTGAGTGTCCCCAAAGGTACACCTTTGTGTATGATTAGAACTGAGACTGGTGTTTTCCCCTTGGAGATGAAGGCTGGCATGTGCAGGCTTTCATATTGGCGGTGCCTACTAGGGGTGGGAATATCGGTATTGGATTAATCCGATCTACCCGATAAACGGGTGTATCGAATTAATCCGATAATCTGATAATCACTGATACCGGCACACTGGTTTTTAAACATTGGCTGCTTTACCATTTTTTTTTACATCGCAACCATTGAAATAAATGGCCGCAATGTAAAAAAAACGGTAAAGCAGCCAACGTTAAAAAAACGGTATGCTGATACCGGTAAATATGATACCAGGGAGACTGAGCTGAGCTGAGGCTGTGAGCTGAGGCTCTGCTCTTGTGAACTTTGTCAAGTGGAAGATCTGTCACATTATTTATTTGCCTGACCTTTCTCAACAGAAATATGCCGTAATTTTACGATCCCCTTATTGGTAGGAAAAATGCACTGGGATATGCATTTAAGACTATCATATTTGTTGGCAAATCCCTGTAACCATGTTATACTGAAGGTGGCTAATCTAGCTCATGCCTTGGCAACTTGGAAGAGTACTGCTGTATCCAAGCATAACAATTTATTTTTATGACCCCTTTAGATTTTAGTGTATATTATATTACATGATTTTTCTGCTTGTATTTATTGGTTAATTTTGTACTTATTTCCTTTTATATTTTTATATTTGGCTGACTTTTATTCCTACTTCATTTTAATTTGTACATTGGTTATGACAAATAAAATTTGAACTGAACTGAACTACATAGGTAGCATGGGTGTCAGACATCATATTATAGAGTCATTAATACTAGGGCAGCTAAAACAAGCCATAACATCTTTATTTGCAAGTAATTTTGCCATATTGGGAACCAGGATCGATTTCCTGATGATTTCCCAATACCGATACAATTTCTTGATTCTTGCAATACCATGATATACTGTTCCACTTTACCAACTTCCCATTTACTGTTTACTGCATACCATTTGTAGCAGGGAGCAGTGCTGTGGGGCTGCTATCCCTTTCAGAAGGGGACTGAGTGGGCCAGCCAGAGGGCTGAGTGCACACAGGGGCATGGCAGAGACAGTCCCTAACTGGGGAAAGCCTGTAGGGTAAACAGGCTGAGAAACCCTGGAACAGAGTGGGCAGGTTAGTGGCCCTTTAAGCCTGAGGAAAGGAAGCCTGGCCACGCCCACTCTGCCTGTACATAAGGAGAGCAAGGCAGAGAGGAAAGAAGTCTCTGCCTGGGAGCTGAAGGAGCAACATCTCCCTGAACAAGCCTTCCTGCTCTACGCTATCCAAGGTGCTGAATGCTGGAGAACCAGAGGGACCCAGACAAGTGGGAGAGGCTGTGCCTAGGAAGGAGCCTCCTGCCTCGGGAAGGCTTGGCCAGAGCCTAGGGGTTTAAGACCCAGCTGGATGGACTTTGGGGGTTGATATTGTGGTGCTCCTGTGCCTGAGAGAGACAGACCTGGGCCTGCAGGCTGAAGGTGGATGAGCTGGCAGCCCCAGGTATTGTGGATGGCCGCAATGTAAAAAAACAGTAAAGTGGCCAATGTTAGAAATCCAGTATGCCAATACTGGTAAATCGGATACCGGGGAGATCCGATACTGGTAAATCCGGTATCCAGTATTCTCCCCGGTGTCCCATCCCTAGTAAATGGGATCCTGGGAAGTGGAAAGTTGGTAAACAGAGAAATGAAATGTCAATCAAGACATTACTTGAGTACCAAGAGGTTCTCTCATTCAACTGAGACAGTATAGGAAACCGGCATCTCAACAGGAATTCCCATTTTTTCAAAATCTCATTTTAGCCCTACTTAATACTAGGGATCCAACAAATATTTTTTTAAAATCACCTTGCAATGTTTCCGAGGTTCCGAGTACCAAGACTGAGTGGTTGGCCATCACTTGGACCTGTTACGGAGGATTCGGAAATCGGAATTCAGAACCACGGAACTCAAAAAATCTCAGTATTCAGAATCACTTAGAATCTGCAAAACAACCAGATGCAAACCCCTCCCCCCCCAAACCCACACCATAACCAGCAAGTATTCCCCCCATGCACCTATGCAAGCTCTGTGGTGTGTCCCACAGCACCTGGTGCCTGCCAGTAGGCAGATCCACAAGAAAATAAACCAGATGTAACCCCCCCCTCCCCTCCAAAACCACAAACCAGCATTGCAAGTATACCCCCAATGCCCCTCTGCAAGCTCTCTGGTGGCACCATGTGCTGCCAACAGCAGACAGATTCACAAGCCCCCTAAAACCACAAGAAGTAATAACCAGCAAGTATGCCTTCCTTGCTCCATGCCCCTATGCAAAGCACACATGTACCCCAGTGGGTGGGTGGGTGGCAGTGGTGCCCCAAAAGTACAGATCTACAAGCCCCGCCCCCAAAACACAAGAAATAATATCCAGCAAGTCTACTTCCCTTGTTCCATGCCCCTACGCAAGTCAAGGCCCTGCCCCCAAACACACCATAATTAGCCACAAGAATGCCAACCATGCCCCACCTGGGCACATCTTGGATGTAATGTAACCCCCTCCCCCACACTGTATAAACCCATAGCATTGCCCTATGCACAGGCACCCACCTTAAAATATAAAAACTAAGCAGAGTGTTGTTGTTGTTGTTATTGTAATCCCCAGCATTGCCACTCTATGGCCAGCTCCCAACATTTAAAGTTTTGGGTGTGAAAATTAGGAGTCCAATTCCAAAGCCAAAATACTTACGTAGTGCACAGCCAGGTCACCAAAGAGAGTGAATAATGCCAAATGCCCACTTTTATTTGCCCATATAAGTGTCCTGAACTTGTCCCCCACACTCACCTGTTCCCTTCCACTATCTCTGCACCTACCAATAAGGCAGTAAGTTTTGTTTCTCAGGTCAGTAACGGTGAGGTCAAGGGTGGGTCACCCAGGTCACATCAGCGGTCCTGAGTCCTCCCGATACCGGGCCAGAAAAATGCATAGCCGCAGTAGCACAGAGAAACAATCAATCAAGCGAGACCGAGTACACCAAGTACAAGATCTATTCCTCGGAACCTCAGAGGTACCAAACTGAGTGCCGTGATACTCGGAAAGTTCTGGACAAATTCAAAGATGTGGGGTATTTTTAGATGTGACGGCTCTTCGAGCTGCCATGCTTTGATCCTGCCTAGGGCCGGAGTGGACCGTCAGATGTGATGATCCGCTCTATAGGGATGTGCGAACGCGGTTCAGAAGTTCAGAGTTCGGACTGAACTCAAATAGTTCGGTCAACCAAACCAAACTTTTGAACCGAACTCGAATTCGACTGAACTGTTTGGTCGAATTCGAACCAGTTCGGAAGGCCAAAAAATCCAGTTTTGAATGTACGAACTCGGTTCAGAAGTTTGGAATTTGACCAAACTCGAATAGTTCGGTCAACTGAACTGAACCTTCGAACTGAACTCGATTTTTGAACCGAACCGAACTGAACCGGTTCTGTTCACACATCCCTATCACTCTACCACAGTCCAGGGTAGGTTTCCCCGGACCGTGGAAGGACTAACTCCAGGATGTGCACTGGTAGGGAGCCCAGTGCACATCCTGGAGTTAATCCTGCCACAGTCCAGGGTTACTTTATTCCCACTGGGAAACATCTGGCAGGAATAAACTGGTATTCCAGAAAACATCTGGCAGGCAGGAATAAATATGACATCACCATGGGTGGCCATGCTGGAGTTAGCGTGGCCACCCGTGGTAGTGTCACATCTAAAAATAGAAATACCCCCAAATGCAGCACTGCTTAGTACATAATTAAGGTTGTAGAAGAGGGGAAGAGTCTGAGGGGAGGGTGCTTATATATGAATTTTAATGTTTTAAACTGTTTTTTATAGGTTGTGAGTCGCCCTGAGCCTTGCAGGAAGAGCGGCATAGAAATTCAATAAATAAACAAATAATCAGCAATACTTAGCCCTTCTCTAGTTTTGCATTCTCTGTTAGAATCCAACAGTCAGACTTTCCACTGCGATGTTCTTAACTTTTTCTTTTCTACTGAATAGAGTTTGAGGCAAATCTCCATATTTTAACCTAACCAAGAAGACAACTGACATTAATTTTCTTCTTGCCGATGGGAGTGCAATTTGTACATGGAAGAGTACAAAAGAATAACAATGGTGACAGTGTGCCTATGGCGCATTCATTGGACCAGCAGTGGGAAACAGAGAACATCTTGCACGGGAGTGAGTTGGGAGCGAGATCTTTTCCCCCAGTGTGAGGGGGGGAGGAAGGGTCCTGTGAGGGGAGATGTGAGATCTTGCCCAGTGTGAGCAGGTGGAAATGGGGGAATTGGTGGGGAGGGGAATCTCCCTCGTCGTGCGGGCAAAGCAGCTGGGTAGGGTGGGGGTTTGGCCGGGGAGGGGGCACAGCCATTGGGATCGTGATGGAGATATGATTCCTCGGGGAGGGGTGTGAAATCTGTGAGATGGGTCAGGTGTTTGTTGTCTGTCCCTCTCACTTCCCCACAAGCAGGTGACGAAGTGGGTCATGATCAGGGAACCCCTGGTCAGAATCTGATGCTGCTGAATGTGAGGTTGGTGGTTAATAAATCCACTACAGTCCAGGAGTTAATCCTGGACCATGACACCAACCTCATGTGGATTATGGCGACCTGACTGGACAATGAGTCGGGGTCTATTTTGGCTAACCTTATGTCAGCCTGGTACTTCATGCAGCATCAGCCTCAGTTGGAGGGATGGGGGGGCGGTGTAGCCATTATTTTTAAGGATTCATGGTCTGTCGGGAGGTACCCGGTGCAGGCCATATTGGGGGTAGAGGGCCTCCATCTTGTGGTTAATTTGGTGGGGGACAGATTGGGGGTGCTGCTTATATACTGTTCACCTACCTACTCGCTTTGATGGAGCTGGTGTCGGATGTGGTGTTGCGCTTCCTGAAGGCATTAGACTTGGGGGACCTCAACAAACATGCTGACGCCAGTCTCGGTGGTGAGGAGTGTGAGTTCATGGCCTCCATGGCAACCATGGGCCTGTCCCAAATTGTCAGCGATCCAACGCATGATTTGGGGGTATACCCTGGACCTGATTTTTTGCACCGGCCTTGAGGCGGGGCATTTGTTGATGGGAGAGGTGTTAGTAGAACCCTTGTCATGGATGGATCATTACCTCCTGCAAACACATCTGGTGCATGTCTGCCCCCGGGGTGGGCGAGGTGTAGAACCGATTTGGACAGTTCGCCCCCAGAGACTAATGGAACCCAAGAGGTTCTGGAAAGCTCTTGGGGAGTTACCCTCTGATCTTGACGACCGCCTGCTTGATGACCTCATGACTTTATGGAATACCTGGATGTTCGAGGCCATTGACCGGATGGCTCTGAGGCGTCTGCTCCCTCAGTGATGACTCCTCAGGCATCCATGGTTTGTGAAGGGTCTGAGGTTGCTGAAGCGGGAGGGGAGGCAGTTGGAGCGATGGTGGTGCCATTCGTGTGCTGAAGCTGACAGATTGCAACATAGAGCCTGTTAACGTGCCTATGCTGTAGCTATAAGGGAAGCAAAAAAGAAGGTTTTTTGCTACTCATATATCCTCTGCAAAATCTCATCCAGCTGAGCTTTTTTGGGTGGTGAGGGGGTTGGTCGGTCCTCCCTCCCTCCGCCTGGAATCTGGGGTATCTAATGCCCACTGTGACACGTTTGGTGATTATTTTGCAGAGAAAATTGCTCAGATTCACCACAACTTCGATGCCACATTTATTGCAGTAGGTGAACCAGACATTGTGGAAGCCCCCTCTTGTCTGGTTTCATGGGATCAATTTCAGTAGGTGTTGTCCGTCGTGGTGTGGGATGTCCTTGGGACTGTTAGGGCCACCTTTTGTGAACTTGACCCATGCACATCCTGGCTGGTTAAGGCCATCTGGGAGACAGTGGAGCCGTTGCTGGCGGGGGATGATCAGTGCCTCCCTTTTGGAGGGCAGAGTACTGGACTGCCTCAAAGAGGTAGCGGTGTGGCCTCTGCAAAAAAAAAACCATCACTTGACGTTGATTCCCTCACCAGTTATTGGCCGGTCTCTAACCTTCCCTTTTTAGGGAAGGTTATTTAGTGGGTTGTGGCCGTGAATTAGATCAGGGTCGCTCAGCCCTGCTAATTTTGTTAGATCTGTCGGCTGCTTTTGATACCATTGACCATGAGATGTTGGTGACTCACTTGCAGAATTGAGCTGGAGTGGGATTGCCCTTGACTGGTTCTGCTCCTTCCTAGCCAGGAGGACTCAGCGTGTGGTGCTTGGCAATTGTACTTCATCTACACGGGACCTCACATATGGTGTCCCACAAGTTTCTATTATGTCCCTACCCTTGTTCAATGTGTATATGCAGCCACTCGGTGAGGTTGTGAGATAGTATGGGGTGCGGTGTCATCAATATGCTGATGACACCCAACTCTACCTCTCATTTTCATCTGACCCAGACCCAGCAGTCTCAGTGTTTACCCGATGTCTGGTGGCTGTTGGGGATTGAATGACAGCGAGCCGACTGAAGTTGAATCCCAACAAGACGGAGGTTATGGGGGTGGGGAGGGAAGTGGATGTGGCGGATCCCATCATTGAACCCTTCAAAGAGTGAGATGGGGTGAGGGGCGGTTTTGGTTTCGTGCCTTCCTTTTTATTGTATTTTATGGTTTTATTGATTGTATATGTTTTAACATTGTAAGCCACCCTGGGCTGCTTGGATCAGGAGGAGTGGGTTATTAAATAAATAAATAAAATTGATGAGATCTGCCCTCCTCTGGTCTCCCAGGTCTGTAGTCTGGGCGTGCGCCTCGATCCGCAGCTCCGCCTGAATTTCCAGGTGGGGACTGTGGCAAGGAATGCGTTTCACCAATTACATTTGGTGTGACAGCTTCGGCCGTATGCTTCAGATGGTGACGTGCATTCATTTCCTTGAGATTGGACTATTGCAATGCACTCTACGTGGGGCTATCTTTGGTGATGGTCCGGAGACTGCAGCTAATGCAGAATGCAGTGACCCATCTCCTTACTGGGATGGGTTGCTGTGAGCACATTAGTTACACCGGTGCTCCGGGCTCTACACTGGCTGCCTATAAACTTCTGGACCCAATTCAAGGTATTGGTTTTGACCTATAAAGCCCTATACAGCCTTGGCCTGACTTACCTGCAGGACCCACCTCGCTCTCCGCGCTCTGGAGCGGCCTCTGTGGTCCGCTGGGAGCATCCTTCTCGAGGTCCCCCATGTGGCCCGGGGGGAGGGCACTATGGAGAAGGCATTCTTAGTGGCCGCACCAGGCTGTGGAAATCCCTCCTGGTGGAGGACCAGGTGGCCTCAGATCTCCCCTCCTTCCATCGTATGTGTAAAACGTGGCTGGTCCACCTGGCTTTTGGCTAGGGAGATGGGGTCTAGGGTGCAATGGGGGGCTGGGAGGGGTAGGGTTGGTTCATGCCTCCTTATTTTATTTGTATTGTTTAGTTTTTATTGATTTTAATGTGTGTTAATGTTGTAAGCCATCCGTGGCTGCTTGGAGCAGGAGGGGCAGGGTACCAAATGTTTTAATAAATAAATAAATAAATAAATAAATGCTAGAAATATCTCTTTTCTCAATAGTCATGCATAAGGGAGAAAAAGCTCTAAATCCTTAGGGACTGACTTGCTTTGTGCTTATGCAAATGTGTGAAGATGGGGCATATGGAGTCTTCCCCCATCCCCAAGATATATGGTCCATGGGCATGATATATGGGCAAAACCTTCAGTCCCAGCTATCCCTGAAGTGCAGGGATGGCCTTTTTAAAACAGGCTTCCCTGCAGGGGTGGTCCATGGGTGTGCCGCTGCAGCGGTGGTGCAGGGGCACTGTGTACACATGGGTGCACACTGATTTCCACCCCCTCCCCCTGCATCCCCAAGTATGCCCCTGCATGGCGCAACCAGCATTTTCACTAGTTGCTCCATGCAGGGGCAATGGGTGGAGATGTGTGGTACATGGGAGCATGCATGCACACCTACCCACCGGCCATGACTGTGCGAACGAGACACACACACGCATGCCCATGCATCTCATTTGAAAAAGGTCCATGTCTTTCTCCCTAGTCCCGGATTTGTTTGGCTATAAGTCATTGTTTCTCCTATGAACTAGCTGGTAGAGTTGACCAGGTATCTGTGAGTCCATGGAAAGGGTACTGTAGTGAGTGCCAGACCCCCCTGTAGACCTGTAATGCTCAGCCCGAGCTTCAATAGAGATTACCTCTCAGTGTTATAAACTAGCCTTCCACTACTCAGACCCGATTTCCATTGAGTTAATGGGGCAACCCTTGAGACGTGCTAAGTAATTGTCCAGAAATCAACGAGAAGTTTTGCATCACTGGAAAAGAACTCAACAGGGAGCAAAGAATTTGGCCCCAAGGAAGAAAGACCCATATGGACTCGGTCATATATAACGGACTCTTCCCTCAGTGTAGTCTAGTGGAAAAGGTCTTGGACTTGGACTTGACAACCTGTGGTTCAAATCCCATTGAAGCCGTGAGCCTTGCTGGGTGGTCTTGACCAAATCACTTGGTCTTTGTTCCCTCTTGGGTAAAATGGGAGTAACAATGACAGGGTTGTTGTGAGGGTGAACTAGATAAGGATTGTAAAGTGCTTTGAACACGGAAAGCTTTATAGAAATGGTAAATATAATAGTAATTCATGAAAGCTGGGAGAAGGAATATGGGCGGGGCAGAACCTGGGCTGCTTTTCCCTCACTACAAGCAGGTTGCCAATGCCTCAAGGAGGTCTGCGGCACTAGCAGTCAACACTACGAGAGGAAACGGAGACAGACGAGGCAGTTAGGGCGCAGAAGGCAAATCCATTCATTCGGACACTCTTTTTGGCAGCACAAAGTATTATCGCCAGGTATTGGAAATCTGTTGATGAACTTCCCTATGAAGAATGGCTAAATAAGATCTGGCATTTATACACAATGGAAAAATTACACTCAGAGCTACAGGGAAAAGGGAATCTCTTTAGAGAAACCTGGGCCCCAATTGTAAGGGAGTTAGGAGGGAAGAAACTCGGTAAAGAGTTATCACTAAGCCTAACAGACTCGTAGTGAAAAATTGAGGGTTTCCCTTTCTCTCTCTCGTTTCTTTTGAACTTTAATGTAAGGCTGCTCNATACTGGAGAGCCTCTATCCTGCCCCTGAATGTAATGTGAATGTAACTTGAATGCAATGAGATGTATTGTAAGGAAGTTAATACCCATGTACTGTTTTGATATAGACATCGACTGAAATGTAATTATATAATCAATGACGTAGCTGTACAACTGTTTTGAACTGCGAATAAAGATATAATTAATTTAAAATAATAATTTTAAAAAATCACTGTGCATGCACAAAATGGCTGTTGGGGGCCTGTTCCAAAATAGCACCGGCAGCATCAGCGCCATTTTGGAAAAGGACGCGCATGTGCAGAATGAGGACGGACCCGGTGGACATGTGTCCACGCACGGTGATTTTTAAAAAATGATTATTGTTTTTATTATTTTTAATAAAACAAAACAAAAAAATAAAAATGGAAACGAATTCAATCAAACTAATGTTGTTTGCTTAGTCATTTGTTTCCGTTACCTTAATGGGGGCTCCATTCATTTTTGTAATTATCGTTACGAAATAGCAGGGCATTTCACCGTTTGACTGGCGCATAGCACTGACGGGGACAGAATGCATACAGGAGCCCAGAGCCGTGTGTGTACGCATGTGTATCTGCATGTTCCCACGCACGCACACACACGCACAAGGAAAGTTTCCAACATTCTTATTACTCTACTGGTAGAAATATCCAGAGCCAGCATCTCTGAACATATTTCCCAAAGTGCTTCTGTTCTCGTGACTCCCGTGTCAGCAATGTGCTGTTTCTAATCCATTACAGAAATTTATCACAGTATGTGTCAGTTCTCTCCCTTTCTTGCTCTTGTTCCTGCTTTGCAGCGACATCAGAAAAGGAACTTAACAGCAAGGCTTGTACAATCCAAGTTTCAGCGACAGAATATTTTCCTTCCCTGGATTCTCGCCCTGCACATTAAGTTTTAAGGGCTCCTATTACACAGATTAAGCTTTGCCATAGAATTTCCTTCCTCTCCTTAATATTGATAGATTGGAATCAACATTTTAAAAAAATGAATATACAAGCACCCCTCCAACTCTTTTTTCTTAAGCCATTTTTACATGGCCCCACCAGGGTGTGTGTGCGTGGGTGCACCGGTGCGTGGGCGGGGTATGCACATGGCCGCACACGCATCCCCAATCACCCTCCACTCATCTCCGTACATGGAGCCACCTCTGTTTTCCCCGGTTGCTCCATGAGTGGGGGTGAGTGGGGGTGCCTGTTACACGGGAGCGCGCACGCTAGGGCTGTAGCGGAATGTCGCAGCGGTAGCTATTTCCGCTGGAAACAGTGTTTCTGCAATTAGTGGTATGGTGTGGCAGAGGCTTTCATTCCGCTAGTTTCATTCCGCTATTCCACAGTTCCATTTATTTAATTCTGCTACTTCCACAGGCTTTGCAGAATAGTGGAAACATGACATTTTCGCTACTTCCGCAATTCCGCCAGCGCCACAAAATAGCGGAATAGCGGTTTTCATTCCGTGGTTCCACGGTTCCGCTTATTTAATTCCGCTACTTAGTGGAAT